>VWZI01013316.1:0-176354 GCA_013396835.1 Psilopogon haemacephalus | reverse complement strand
GCTTTCTCGGGCGGGCTGGGTGCGCTCGGGGTTTGCTGACATCTCCCGGCAGGACGGAGCCAACAGCCAGACTAGCGAGGAAGGGGAGAGCTGAGAGAACTGCCCGGGAAAAAAGGCGTGTCTGGTAGCCGAGTTAGGCTTCTTGTGAAGGCAGGCTATGGCACGCGGCTGGGATCTGGCCGCTGCTCTTCAGCAAGCAGAGGGACCCGGGGCCTGGCCGGAACTGCGAGGCGAGTTTGCTTTGAAGGGGCTGTTTGAAAAGCTTGCCTGTTGTGCCAGCGTGTACTGCCAAAGGCAACAAGAGAGCACGAGTTGTGCAGAAAGGTAGATTATTTTCCCCCAGAACATACTACGGGTAAGTCGTATGAGGTAGAAATAACTCAGCTGTGGTCGTCTGGTTGGAGATGAGAGAAATGGTAAACTTACCAGTAACAGCCGGCGCTTAAATGCGTTAAGCCCTGTTCAAAAAAACTACTACTCGAACCTACAGCGACCTCTTCTTGAGCCAGAAGAATCCCTTGTTCTCCAGTAGAAAGAGAGAAGGAGACGTGTCTGGGGAGTAGCAGCAGACGGAACAACCTCAAAATTTTAAAAAGAGATGGTAACTTGCATGTCAGTTACCTAAGAACCTGCAGAGTTCAGATATCCTACACATGCTGAAAGAGAGGTTTTTTAATAACTATCTTGGTTTGAAGATCTAGTTCATTGTGAGATTAAACTGAAAATACCAAATTTTCTGTATAAGGTGTCAGCCAAACAGCTATATAGGCTGGGCCTGCAGCTACCTTCCCATGTTTGTATGGGGGGGAGGAGGAATCAGTGGAGGGGAAAAGTAGGGGGAAAAGAATAATGTACTAAATGATTATAATCATTGAGCTGAGAGAAACAGCTGAGTGTGAGAACAGTCTCCCTCATTTTAATTCACTGTACTGCTCGATTTAAGGAAAAGGGGGGGAAAAAACCCCAAAAAACTACAAAATAAACCCCACAACAAACCAAGGTGTTAATTGATGGATCCTCGTAGCTGGTCTTAAGAGATGGCCCATGGACCTCAGGGAAAACTACCTACACGGCTCATTCTTATGTTTGTAATGATTGCCAGTTCAAGATTGTGAACATAAAGATGCATTACTACAATGGTCATCAGATCCTTCAGGGCCTCCCAGTATAAAGAGGAAGGGCCAGAACCTTGAGCAAAGGGAGGTGGTAGCTTTCCTATTTGTGAAGAAAAAGGGCAAGGTCACAGTCCTCTACTCAGCAAATCTTTCTTCCAGTCTTCACCTAACAATGTCTTGCTTGTCCAAAGCTGCTGTTCTGAAAATACTTAGAAAAGTAAATTCAGGGATCCCCTTGAGCAGATATCTGAGTTAATGGTCAAGATAGGTGAGAAATGTAGTTACTTAATGGCTTTTTCTAAAAATAATTTTTAGCTGAATAAACTTAAAACATTATTAGGCTTGCTGTGCTTTTTTTTCTCAGACAATTTGGCCGTTGGGCTGTATGTATTCCCATTTCACAGGAAGAGCTGATTTATACTCATGTACACATGCACATGGCAAAGCTTGACATCTGACAGGTGACATTACTAATCTGCTACACAAAAAATAGGTGTATCAAAGTCTATTAAGCCAGTTTGAGATATCTGAAATTCAGAGGCTCTTCCTTGGAGAAAACAGAATTGCCTAGAACCTGATTTTCAGCTAGTAGGGAATACTATTAACAGTAGCTGTTGTAATTACCCTGAGAGCTAATGACACACAGGCAGATAGGTAATTACCATACTCAGTCCCTTTCTATAGTGTGCAGGGGTAAGCAGAGTGATAGTGGAACTTGCAGATTTAGATCATCAAGTAGGGCTTTGTCCTTAATTTTACAAACTCAAAATGTTTAGACCTTGGTTCCACAAAGCTAACAGTGATAGGATACTTGGTATCCTCAAAACCACCACAGCAGTATGTCAGTGCTGAGCTGGTGCAAAGTGACTTTTCTGAGAGGACGTTCTACATAGATGTCTGAAGAACAATCTCAGTCAGTGTAGTTCTAGCTGTTACTACACCACTCTACACATTTGTTACTTTAATATCTAGCCCATGGGCTCTTTTTATCATTGCTTATGATATGAAGTTCAAAAGTAGACTTTTCTGCTTTTTCAGTTATATTTAGTTCTATTCCTCTCTTACCTATGAACTTACCAGAATTGGAGTTTGCTAACCATCCACCAAACGACCTAGATTTAGACTATCTCAAAATGTAATCTAATACCTAACGAAAATTTTGACCTTGTGAGCAACAAAAAGTAGCCCTAAGTCAGAGCTGAGGTCAAAACAACAGTCAATGCAGCATGCAAATCTGATGACTGCCTTCATCCTTCTGATAAAGTGAAGTGTTCCTCAGGCATAGCCCACTGCACTCTTAAACAAGTAGAGGTATGGGACCTGTTTGGTTTTGTGAAGAGAACATTTCTATGCATAAGCTGGTATAAGAACTTGAGGAGTAATGCAGTTACCTAATAATGTGCTCAGGTGCTCATGTGAACACCTCAGTGGCCTTAGACAGTGCAGAGAGTACTGTCTTGGGCCTGCACTCAAAAGATAATGTCAGTAGTGAATGCTTTTTGTCATTAGGGTTTCTGTTTGAGAAGGATTATCCCTCCTTAAACTAAGATGCAGAAGTAATTCCCAGATTCAACAGGAATCTTCCAGGGCAGTGTTTGGGAATCCGCAGTGAAGAATGAGGACATAATGATAGCAGAGACTATGGGGGAGCAGGCTGATGCTTTTCATGATACCAAGCGTCTGAATGAAACAGTCCAAGAAGAAGCTGGGGAGTGTGGGATAGTGGGGCACTACTCCAGGTTAGAAATCCTTGCATAGTACATCCCATCATTAATTTGAGATAGCTCTGCTTTGGCTTGATTTGTTTCTTTGTGCCCCACCAAATGCTGAGCTCTTTGCCAAGAAGCATCTCTTCAGGCTCTCTGCTTCTGCCATTCCTGTCTGAGCGGGTAGTTCTACTGCATGCCATGTTCCAAGCTGGTATCACAGCCACCATGCCCCGGCCCATCAGTCCTGCAGGGTATGCCTATCAGGCTGGTCTGGGGAGGCACAGCACTGCTCTGCTCCAGCTGTTTTGTCCCTTCCTATGCTTTCTTCTGCTCTCCCCATGTTTGATGCAGCTGGCAACAACTTTGAAGTAAATGATTGAATACATGCACAGAAAAGACAATGATGATGAGTTTCTATAGTATGCACAAAGTTCCATGTGACGAAGTGAGGATTGTTTGCCACAGGGTTGGTGCCTTTTGTCAGTGCTAAATACTGAAAGAAAACAAAAAGATGACAATGACTTTTCATGGTTTTTACCATGTTAATGGCTGATTCATGCCAGACTGCAAATCACATCCTGACACTACTTTGGTGTTCATTGCAAGACCTTTTTGTGGGTATTGGCTAAGGTTAGTAACAGGTTGTTCTTCCAAGCAATCTACCACACACCAAAGTGCACTGTGCACCCTACAGGTGCACTAGGCAGGCAACTGAAGGTAGGACGCTGTGCAGACTAGGCACAATGCAATATACCGTAGCTCATCGTGGCAAACTCAGTCTCATGCTTTAGTGTTAATGCCTGACTGGATCATATCTGTACTGCCAGATATCCTATTAGTGCACAGCACCAGCAGCAGCTTGAGAGAGAAACACACACCTGCCTGATAATGGAAATTCTGCCAGGATACATCAATAGCAGTCTGGATCAAGGGCATTGCTGAGAACGTGTGTCACATGAGAAAGCAGAGATACACGAAGGTATCACAATACCTTGTAGAGGTGTTGCATGAAAGAAAGGTTTCACCTGCATGAAAAATGTTTTCCTGATGAGGAAAGTATTGTTTAGAAGATTGTAGGAGTCTGAAAGAATTTTTTAAATACAGCTGATGGGGGAAAGAAAAGCAAAATAAGATATTAAACATATTGCATCAAAGAGATTAAGAAGTAATCAGAGGTGAGATTTAGCACACTGACCTACATGTTGTGGTACTTGAAACAGCAGAAATGGGTGCAGAGATACTGTGACAGCATAAAAGCAGTGCTACTGACCACTATCTTTTGTTAACAGTGCAATGCACCACTGTTGGCTTTTAGTAGAATTCAGTAGAGAATACACATTACATCAAAAATGGCAGAGGCAGGGAGGAACAGTAGAGAGCTTTACTACTGTGATATGCTTCAAATTTTAAGGGGCCTTCAGCATATTATGTTCAGTTACAATAATTGGTAGCAATCATCATCCTCATTCCTCATTTTTCCAGCTTTGAGATCACAAGTTGTGGAAACTCCCAAAGAAATCTTGCTTTCACTTTCTCAAACACTGCAGGCTGAATGCATGACAGAGATGATGAAGGTAATAAGGAAAGGAAAGCAAGGTGAACATTTGTGCTTCTATTTTAAAATGCAGTTAAAGAATGGGGGGGAGGGAGGGGAAGAGAGGGTTGTCCTCTGACATAAACAGCCCAGACATGGGTGTGCAGTCCCCTAGTAAATGTGAGGGATTGCAGATGTGATTACTTGCTTCTCCTTAGGCTCAGGAGTATGGGTTAGAAAGGCACAGGAGTTCATAAAACACTCATGCCTTTTTTTTTTTAAGCAAACTTACTGGATGAGACAGGCATGTATTTTCCCATGTAGCTCTCACAATAGACGACAATTATAGTCACTGCAGAGAAGACCATGGAAAATAGCCTCTGACAATTTCAGCAGTCCTCTGCTAAGTGGAAAAAATACAGCAGAGATAACAAGGTTGCCACTAAAATGGTTTCTCCCTTACAGGGATATACTTGGGGATTTCTTGTTTTGTGTTTTTTGGAGTTTTTTCCTTCTTTTCCTTGCTCTCTTTTTTCAAAGGAATGAAACTGCTCTTGAAAATACCTTCACCTCTGTTACCCACAATTTTCAAAATGCAGCATTTCATGAGAGAGACACATACTAGTGCTCACACATACCCTGAAGCAGAATTGCAACATTTACATTTGTTTCCTGTCTTAAGCTGTCACTACAGATCAAAGACAGCCTGCACTGCACCCCAGAAATGGCTTTCCACTGGTGTGGTAGCCTACAAGTCATAGCTAGCATGGCTTTGTTTCTGATCTCTTCAGAAGTAAAGCACATCCTTGCTCTGGCTTGAATATGACACAGAGTCAAACCCAAAATAAAGCACTCTAGAGAATTTATCTGTGCTGATGCAGCGGGCCCCAGCTGTTCAGCTGCATTCTGACTCGGCAAAGATTTCATTGTCTTTTCACATGCAATTCTGCACTCAGAGATGATGAGCAAAGGCAGATTTTAAAAGCATGCATAAGGCTTTGTGTCTAAGGAATACACTGAGCGTGCAGAAGAATAGTTTCTTGTGCTCTGACACTTTGACACTACAGCAAACTGCAGATAATTCTTTTATCTGAATTTCCTGTTCCACCTAGAAGATCACTGTTAATAACAGATATTAAACATCTCTAGAGACCTTACAACAAGACATTGGGCCTGTAGAACAGATGGTGCAAATACTGCATTAGCACAAAAGAAGGCACAGCACATAGCTCGATTTCCCTTGCTCTGCTTCTAACTAGACAAGTAGTTGTGTAAGACACACAGAGCTTCTCCAGACACTGCATACTGGGAAGCTAAAAGCAAAGCGGCCCTGAGGAATAGCAAGCTCTGGAAAACAAATTTCCTCCATTCAAACTGAGCAGTTTCCAATTTTTGACTAATCTTTTCCAGAAGAGACTTCGAAATGATGATGTCCAAGGTTCTCTCTTTGGAATCTTATAGAGTATGAACATATTCCTGATATTAGAATCATATTTAAAAGTGAATTCATTGTGAGGTGCCTAATACATACATACCTAGATGTGAAATGGAGTCAGCAGGGAAACACTTTTGCAACAGCTGTTAAAATTACTGGTTTAAAGCAGGAGACAACAATTACGGCTGTATGTATAAACATTACTGCTCTTCAGAATGCATAAAATGCCATTTATATGTAATAACACCTGCAAGGGTTACTAAGCATATTTTGTATAGTATCTTATATTTCACAGGTTACAAGTATATTTCCCTCTTCCCTTCACTGTAACCTGCAAGAACATTTGTTTTCTTTTTCACACTTCATTCTTTCTTTTGCCATTAGCAAATCTGACAGTCTGACACACTTTTACACTGTAA
The DNA here is from genome assembly GCA_013396835.1 of Psilopogon haemacephalus. Classification (NCBI taxonomy): domain Eukaryota; kingdom Metazoa; phylum Chordata; class Aves; order Piciformes; family Megalaimidae; genus Psilopogon; species Psilopogon haemacephalus. The sequence continues at coordinate 170,142 of VWZI01013316.1, read as the reverse complement.
GTTCACAAATAAATTAACGGAGTTGCATTGGACTAAAAGGAACTGGAAAGAGATGCTCTCAGTTTCTCAAAGAGATAGAAAATTGCAAGTCCTCTTTTTTTTTTCAGTTGATATCACATTTGGACATTTCATAGAATGGTTTGGTTAGAAGGGCCCTCAAAAGGTAATCTAGTCCAATTTCCCTGCAGAGAGCAGGGACGTCCTCTACTAGATCAGGTTGCTCCAAGCCTTATCGAGCCTAACCTTGAATGTCTCCAGGGATGGGGCCTCAACAACAGCCTCCTTGGGAAACCTGTTCCAGTGTTTCACCACCCTCACAGTAAAAAACTTGTTCCTAACATCCAGTCTAAATCTGCTCTTCTCTAATTTTGAACCATTGCCTGTCATCCTATCATTACAGGCCTCTCTGAACAGTCCCTCTGCAGCCTTCTTGCAACCCCCTTCAGGTACTGTAAGGCTGCTATTAGGCCTCCCCAGAACCTCTCTTCTCCAGGCAGAACAATAGCAGCTACCTCAGCCTGTGCTGGCAGGAGAGGTGTTCCAGCCTCCTGATCACCTCATCATTTCTGTGGCCCTCCTCTGCATCTGCTCCATGAGGTCCATGTCCTTCCTGTGTTGAGGGCTTCAGAGCTGAATGCAGTACTCTCAGGGAGGTCTTCCCAGAACAAAGTGGCAGAATCACTTCTCTCAATCTAATGACCATGCTTCTTTTGATGTGATTTGCCTTCTGGGCTGCAAGTGCACAGTGTTGGCTCATGTCCATCTTTTCATCCACCAGAAGTCCCTTTTCTGCAGGGCTGGCTTGTACCATCTCATCCCCCAGCCTGTATTGACAATGAGGATTGTTCGGACCCAGATGCAGGACCCCGCACTTGGTCTTGTTGAACCTCATGAAGTCTTGTTGAACTTCATGACATTTCTTCAGCTAAGGTGATGTGGTGGTTTAGCAGTTACCTGCCCTCCCCACCTTTGATATAACCCTGGCTAGGACTCAGAATGCTGGAAGTTGATAAATGAAGCTTTATATTTACAGCAATGCACAATATACAAGCAGATATTTACAACGTGTATCAGATATTTACAGATATATACAGTGAAAAAGTAATACAGAAACACCACACCCCTCCCAGAGATCAAAATCCCTGAGGGGTTTTTCCAACCACCCCTCCCACCTTTCCCCCCTTCCCCAATCTTATCTCACCATCTGTTGATGCAGCAGATAGGCAGAGGTAGATCGACCAGGAGGATTAGCAGTAGGAAAAGAAGTTAGTAGAATTATTGAGAATTAGCTACAAAGGCAGAGACAAAGGAACCATGCAAGAGGAGCAGCTGCAGCCCAAGAGCAGTCTGAAACCATCTGACTTATCTATATTTTCTTAACACAATTTTTTTTTCTTTCTCAGTAAAATTGAGTGAAGTGACATCATGTGTTTTCATTTCTCAGCCTATAGTCTATTTTTCTCACTCAAATTCTCCAATTAGTTCAAACCAGCACAGGTGAAAAGATGGTAAAAGCAGTAATCTCCCTTACCTTTGTCTAGAGAGCAGGTCAGGTAGTTAATTTACAGAAATTCAGCCACTGATAACTCAGGTTATCTAGAGAGTGTATTACCCTGCCTAGCAATGTTATATACTTGAAAGCTTCCTAAATACTCTGAGAAGGCTCTTCAAATGCAGGCATTAAGTAATAGGCTATTTGGCTTATTTTGAGTCTGCTAAAAAATAATCACGGACAGTTTCTAAAAGTGATGTTCCTGCTCTATCAGTCTGCAGCTTTAGAAACCAAAAATAGAAATCACACACAAAACAGGCTACAAGTGCTGCAGTAACTGACACTCAACACAGCTTTGCTGTAGAAGTCAGGTTTCTGTATTTGCTATTGAGGCTACAGTCAGTTGATAAGTATAGGATCACAATTCGGGAGATATAGGAGGTTCCTTCATTTGTGTTAAGACCAACATACACTATTCTAGTGGATAACTTCACTTGACTAAGTGAAGTTCTCTAGCAAACTCAGAGTTACCCTGCTCTGCTGTGTTTACCTGCTTCTCACATCTTCAGGAGTGGAGTCTTTCCATGTGCTATGAAACTTGCTTCTTAGGATGAAAGTGATCATAGTAAAATTTGCATACAGCTGCCTCTCAGGACTTAAGCCTTTCAAAATATAAAGACATCCTGGCATTTAAACACGGAAGTGACAGATTACTAAGGAAAGGAATTCTGAAGTGTGAGAATAACACTGTACAATATTTTATGAAGAGTAAAATAGTCTATGTATTCTGCATCTAATGCCGGAGTTAAGGATGTGAACTTCTAACATTTAAATAGCTAAGGCTATCTCCCATCAGAATTCAGTGGGAGGTTCAATTGTATTATTAATTCAACATAATATCCTCTCTTCCAAAACCTGTGGTTGCTACAACCTTTTAAGAAAACACACCTTGACAAGTTCTGTGCTCACAGGCATGGTTAAGGGACAGCACTTCCTGAGTTATACATGTATAACTGGCCCCTTTCCTGTAAGATAGAGAAGATACTAACAAACATATGGTGGATGTCATGATGACTGAACACTACTCAGGCTGAAAGAAACAAAGATCACACCTCTTGTCACTTTCTTTTGCCTCTAAGTGAGGGACAAATATTTTTTTTTTTCCCCTTAGGCCTACTTATTTGAGCACATAGGATCTATTGCAGGGTGCTCTGTAAAACGAATCAGCTAATCCTTAAAAGTATCTGCATGCTTGTAGGTAAAGAGTGTTTATCTCACTCTGTTTTACCTTCAGATCTCGTATCCATGACATATTCACAAGGCAAGATCTTTGGACAGGATTCTTTAAGGAGATTTAGGGATTCTCAGATTAAATCAGCTGCTTCTATTTTCAGATCCCCTCTCTAGGTAGGTGGCCACCCCTTAGCAGGCTCTGACAGCTGGTTGTTTTGTGAGCTGACACAGACTACTAGCTCTTTTAGGCAGTTGTTCATTTTCATCCACGTGCCTGCAAAATGTTGTGACAAAATCCCATAAATTTTCCTGTAAGACTTACCTGTAAACTTTAATGTGCTGCCCAAGGTAATTTCCTTTGTTTTCTTGGAGGGGGAGAAAAAAAAAATGTGTAATTCATCACTTTTAGTGTTGAATCTAGCAAACTATGTTTATTCAGGATGGTTAAATATAATAGCAGAAGGAATTTACTGAGAGCATACTTCTTGCATATTTCTTCAAGCATCTTGTATACAGACACTCCTGCCTCAGCTGAACAGAGGCACAAATACAAACAGGGTATCACCCACAAATGCCAACAACATAGTTACATCAGTTTAAGCAAATTGTTAAACCACATAACTGCAAAGAAGATCCTTGTAGGACAATAAAAACTTCTGAAGTCCTAATCAACCTAGCTGTAGTTAAGAAGGTTTCTGTTGAGACCTCAATGAAGTTGTGCCGAATCATAATCTCCTTAGTTTTGTTGGAGATAATGAAATGGTAACCCTGAAGCAAAGGAGCTTTTCCCCGCTGTGTTTGGGTACTGGTTCTAAAGAAACCACAGTGTTCAGGACTTGGAATAATATACTTGTTCCCTCTTAAACAGGTCTCCATCCCACAAACAGCAGCTGTAATCCTACTTTCTCTCCAGGCAGCCTGTACATGTGGGGAAGGGGAAAAGAGTAAAGGAGGAACTAGCCTTTAGAAGCACATTTATTCTTCGAATGTAGAGTAAATAAGTTAAACTGCAAAGAGGACTTTGTTGTTGTTTTAAGCAGTAGTAACAGAGTATAAGTAACAGAGTATAAGCTTTCTAAGTGGTTTCACCTGAGTTGTCCAGTTACATTGCCATAGTAAATCTCCCATACATTCCCTATCTTCACATTGAGGGGATCCCTCTGTCCAGGCTAGCACGTCAGGCAAACACGACAGCAATTCACTGTGTGTGATGGCTTCTCAAGAAAACCTTCAACAGGTACCTGCTGCTAGTTCCTGAGCCTCAGGGCTGCTATGGGCTGGGAACTGCCATGCTCAAAGGCTTCCCAGCAGGATCAACTTGCTTAAATTTTAGTTCCTGATCATTTGTTTCTCTGTTGGGCAGCAACTGAACATGAGCCCAGCATTGAGTTTCACCTGTTTTAAGCTCAGCCTTTTGAGCCACAGCTACCCTGATGACTGAAAACCAGTACAGATATAAACAGATGTGGAAAACAAGTCATATTGCCTGACATCAGAGCAATACAGCTTTACAGCTTCATTTTGGTAAAGCTGATCCAAAGCAGTTGTTTCTTCAAGAGACAGGCTAGTTTTGAAAACCTGCAAAGAGTGTCTTATTTCTGGCAGAATCTGTGGGACTTGAAAAGCAGGGAAGGGAAGATGACATGGTGTATAGGGATTTCACCAATTTATTTGAATTTGTCTGTCCTACTCCTGTCCTTCAACAGCATGTCTTATAACTAAGGGTTTTTCTAAACCTAAATTATTCTAACTGGATCATTCATATATCTAAAGACTCATTTTGCTGGCTCTGCTTCCTCTTTTCACTTTTGCACATAAACACAATTCTATAGAAACCTTCTGTCAACGGTAGATACCCCCTCTACACGTGACAGTTTAAGAATGGCACAGTACCCAGCCCAGGGTTCTTTGAATGGTGTAGTCTTCCTCCATTAGAAAAAGGAAATCGTGCCCAAGGAAGAACTCTTTAAATGTCAGTGGTGAGACCTGAGCACCCACCTTCCTCTCTCCCAGAGAATATGGTAGCTGTTCTAGTTAGAAAACTGCACTGAAATAAAGCTGTTTCCTCATGTTTTGTATTCCAAAGTCCAAAGCCAGCTATCCTACAGCTGGCAATCTGAAACAAGTAGGATCATGCCATGCACTCCCAAGCCTTTTGACCACATGAAGGCAGCAGTCAAGAGTTTTAGTACAAAATGTGAAATTTTACAGACTTGTATTCTTAACTGCAGTTTAGACTTTTGATTCTTTCCTAGGCAGTGGCTACAAAAGAGCATGGCAGAACTGATGTGGTGAAACAGTACCTGCTGACACGTGGGAGACCACCTAATATACCCACGCTCTGCTTCCCAGTTTTCCACAAGCAAGAGAGGAAATGCAGGCAGGTGTAGAAGACTCCAAGGTCAGACATGAAGCAAGGGAGGTGTTGACCACAAGCAACTCTTTCTTCAGTGAGTGCATGCCAGTTCCCAGCAGCACACTGGAGTCAGTACACACCGAAAATTATATACTATAGTGTATGCTTGGAGTCTGCAGGCATCAGCTACAGCAAGCCCTAGTCCTACCCTCATGAACTGGGAAAGCCAGTGCAGCAGCAGTGAGCCTGCAAGGATCTGGACTACTTTTCAAAGTTCACTTTTTATACAGCAAAGCAAACCTCACCAGTGAGAGCAGCAGCAGGGAGCAGAACAGTGTTCTTATATCAGTAAGATACAAAGAACTCCAACTGCATGCTCCTCCTCTCACTTCCACTTTTGCAGAGATAGGCTATATGAGAGTGGTGACACATGAATCCTAGACCAAAAGGAGACTAAATCACGCTGAACAATTTTTTTTCAGGGGCAGTATAAACAGACCATTTATAACAACAAATTATTGATATGATCTACTAAATGCTGTTAAATTTTAAGTGCAATGAGTTGACCTGCAGATAAGCCTTAGCTATTTCAAATGGACAAAAATATGCCATTTGAAGAACTGTTGTGTTTCATTGTAACGGTAGCTAACATGATGCTGACTCTGTAAAGTGCTTTAGCATGTTAAAGCTGCTCTAAAAATAACATAAATACAGAAACTTAATTAGCTTAATTCAGCGCTGAAAAAAATCCTAAAACTTTCCCTTGCAACAGATTCCTTTATTAAAAATAAGACAGAGCCCCATACAGTCACAGTATAATCCATTTATTAACATACCTTGTAAACCATTGTTTTGACCCAGGGGATATGACAGTTTTGGCACATAACTGATTTCGGGAGGTACTCAGTCAGCCCCTGGGTAGTAGGAAAGGATTTTCATAGTACTGAGTGGCCTACTTTAGTGTTTATCTTCTTGATACGGGAAATTAAGTATTTTTCTGAACAAGTAAAAATACATCCCAAGAGCTGTGCATTGGTCTTGGTCACAAGGACCAATCTAAAGCTGCTTACCACCAGGGGCCATTCTGTTATCTCTAGCTCCAAGAAACTCCCAGCAAGTCTATAAAGATGGTCTTAAATACCACAGCGCAGTTCATCTCTCCAAAGCTTTCATCTGACTGGTGAATATACACATAAAAATCTGTCTTCAAGTGGTTGATGGAACACTGCAGCTTTCTGGGGATGAAAATACTTCAGGATATTGTCTTCAGAAAGGAAGGCAGATAAGAGGCAGGCCCACCTCTCTTACCTCCGATAGCAAATAACCATGCTCCTGGTTCCTCTCAGCAATTCTTCCAACCTTGGAGAAACTGATTAGTTATCCTTTGCTACCAGCCTACAAGGATTACAAGGGTAATCAACATCCTGTCCAGGCTAATAAACAGCTGCCTGACTAATTACAGCATAGAACATCATTCACAGAAATAATCAGAACAGTGTTCAGCTACAGAAAAGAGACAATCTTTAATCCAGCTTCAGATGGTCAAAGCCTAGACTGGTATCAAGACTGAGTTGATAAGGGTACCAGCACAGACACTGCAGGTCAGGAAGATACAAGCAGACAGCCTTTGTAGAGCACTGGGGTGTTCCCTCAAAGAGAGACACCTGGAGCACTAATACCCGCTCCTTAGACTCTTACCATAGCCATGTTTCTACTCCTGCCAACATTCTCAGCCAGCCAGGGTGACATTCTCTTTCACATAAACAGTGTATGCCACAGTGCTACAGGAAATTGTCTCACAGCATCCATGCAGCACAGTGCAGTCACCAGCAGCAGCAGCTGAGCTGTCAGCTCGCTGAAAAAGTAGTATGTGCATTAGTCTTATTCAACAGGCTAATGCTGCAAAGTTGGACTGTATCAACCCTACAGGTAAGTCAGCCAAGGCAAAGCTCTACACAACTATTCAGCTGCTACCTTCCCAAAGCTGTGTTATGTTCTTATGCTCCCCAGACATATCTACAACAATTGCTTTGAGCTCAGAGAGGCTGCAGCACCTGCCTGAGACATGGGGAAAGTAACCTTGGTTGATTTTCATCCCACTGTAGCTAGGTTGACAGCAGGACTACAGTAGCAAGTTTCAAGCTAGCTCCAGCATCCATACATAATACACATACAGCACTGAAATCACATCATCACCTACTATCGGAAATAATACTTCAAATAATGAGCAGATAACACAGCCTTCCCTGGCAAACTGCATTTCCTTCTGGTTACTAAAGCTTAAAGATCTAGCAGAAAAAGTAGACATGGAGAGACAGCATGTCATCAGATACCTTGACTGGGTTAAAGAGAGAAAGAAAGCCACAGTTTTAAAGAAGAGACTATCTCTGGAGTAATGGACAACAGAATATAAAGCCAGCCCACTTATTTCCTCTGATAGCTGAGAACACAAGAACAGATGGGATCCACAAAAGCAAAGGGCAATTAATTCAGGAACCATAAAAAGAAATTGCATGTTACAAAGAATAAAATTATATTGGTTCTCACTGCCAGAAACTACTGAAGCTGGGCACTTAGTTGAATTAAATAAGGGATTAAACATTCATATAGAAAATAAAATAATTACATTACATTAATATTTTTTAAGAGTCAGGGATATAAGCTCCCAAGCTTTAAAGGAAAGAAGAATCACAAAAAGAGCAAAGTGTTTTACAGCACCTACAGAACCAAGTACTTGCACTTCTATTTTTAATTATAATAATAGTAATATAAGTAATTAAATTAAATGGGCCAAGAAAAAAATTCCCCCAAAGGAAAGGCTGTTAAAACTTGTTCAGTACAAACTCACATGTACTGTCCTTTGAAATACCTGCTGCTGGCCAACATGACTTACAAAACACAGTCCTAGGGCAGCCAAATGCTGCTTATCCAAACAGGCAGTTACAATAAGCCTTGGTGGCAAAGTATGTGAGTTTGGTATGTGCCACAGTCCCAGTTTAAACAGTAAAGACCAATAATAGTGCCCTGAAAAATGTCAGGACAATGAGAGTATCAGCAGAGTTGCCTATAGTACCACTAAGGTGTAAAATTGTGTGCAAAGCAGCCTGGATATTTCCTTTCATCCTTCCAGATCATGCAGGACTCGGGATATTAATTACAAGGATGGATTCTCACAGCTTTAATGGTGACAAGACCTAGGAGAGAGAAATATTGTCACCTAGAACATGGAAATTTTAGAAGACAATGACAGGCCTGCATCTCACTTGTGTTACATGGAAATTTGTTCTAACTCCTGAATGGCTAAGTAGGTTTGGGGAAATAACCTCAATTCTCTGGGTATTTCTATGCATGCTGGCATTATGAGTATAAACAGAAAGATCAACCCAGGTTAAACTAGAGATGTGACAGAATCCAAGGCACAGAAATGTTGTGCAGCATATTGGCCTGGAGGAGGCTGAAGATAAAGGGCAAATCCCTCTGTGTTTCTCAGACGGGTGCTGCTGCAGTGTGGAACTTAGCATTTAATCCCCTGAGAAAACACAGGTCTGTGACATAACTGCCCTTAGTCCTCATGTCATATTAATTCCTGGAAGATAAGGAGCAGTCTGCAACTTATGTGTTAGGGACTCTGCCAGCAGCTGTAGGACAGCAGAGCCAGTGTGGAGCCAAGCACATCACTGCTGATGGAGCAAGCCTGGCACTTCAAACAGGGTTATAAGCAAAAATTGCACTGCAGACATTCAGCTCCTTGTGAAAAGGCACAAGCGGATCAGATCTGTCTCAAAAGCAAGTTTGCAGCTGTTCTGACATTGCATGTTTTAAAGATTCCTAAAATTACTTTTAAAGAAGTTTCCAAGAAGGATCTTTAAATAGTTCATTGCAACACTGGTAACCCAACTATCCTAGAATTCCTAGAAAGTGTAAATGGAACTCTTTAGTTGAGCATTCGCATACTAAAACCAGCCACCTAGCCAGGTCAGCACCTTTATGTTAAACTGGTTTACAGAAGACCAATTAAAGCTTTAGGTGATCACTACTTACTGAATCCAAGGCAATTTCTAGGACTCTATCTCCACATTCCCTGTAATATGACACTGCTAATCCACATGATGTCCTCTGCCCTCCGTTCTTTCTGGGTAAAACCTAGGTACGGAACACTTTAATGCCTTGAGTGCAAACCCAGATGGCAAGCCAGTGCCTGACCTAGTCATTGCAGGAGTAAACCCAAAACATGCACCATCTGGCACAAGTTCTGCACGTCTCATCCTGTATTATTACCTCCATGTTTGAGACCTTGGTTATACATCAAAGCTTACTGCCCTTTTTTGAGGTTAACATTATGTTTGTATTTAAAGAAAAATAATGTGCCTATTCAGCTCTTGGAGGTCACAGTTTTAAGTTCTTCATAGTAATCATGAAGGAAAGATGGTTCTTTCCTCTTAAAAATGAAGATTTACTCTTGCAACAAGAAATGATTCTAGAAGATGCTGCTTTAAGGAGAAAAAAAAAAAAAAACCAAACAAAAACAACACCAAAAGAAAACAAAACCAAACCAAACCCAAATGCAAAAGAACCACTATACTGACAAAGCTGAATGAAACCATAGCATCTGGCAGATGGAAATGTGTGTTACAGGATTACAGCAGGAGGGACAAATATCTCTTAGCCACAACAGACACTTGCAAATGATCACATGGGAGCAGACCCACTATTCAGAAGACAAAAGGTTCCCCCTAGAGACATAACAGGGAAAGAAAGCCACCTGATTGTTGGCCTGTTCCTCAGGTCACCTCTTGATTCATGGAACTGAATAGATCTGTCATGAAAAAAACAACTAAAGATTTTTGCTGTCAGAGCCTGGTGCCATCTTCCAAGCATCTCACCTATCCTTGCACTGTTTTTCACCTACACAAAATCAGGACCAGATTTACAAAGGCAGGTATCTCTCCACTTCTACCATTTCTGTGTGCCAAAGGAACAAGTCTGCAGCATAGACTTCTGATACTTACCAGTGTGCACCTGCTTTCTCTGCTAAAATAAGCAAAAACTGAAATCTTTAAAGAATCAGCTGTAACTATTTTTATCCCAGCTCTACATTGAAGTCTTTTCCCAGTCTCCATCAATCACAGGCCAGAAGTCACAGCCTTCTGCTGCTGCAGGGCAAAAGGACCATATATTGAAGTTTGTAGAGCTCAGACATTTTCATTTTAGCTTGGTCACTTTCTTGATCCAGGGTACATATTTGCTGACCTTGGTGTACACACCGGGAGAATCCTTCCGACCGCACCCATAACCCCAGGAAGTGATCCCCAAAATGATCCAGCGTCCATTTGACCTCTGACACATGAGTGGCCCTCCACTATCACCTTGGCAGCTGTCCACCCGTTTATCTTCAGAGAGGTTTCCAGCACAAATCATACGGTTAGTGAACTTCTGCCCATAACGGAGCTCGCAGTCTTCCCGTGGGAGAAGAGGCACCACTCCCTGCAGCAGGGTTCTTGAATAGGACTTCCCTGGAATGGAATAGACCAGCCAGACCAATTCACATACAGACAACAGCAATGACCTAGAGCAAAATGCTTTGCACAGAATCAGATATTTGTACTTTTCATGTTAAGACTGCAGCACAGAAACAGGCCAAGCTCAGCATCTCTGAACTGCCAGAACTTCAGAAAACAGTGGTGCCAAGGCAGACCACAAAAAAAGAGCTGTAAGATCAAAGAAATGGGAAAGAGGCTGGAGAAAGAGGTTAGATCAAACGATTGAGTCTTACTCCTGGTTCTGCCAACAAGTAAGAACCTTGTTCAATTTATTTCACCTCTTGGAGCCTCTATTTCCTCATCTGCAAAGCAAGGACTGTTTTCTCAAGAGAATAAATGCAGTCATATTTGTGAAGTGCCCAGTCCTCAGAAGAATTTTGAAAGTTTCAGAGGCATCCAAATATTGTTCAAAGGGAGGTCGCTCCCTCTTTGGCTAGATTTGTCTCTATTTGCTCTTCATTATCTCAGATTTCCTCAGAACATAAGGTTCACATGCTAAATCAGAGTACAATCTTTCTGTGCTCAGGGTTTATGGCAAGTTTGTAAGGTAGTAGGTAATTACCCCTCCCACTAGGAAAGCAAGGTTTGGTGTATGAGAAAGATTCTAGCCACTAAGCCCCAATAGGGAGTTGGCATGACTAAGTAGTTCCTTGATCCTCCCCAGACACCTCAAAGTGACACATGCAAATGATTCCAAAGGCAAATGTATACTTGCACTAAAACACCTGGGGTAACAGCTGGTAAGTATGGGTAAATCCAAAATCAACAGACAAGCTCCTAGAGCTATTTGCCATTTGGCAGCAAGTCTTTCTGAACATGTGGCTTTGCTCCAGTCACAACAGCCCCAGAAAGGCTCCCTTGCCCCAGTTTCTGCATTGCATCTCTGATCCTGGAATGAGCGAGGACTGGATGGCTGGCTATAAAGATTTGCTTAGAGTTTAAAGCTGTCTCCAGACCTTGCATCCCTGTCAGGATGCCATATCCAGCATTTTAAAAGATCATTATTAAATACTAAACTCACTCAAGCTGAAGTCTTTCTAGAATATTCCCTTCTCCCTTTTGCTCCACAGCAATGTGCCACAAGTGGACAGGTACAGGCTATCTCAAATTAGTGCAGAAAACAGCTTCATAGCCCATCTGTCCCTGCAGCAATATCCCAGGGAGATCAAGTAAGACAGTCTGACAGCTTCCTTCCACCTGTAAGCCCTTACTTCACTACTATGGTATCATGAAGAAGGCAGGAAATCCAAACATAGAGGTCTCCCACAGGCTTTGTACACAGGCAGCTGCCTAAGGGGTCTGCTGTGGCCAAACATGCACATAGAAAGGGGAAGAAAGAGAGGATTGTGGCCAAATGGCAGCATTTCTCACTCTCACAGCTTCAGAAGAATGCAATGGCAACCTAAACTTCCACTATGGGCAGGCTCAAGAAACCTCAGATTCAGAAGAAAATACAATGCAACATCTCCCTCTTCTTCAAACCATGCACTGGTACAGATGATAGAAACAGTATGAACATGGCTGTGAGTTCTGCAGACACGAATTAATAGCCCAGGTAGGCTTCTGAACCCAGACTCCCTCACCTTTCTTGCCTTCCAAAGCCCCATCACTCACCCGTGTCTCCCCAGCCAGAGATGATGCAGGCTTGCCTATTGATGTCAGACTTCTCTTTCCTGTCAGGCAGGCAGACAGGAAGCACATGGCGATTGAAGGACAGACAGTGTCCCTCTCTGCCCCGCATCCGGACCAGGGCAATGTCATTGTCATTGCTGCCAGCCCAGTAGTTCCTGTGGAGGACAATCTGCTCCACAGGCAGCTCCCTCTCAAACTCATCCTTCACGCCTGTGTGGTAATCGCCCACCCGCAGCAGGTAGCGCCGCACATCAACACCAAACCTGGAGAAAAAGAAACTCAAGCTCAATACTACTACTGTGGGGGAAACAGAATCATACCAGTCTCAGTTGCTATGAGACTGAACCACCTCATCACAAAGTGAGAGAACAGTATCAGCTACAGTACTCTAGGACCTCTTTAGCAGAAGTGATAATGCCAGCTGTTGCAGCCAGTGAGTACCGCAAATCACTATCCACCATGCACAAGACTTCTTTCCCCTACAACAAAGGCTACAATAGTTGCTACAAGCTTGTAACCTTACCTTACAAGTCCTTAAAGCACTGAATAATAGCAAAATGCTGGTTCCATTTAAGATGTAAACCCTCAAAGTTAAGAGGGCATGTGTAAGCAGTGAAGAAAACCTGTACTGAGTCATCCTCGTAACTGCTCCAAGATCATGTACACCATAACCTGAAGGTCATGGTCCTGCTAAGCCTGGAGGACAACCCTGTATGAGGTTATCTTGCTTGTCACTGAGTATCCCTAGGGGCTTCCCACTCCAAACACACCTTTTGAAGCAGTGGGCTGCAGTCACTACCCAGCAGCTGCTGATCAGTGTTGCTCCACACAGCAAACGAGTGTCACGATAAAACCCCTTCAGCCGTAGTGAGGCCTGCCATGGCCAACTGCCTCTGAAGAAGACACAGAGGAATAATAGGTGTCACACATATGTAAGCTGTTTTCCTCTTTTGTCATCCACTCTGCCCCATATGAGCTGGGCTCAGCTGCTGTGTACTTTTCCCTGGATAGGCCCAATGGTTCAAATCGAGTTCAGATATCACTAGTGAAAATGCGTCAATGTGCTCAGCATTTTCTAGGCTATTTCCAGAGTATGTAGGAAAGTTGGAGCCAGTTCTGCCTTTCCAAGCAATTCCAATGTAGTACCTGAGAGACTTGTTTCCACCTATGATCCTTTTCTTGCGACGGTGAAGCAGGCGTATCCCACACACACTAGATTCTGGACCTGCACAGCAAAGTTGGGTAGACACTTTCAGCTTAAGTGTCAGCAATTACTGACACACAGCCAAATACCCTTTATCTTTCCCAGGGACATTAATCCTCATGACATCTGACTGCACTGTGTTGTTCACATGGAATTCATAGAAGATTTGATCCCACAGATTTCATCAGTTTTGGTAGAGGTGCTTAGCTGCAGTATCTGTAGTCTTATACCAGGAATGGGGCCTCTACAGCTATTTGTTCAGTAGTCTAAAACTCAGAGTTTGCTCATGGTTACTGCTCTACAAAATGGCATGGTGACTTGGATGTGGGAAACTTAAAGCTCAAGGCCTAACAGGTGCAGCTCCTCAGACTAGTCTTTGGCACCCTGTGCTCCTAAGAAGAAACAAGTAAAACATGGAAAAAGTAAGAGGTCTAGGACCGCTTATCTTGTAAGTAAAGTTTCCACCAAAGAGAAGAACTACAAGGGGAAAAGCACAAAATCATGCAGAGTTCCTACATCTGGAGCTCCAGGCTTCTGCATAGAAGAAATGGGCACAACACCTGTTCTCCTGATATCATGGACCTTCTCTTCCACATAGTCACAGATCACACCAGCGTCCTCACTGTGCCAGCAACTTCGAATCCTGGTGTCAGGCTTGATGCACTGCTCCAGGGTGTGCTCCGTGCCACTGCACTCTATGTTGTCCAGGTGTATAGGCCCATGGCCTTCGCCAAAATAAGCCATGGCCCTGGCTTTAGCTGCACCACTGCAATTAGATAGAGAGTGGCTAGTCTGCAGTGATTAGGAGGTAGGTGAATGTGATGCACCAAAACATTTTAAGAGAAATAATGTCTGTCACTCCACACAGACAGAAGCACAGTGAGAACAGGACCCTACTCTCTCAAGCATGTGTGTATATCATATAAGAAATGAAGCCCCCAAAAAACAGGTCCAGAAAGAAGCAAACCCCCCAAGAGCTGTTTCTATCTGTAAGATGCATGTATCAGAGCTCTTACCTGAATCCCAGTTGCCTGCAAACCACTGCAGCATCTCTATCTGTCCAGCTATCACCGCAGACACTGCCCCACTCCCCATTCAGGAATACTTCAACCCGTCCTTCCTTGGTACTTTCTCCATCCACCAGTCGCACAGGAGGTCCTGCAGGAGAAAAAACATGGGTTTCTGCAAGCAATAACTCCAGGAAACATGAGGTACCCAGAACCTGGGTTCTAAAGGAAAAGACAAATCTCAGACATCAGTAAGATTGGAGAAGGGGGAAAAAAAAAAAGGGCAATGTTTCTACATTCCACTCTCTGCTGAATACTGGAAATTACTAGTGGATCATACTCTGAAACCTGAGTAATGAACAGAAGAAAAGGTACTAACTCTTGAGCCAAGACTGGACAAGCTTAAACATGCCTGGGAAGCAAATCCATTAAATTAAAAACTATTATATTATTCTAAGGAAGAGAAGAGTTCTACATCCAGGAAAAACAAAAACGTCAGATGCTATTTCAACAAAAAAAGCATCTGACAAACTGGAAAGTGGAGGGTATCACCTCACAGAAAAGAAGAAAATGTGCTAACTTGAATTGCATTCACAATTTTAATTACAAGTGTGTCATCCATACAACACACTTCTACACCTGCCAGAGCTTCCAAAGGAACAGTCCAACAAGCAACACTTCCCCATGAGCCAGGGCAAGAGGCAAGGTGAGTTACCCAAGCTGCCATCTGTGACTGTGTTGCTTTCCGGGGAACAGCGGATTCCCACATCCTCGGCATGTGAGCAGTCATGCTGTCCCCAGTTGCTGTGGGGACAGTCCAAGAGGGACAGCTCTGTCCCGACACAAGCCACATCATCCAGTAAGATAAAGCCTTGGCCAGCAGCATAGTCACCTTCAGAAGCCAAGGTAGCAGGACCACTAAAGGAAGGAAAGAGAATGTAATGTCAGATGTGTTAAAACTTATTAATCCCACAGAGGGACCCTGGATCAGATCTAAAAGGTAACTCCCTTGCAGACTTCAACTGTGGTATTAGTAGGCTCCTGACCTAAACCAGTCAGCGACACACAGGATGGCAGCCATGCAGCTTGCACATCTCACAAACTTTCAGTATTCATGGAGGACTGCTGAGGCCAGGGCATTTTCTAGCATCTTGCCAATTGCACAGTCATATTAGCATGGAGGGACAGACAGATCACAGAGGCTGCTCTGCATACATGACACCAGAAACATGAATCTGAAGAAGGGCTAGCAGAGGAGGCACCAAAAGTATCAACATATAAGTAGTTCTACTTCATTTCATAAGAACTGAAATACAAAAAGATGCAAGCTTTTAGGCCCTACAAGAGATCACAAATACAGTATACAGCTGAAATCAAAGGCAAGAATTTAGTTTAGTCTTTTTTCAGTCCATAAAGTCAAAATTTTACAAGGATACCTAAATCATATTTAAAAATCCACCAAAAAAAAACCCCAACTCCAAACCTAACCCTTTACTGCCTCCAAGACTAAAGGTATCCTAATTTTAAACCTTCCCCAAACTCACACCTGGAAAGATGAAAAAAAAAAAGGCATTATTAAAATCCCTACTACTACTCTTTTTTTGCTTTGATGGTCTTTGTTCAACTACTAAAGCAGGTGACATGTTCAGCTGGCAGAGCAGAGCAGGTGACAGTGCTGTGCATATACAACTGCAAATTTAAGGAGTGTAAAGAGAACTCTCTGACTTGGGTGAGGGTTTCATAAACACAGTATCAAGTCTTATCTGCTTCCAGAACAGGGTGTAGCAAGACATAATAAAGATACATTTTTTTCCCTCAGAAATTATGTGGATACTGGTCAACTTTTAATGGTAATAACCCTTCTAACACAGACAGCATTAAAGGATTAAGGTACACCCTATCCTAGTGAAGGGTGATGGAATTTAATCTTGAAATTAGGAAGCACAGATACCACACACACTCTCAAGTCCTACCTGAAGCCCAACTGCCTGCAGACAACCTGGGCACTGATGTCTGTCCAGCCATCATCACATACTGTGCCCCAGTCTCCGTTGTAATAAACTTCTACCCTGCCTTCATGGGAGCTATGGCCACCAGCCAGCCTGACAGTGCCCTCTGCAAAGAGTGAGAGAAAGAAAGGCCAGCGGTTAGCAGGGGAGAAAAGAAACAGCCTGCATCCCCCTGCTGAAGTTTCTGTGCAGTCCAGGAGTGAAAGAAACCAAAGACAGAGACATCTGTGGGTACTCAAAACTCAAACATTCATTGCTACTGGACATACCCATCTGTTAGGGGAGGATTCACCTCAGCCTTTTCCATGCCACTTGTGGAAAGCCATGAGAACACAACCAAGGCTGGCTCCAAGATATTCCTACCTGCTCCTTGCTCTCTGCCTTCTGGGAGCTGCATAGAGAAATCCTGCAGTATCCTGAAGCAGTGGTGTTATCTGCTGAGCAAGCTGTGTAATACAGGAGCTAACACTGGACACATCTTACTGCCATGTAGATCTATACCTGTGAAAGGGTCACAGGAGACCCCAGCATCTTCAATGTGGTCACAGTTTTGCTGTCCCCATTCACTCTTCTTGCACTGGTCAAGAGAGAGTTCATTGCCTGAGCATTCCACTTCATCCAACAGGATTGGGCCAGATCCCTTTCCATAGTGAGCCCAAGACAAGGCTTTTGGGTTCCCACTGCAAAAAGAGACAGCATGTGCTCAATAATGAAGGTCACAGTTTCGCGCCCTCAAGATTCTGCCTTGCACAAGGACTTTCCTATGCTAGGTCATCGTATCCCCCACAAATACTATGCATTTCTGACACTGATGTTGCAAATTGGTTACTGGTAAGTTTTGTAATGAGACTTTCTAATATGTAACAAAAACGTGCTTGCAACATGAATAGTTCAGAGACTTGGGAAGTTCAGAGGGCAGTGACGTTTCTATCTCAGTAACAGACAAAACTCCCAAAGTTTTTTTTCCTTTTTTTTTTTTTTTTTTTTTAAGATCCAAAGGGAACTCAAACTTGAGTTGCCTCTGCAATTCTGAACCAATGTGACTTTCAAAAATGCTCAGCATACAACAGCTCCCATGTTAAGCACTGAACGGCACACGGGAGATTATGATGCTCTCCCTGTCTGAAGAGGATATGGGCAAACAGTGACACTGGAAGTGTTCAAACTTAACCAAGTAAGCAACTGCAGCTCACATACAGAAATCACCATGACGAGTCAGCACTGTGGCCAGGAAGATTTACATTAGGGCATGTGTGTAAAAATAACAAACAGGGATAAGCTACAAACAAACCAGGGACAGGGATGCACCAACTGCTTTTCTTTTTTTTTTTTTCCCAGAGTATAAACCCATAAAACTGAGAGGAATTGAGTACAAAATCCCTTTATAGGACGACCAGTCCAGGATTTCTGTATATCTCCCATAGAAAGGGCTGGTACTATATAGCAAAGGGCACGTTCTCATGTTCTTCATTCTGCCTACTTTTATTTTATATGACTCCATGACATATAGCAGGAGAAATTACCTGAGTCCCAGCTGCCTACAGACTACTTCAGCATCCCGGTCGTCCCATCGATCGTCACAGATGGTACCCCACTTGCCATCATGGTAGACCTCCACTCGCCCTTCAAAGCTCTCCTTCCCCCCAGCTAAACGCAGTGGGGTACCTACACCTGTAGTTCAAGAAAAGGGAAGCACAGCCAGCAGTTCAGAATGTAGAACTATTCAACAGCCAGAGGAGCTTTTGAGATGCTCATCCCACCCTGCCAGATCCTCCCTAGACTCTCCAAAAGCATCTGACTTCATCCCACAGTACTGGGTACTGCGAGTCCCGGGATGGCTTCTTAACTGGCTGCTATGGTGATGAAGACTTTGCTGCCTGCACACATAAAACTGGTTTGATGAAAATGGGATGTGGTGATTAAGCAACAGTCAAAGTGTCAGTGATTGTAGAAGTATGCCCACTCTGAGTATTTGGGATTGCGAAAGGATGGATAATTCTCCACTGGAAAGAAGATAGCCACCTGTATTGCAGGTGAAAGAGGTATGTGCTCCAATGTTTTGCTCCTCACAGCTTCATGGCCTTAGATTGTACATTTTATCACAACACTGATGCAAGAAACGGAGAGCAAACCCTCCCTGGAGATTTACCTTCTGGAGGGACACAGGTTACTGTGGCACTCCCCTGGTTACAGATTCCTGACATAGCCTCCTGATAGTCACACTGCAGCAATGCTTTCTCATCACCACGGCAGTTTGCTGACTGCATGTGCAGGGGCACATGCCACAGTCCAGGGTGATTCTTCTTCCCAGCTGTGCCGATCTCACTGGTACAGAGAATGCAAGAGAATGAAGAAATGTCATAGCAATGCTTGACTTGCAAGTACCCCTCAATGCTTATGACTCACCAGTCTAAGCATTGTGCCATATCCCAGTGAGCCCAGTTATTGGGAGTGCATAAAGGGTTGGCCGTTTACAGTCTAATGGGAAAATACAAGCAAGCACCAAGTGCTCCCCACCACTTAACCCATTTTGTGTTCCTACTGACTACAGCAAATTTGGTCTAGCCAGAAACAGCAAACTTATCTGAGTGATAAACAAACCCATGAAGAGACTAAAATACCCAAATACCTGAACCACCACCACCACCACCTTCTTTCTCTGTGGACCTTATCTTCTTCCCACATTATCAAAGAGGGTTCAGACTCTCAAAATTTCTATCAGACCACTACAGAAACTCCAGCTGGTAATACTAAAAAAAGGATATGACCTCACAGTTCACTCATTACAATCTGGAGCATCGAGCAGGAACTACTGGTTTAAAAAATTATTGCAAATGTTAACTGGTGTTGGACACAGGAATTGAAAGAAGACATTATTAAAAGACCCTGGGTAAGTGGAAAATAAGCCCACAAACCAAACTTCGATCACCTGGCCAACACACTGTGCCAGAGTGACTGTAACCACAGAGGTTGTTCTTTCAAATGCCTCATGGACATGTAAGTTTCACAACCAGACTAAGGTTCCCACCTTAAACCTAGTTGCCTGCAGACAACACTGGCATCCCAGTCAGTCCAGTGGTCAGCACAGATGGTGCCCCAGAGTCCACTGAAGTACAGCTCCACACTACTATCTTCAGCCAATCTCACGGCGCCTTCCAAAAGAGAGGGAAAGAAAAATACAGATTTGTTGTCTTCTGATGGAGGTTTCAGACCAGCAAGTCTTGAACTTGTATGCAGCTTCTCTTGTTTCTGTTCTGCTGATGGTGTCACTGAAATAAAGGAGTAGCACCCTCCTGGTTCCAGTGGTGGTTGCTTGGGAGGATGGCTGGTGATATATTCTTTCCAAAGACATGGTCATGGAAGGAAACCTGGCTTCTGCATAGCTCTTGCATTCTCCTATGAAATGGGAATGGTTTTACATGCTACCTTGAAAAGGTGTATGGAAATGGCAGGCTCTCCAATTTCTTCCAACACTCCACTGATTTGAGTTCCACCAGCCACCTCACCTGTGAGAGTCACTCTTGCTACAGCAGGTGAATTCTCTTTAATTGCTCTAAGAAAATCAAGTGCCAATGCAAATGTACTTATAATTCCCATTGCACCACAAATATCTACCACTGTTTAGAAAGCACACCTTCTCATTCAGTTATGTTTTGGGAGAAGGATACACTTTCTGCCTGTAGTACCTAAATACAGACACACAGCACAGACACACTTGTTTCCTTCACTTTAACGAGGCCATCTCTGAAAACACTTCCACTGACAAGGTAAAAAGATGTGGTCATTTAACTTAATAAACTGGTATGGCATTTATTCTGCAAAACATGGAAAACACAAAGAAGGTCAGAAAAGAGAACAAACAGAACATTTTCAAGGATGTTGCATTGGATTCAGTGCCTTGAGAGAGTTCAGCTCCCTTGCACATCTCAACATAAGCAGCAGACCTTTCCTCAGCTGTGAGGAATTTTAAGTAAAGCCTATGACCTACCTTATCTTGTATTTAAACTCTTGCACTTACATCAGCAGAGCTCTGATGTGGACACAAGAGTGGGTTGTTTTCCACATAACTTAAATTATGCCACTTAGAAAACAGTTTAGCAGTTAAAAAATCCCCAAAAACCAACCAAACAAAAAATCCTGACCAACCAACCCAAACACAAAACTCTTCTTGTATGAGAATAAAAACATCTATACAAGCATTATGGCTACAGTAGCTTAAATCCACCCCCTGCTCTATACAGACATTCTTCTTCCACACAGACTCTAATCCTAAGTATTTTGACAATTTGAGACAGTTACTGTACAGTACTTCTTTCACAGTGTGTCCTACCTGCTACTTGCATGTCTGTGTAGAACACATTTTGGGCCTGAGCTCCCAAGACATCAGAGCTGAGGACACACAGCAGCCCTTACCTTGGTTACAATCGCAGTTAGCCCAGCTGATGGCCCCCGATGCAAGCCGGTAGAAACACCAGGGTGTAGTTCCTCCGTCTGGGTTCCTGCAGTAGTTGTGGTCCCCCAAGCCACGGTCTGGGTACTGCTGAACATAATCAGGGAACTCTGCCCAGCTGAGGCACTCTGCCCTAGCCTCAGTAACTGCCAGGGAGCCATTGTAATACCCAAGTGGTCCAACACTGCAGACATTGGATGCTGTGCACAAGAAGGAAGCTATTAGCATCACTCAAGATATCACACACCAAAGCTAAGACAATGTGTGAGATACCAACTGATCCCCTGAAACACCTTCAGTGTCTGCAGTCTTGATTGTTACTTGCTTGACTTCATTTCTATCACTCTTGAAGACAGCTGCTAAAAGAATGTTTGCAATATGCTCTGTCTACAAACTAAATTGCCATTACCTGCCCAGACAGACGTTTGAAATGTTCTAACTCTGGACTCAAATATGGACAATTTCAACTAGCTCCCATGACTGCTTATTTTAATAAATGTATTCACTTACTCCAGAGCAGCACTTGAGCTTGGCACACACTCCACTTCCTTCACCACCTGCTTTGGCAACTGAGTAAGATACTCTTAAATTTGATCCTAGGCTCTTTAGAAGATGAATTGCCTGTCTAAACTGATTGAAACTGAGAAGAGTTTAAAATTAGATATGATTTCATTCTGCAAATCAGAAAAGTAGGAAATTACATTGTATTTCTTTGCCTGTATGATCCCTATACTCATTCACGTATCACCTGGCTTATCTAAACCTGGCCAATGTACAGGAAGGGAAAGGGAAGTGCAGGTGTCAGTGTTCCCAGACAGTGCCCAAGTGAAACATCTCACGCAAAGGAAGTCCAACAATTAATTTAATATGGCCTTTAACAAAATAAGAAAACTGTCCATTCATGACCTTTAAAGAGGGAAACCAGAACCAGATTCTTATGAGGGTGCAGTTCTGCATCCATGACATCAGAAAAAGCAAACTTAGAAAGCATAACAGTCACAGTTCTATTCACTGAATAAACAAAAAGAAGCCAACACTTTCAGAAAACCTTTCTAACTTAAAGACACATATGGCAAGCAGTAAGGGTACCAAGAAACTTTGCCTCATGCCATTTGCCTTCTAGCCACTGTCAAGGCCAGATACGGTGACAGATGAAGATTAAATCCAAGGTATAAAATGAGAAGCAGTTACAGGTGTGTGTCTGGAAAATACACAGTGCACCTTGTATCACCTGAGATCCTCAGAGGGGAGTGTATGAAAATCCAGTAATTATTACAGCAGAGGAAAGAGGAATATGCAAAAAGGATTGAAGCAGAAAAATAAATAAAAGGAAAAGAATACTTGGAAGGAATAGGGAACTGCAAGAGTTTAAACAAAAAGAAAAGAAAGTGGTCTGGCCATTTTTGGGAAGATAGACACTGAGGCAGAAGAAAAGACTGAAGAAGCAATGGAAATAAAGAAAGAATGCCAGGTAGCAGTGGTTCATCATACCTGCAGTCTCAGATCACCACTGCAGGAAAGAATCTGCCTGTTGACTGAATTACTAACTTCTTGTTCTTACCTGCACTCTGCAAATGGTTCTGGTTGGGCTGAGATCCCAGGAAAGCCTAGGAAAACAAAGAGAGTCAAAACAGAGAGATGATTATCCAATGAAATAAACATGGGTATGTCCTAAAATCAGCTTGGCCTTTTACTGCTTTAGGCAAACATAGCACAGTAACCAGCTTCTTCTCTATTCTCCCATTGCCCCTCTTCAAATCCAATCACAGCTCTGCCCACTAGTAGTAAAATGAATAATTACAGCCTGCCGAGATTTACTCTTGATCTAAACAGTACACTACGGGGCTTTGCTTGTTCATTTCCAATAGAATTGGAAGCCTGAGTGAAATGCCTAAGGAAAAAAAAAAGATAGGAGAAAAAATTGGTACCAATTAAAAAAACAAACAAAAAAACCCCCAAACCACTCATACTCTCTCTGTTTATAGCACAAACCATCTATGGCCATAAGAGCACAGATATAGATACATGATGCAATAATGCTCCCAAGGATCCCTGTTAAAACCCTGTGCAAAATGCAAGACACCTAAAAGAGGAAAATCCAATAAAACTCTCTGAGTATTTTGGTTTTAATAGATGAGAATATAATTATGACTTATGTTATTAATATCCAAATGGGGTGAAATAGCTAAGAACAAAAAAACAAAGGCCCCAGAAAGTAGGCCCAAAATGGCATTTCATCTTATAGAAAGTGTTTTCAGTAGTTATAACTTGACTGGTGACTTAGAGATAGGGATGTCCACCCAACACAATTACATGATGTGCAGGCAGGTGCAAAATCTTCACAGATCCAGAGTAAAAAGAAGAAACTGTACATGCTCTGCCAGCTCCTTGTAGCTTAGTTAATGTCTACATGTATTTTTAATGAACATTTCTAATACTTTTATATGAGCAAGGAGTTGTCCTTCACAGAGAAGAGATGTGCATGTAAAAGAACACTAGCTATTGGAAATGGTCCTGGTTTTCTTCAAAATGCAGTATTTTTTCTTCTCTCAGCTTCACCTTCCTGGAAGATGGGAAAAGTAAAATTTGAAACAAAAAAAACACCTACCTCTGGAATAAGCAAAGACAGTTTCTACAGGTACTTGACAAGAATAACACCTACTCATGGCAGCTGACATTTTCAAATCAAATTTATGAATATGGTCAAATTCCAGCATCACACTCCAGAAGTCCGAATGTGACACTGCATGTTGAAGATGAATGACATGGCTCAGAAACAGCAGATCAGATCTCAGGTGTGTATGCAAAAGTAAGTGAATAGATAAAGCAGTACTCAGCTAGAAAAAAACCAACCCTTCAGCAAAAACCCCATCTGTCTGTATGTATCAGGATGTTGCAAGCCCACATAGTGGTCTCTGAACCAACAATGATGGTGGTCTTCGCAAAGAAAGGAAAACACTAAACTACACTTTCATGGCTGCACCAAACAGGTGATTGAGCCACAGCCCAGGTCCCCTGACTCCTACCTTTCACTGTGCACTTGCACATATGTGTAAGCCTGAAAGTGATACAGAGATGGGTTGGATTAATAAGAGGCTATATACAAAAGTCTGAACCTGCTGTTCTTGGAGATGAACAAACTGCAGTCCAGGTAACATGCTTCCCTTCTAATAAACGATTAGTTGCTGCCAGCTCCTGCAGCAGCTTCCACAATCCTCCTATGTTGACCATCACCACATTTTAGTGTAAACAGCCTGTGCTACAGCCATTGCTCCGGGTCTCTGTGGCTATATATCATCTGTACACAACAACAACAACTGGAGTAAATAAGACAACCAGCAAGGAACAGAGACAAAAGATCTCTCCTGGCAGGGTCACTGCAGTGTCTGAGAAACACAGGAAACCTGAGCCAAAGCATTTGCAAGCCCTTGTGCATCCTGCTTCCTGTCCTTTTCTGAATTTCATATGCACAATGAAATAAATCCCTTTCTGAGCCTCCAGCCCAGAGACCACAGCTGCCTATATGCTTTGGAAAACACATTCAAGTGACAAGATCCACTTACAGTGAAAATATTAAAAGAGCCATATAACTTCTTACAAGCAAACAAAAGAATAACCATTTCTTACCTCTACACATCTAAAACAGGATAACAAGCTGGAGAGCTTCACAAGGAGCACTACTACTACTACTTTCGGGATCTCCATCCCTCCCGTACAAAGTGGGTAGCTCTTCGAACATCACATTCTGGTTCAGCTGCCGAGCTCAGCTGCTGCCTCTTCTCGGAGCTCTGTAGCTGTGTTTCCCCGGGAGCTGTGCACTAGCTGCTCCGCACTGGAGGGAGTGGGCTGCCTCTTCCATTTCTATGCAGGGAAAGGGATGTAAGGGAAGGGATGATCAACGTTCCCTGCAGCATCCTAAAATTTCACTTCCTCCTTCCTCTCATCTCTTCTCCTCGATTCGTCTCTTCGGAAAGGGGAAAAATTGGGGAGAGAAAAAAAAGGGAGAAGAACATGCCCCAGAAATTCTGTGGCAACCTTAACCACTAGAGACAAGCGTAGGCGGGTGGGGCACAGCCCTCAGCAGCTCCCGCACCCCGTTGTCCCCTCCCTCTCCCCGTCTAGGTAAGCGTTTCTCCCTGGTGCCAGCCTGCGCCTCCCCGCCCCCGATGCCGCTGGCCGCTCTCTCCCCACCGCAATTCCTTCAGTCGCAGCTGCCGCTGCTTTCTCTCCCCGAGGAGCAAAGTCTACAGCCACGGCTGGGAGCGTCTTGCTGCAAAACCTCCGGCAACAAACTGGAAAACGGCTTGTGCGCACGCACGGAATGGAGATTAAACTTATTGGAAGGCATCTGGACTTTATCCCCTCGCTGCTGCCTCCTCGATTAGCTGCTTGCAGCTTCCTTACATCAAACTCTCCTCAGATTTGAACTCACATAAACAGGACCCAGAAAACTTTAGGTAAAGCAGCTTTCTATGAAAAACCCACAGGTGGCATAGCCTTCTCGAAGGGGCATTCCCAGATCTCAGCCCGGCATCTTGCTGTCATGGGTGTTGCCTCCAAGTACTTTTTTCATCAAGTGTCTCCTTGACTTTGGGCTGTAAAGTTTTCACTTGCTTGGTTAGGGTAATTTCTAGAGGGGTAATCTTTATTGTATTGCTACCAACAATCCTATGGGAGTATTTTTTAGTGCTTTCAGCACACTGCTCCTTCATGTGAACTAGAGTTAGTTAAGCTTTCATCTATCTGAAACTATTGAGTTGTGGAAATTCCTGAAACTACATGTTGTTTGTGCTGCTCCTCATATCAGTCTAATGGGCATTTCCTATATTTATATTTTCATTTTGGACGGATTAACTTCTGATGTTCTGCAGCAGGAAACAGGTCACGTTAAGAAATGAGCACACTTCTGGCCAAGTCTGCTGAGCAGCATTTGCAAAGACACCTTTAGCATAAAAAGAAGGAAAAGGCTGATAAAAATCCATTTGCTTAACAAAAAGCCTCTTTTTCCCCCACTTTCCTCATTTATTGCTCATTACTCACTTCACATGACAGTTTTGTGTTGTCTCATCCTCAGTCACTCATAAAATGCAAGGAAATGCCATTACATGCTGGATCTTTATAGGAATTGCTGAGTGGCAGGAGGGCGTCCTTTCTGGAGTGGATTTTATATCAGTGCATTCTGGACACAGGGGATTTGGCCAAGAATTACACTTAATTAGATGCAAATCTCCTATATCCTTGTGGTGAAGGAGGGAGTTGATCAGGGCAGTAGAGGATGGAAATAGCTTCAATGCAACTGCATGCCATAACTCTCAGGCAGGTGACTGATGCCTCTCCAGAAATCCCGCAAGATGCTCACCTATTTAGCTGACACACCAATAGCATTAAAAACCTCTACCAAAGAAATGGATCTCACAGTAGCCTGTAAGCTGCCTTCCTAGTGATCTCCTAGGTGAATTAATTTTAAAGGATACACAGACCAGTGCACTAAAACCAAGTTTGGTATTCACTTTTCAGAGGAATGACAAAATGTGTAAAATTACAGTGGGTTTTTCAGTCATCTCCTCTGTAGTGGGTCCTCTTTTGGAATTGTTTCCTTCTTGCCAAGACTCCTCCTGGTTTTCTGGCACATGTAATGTGCCACCAGAATCGGTGGATCTCTGATTCTCAAAAGTTTCTCATGGCAACATGGCCTTCTCTGAGGTGGAGAGGAAGACCAAGGAAATTATACCAACATAACTAGAGCAGTTTGACAGGCAATGTACCTAAAGAGAAGGTAAACCAGATCTTAAACTTCCTTGTGTGGGGAAATTCAAAGTAGTTTTAAGTACCCAAATTCATTACTAAAGACGAATCATCTTCTCACCCTGACATAAATACAGTCCTGTAAGTCTACAATTCTCTGCAAAGTCTTTCTGTCTTTATTTTCCAGCTTATTCAGCATCAACATTTCTGAACAAGAAGTAGCATCTCCTAAAATGTTCTATTCAATCTATTTCTCCTGACCAGGCAGGACTACTATTCCTCAAAATGAGCTGAAACACCAATGCTTCCTCCAGAAAAGATCTCCAGTGAAAGCCTAAGAAGAGAGATAGTTAATAGCAAACATATCCAGAGTTGGTATAACACTCAAACTTCACGAAACAGGAATAAGATCAAGGAATTCCAGCAGATTTGCTTAAATCCTACAAATCCGACTTACAAACAGCTAGTCAGCTTTTGTTTAATTCTTTCCCAACCACATAATGACATACAGCCCTCTGCAGCTATGGTCTTAATCAATGAACTCAACTGGGGTCACCAGACCCTACCTGTCATTTACTCCCCATCAACAGTATCATGGGGTGGTGCAAGCCCTGAACTCAGAAAGAACAATCATTCACTGCATTTACACATTCGAACTAGTAATAGAATGATCCTAAGTATCAGCACGTCACAGAACATATTCAGACATTCAGTATAAGCCTAGTACTGAGATATGAGGAAATGGCAGTAGCTCATATTGCAGAGGACAACTAGTAACTGAAAGGTTTTTATTTACAGCATGGGGTCCTGAGCCACATAAGCTTCTAGAGTACTTTTAAAAGAAGCAATTCAGAACTTGAGCGCATCTGCAAAGTATTCTCTTTCCTTCTTTATTACTCTGAATAAATGCATTCCTTTAAGGACTAGAAAACCTTAGCAAAATAATTTCAAGTTTACAGCAGACACATAAAAGGTCAGAAAAAAATCCCAAACAACTAAACTTGTGGAATGCACTGTGAAGCAGTAAAATTGAAAAACAGCTTTTCAGATAGGTAGGATTTCAAACCAAGGTGTCCTGTCTACTTCAGAAGCAAAGAATCATCAAGTGGCTCTCCTTTTTAGAGTGTCTTTCAGACTGAAAATGCAAAATGTCACAGAACCAAAGTATCTTCCAACGTTCAGATGTAGACATCATGTTTTTATTGACCCCAAGTCCTCTGAAAGACTCACTTATGCAATAACAGCAACAACAGAATAAGATCCCCCATGGGATAACCCACAAATGAACCACTGTAAGCAGCAGTTAAATGAAAACTGCTTCACTAACTAGTATACACTTGTGGTGAACAGCTAACAGCCTGGGGCTCCAGCTCCATGCAAATGCTACAGTCACATGTGGACAACCACACACCTTTGTGTCTGCCTGATTCCCCTCTTACTCTGTTTTTTCTTTATGCCCCAAAGAATTAGCTATAACATTATCTCTCTGATGCACTGTACTTTTCCTACTCATTAATGCAAGTAGTACCAGGTACTGGTACTAAAATGACAGGGACCTGCATACAGTTCTGCGGTACTTTAGTGAAAAACAAACAAACAAACCAACCAAGCAAAATCCACAAACCAAGCCAGATTTCAGTATCAGTCTACACTTGAACTTTCTCTTACGATCTTGTTTTCTTTGTAGATCAAGAGTTGCCCAAGCCAAACAACAGTCTTGCATTGTTTTATTATAGTGCAGACCACATAACTGATCTGATGTGGCACCATATGTGTCCTACCTGCGAATCAGAGTGTCTACATCATGAGTTTCCAGGTTAAAGTTCTATTTGATCCTTACCAATGTATTGTGTATTAACAAGATATTCTGCTGGGGACTTCTTCATTTTACATCCCTCTTCTGCAGCAGCAAGAATTTTAAAAATTTCAAGAACCAAATTGTATATACATACATGTAGGAGTACTAGTCATGAGTTTACCAGCAATTTTAAGTTGGCTCAATGTCTGGGCATCATCACTTTTTGACAGTCCCCCAGAAACTAGGCAGGAGCTTTACACATGAGGAAAAGTCACCCCCTAACTTTTAGAAAACACATTTACATGCATTCCTGTGGATAGCTGAACACCACACTCCAGGAGCTCTAAGACTGCAAGACCCGAGAACATTATGAACAAAGTCAGCTCATAGTTCAGACACGTGCTTTTCACTCTGGAATCAGAAGTGCTGTCAGGATCCATACAGCAGTGCTGACAGGTATCAGTTGACACCAAATGCTCAATGAAGTTTGCTTCTCACTTTTTTGCCACAGACTCAAACTTTAATTGCTATCCCGCAGTGTATTTAGTAAAGCTTATTACACATAACGTGTGACTTGAGGAAACCTCCTCAGGAGTTTGTTCACTTTGCTTGAAGTTAAGTTTCCCCTGGGTAATAGAGTGTCCTCATTTTGATTCTTGCGCTCCTTCTGCAAGAGAAAAAGAAACCTCAAAATATTACCTATTTTTATTTGCAGTTGAAGCCCACCACCAAAGACTATTTCTAATTGTCCTGGGATGTTTCTTTTAGAAAAAAAAAAAAAAAGCTGTTTCTTTCAGTAACACTTACAGTAACACTTGGCTTAATCACAAGGCTTTCAAATGCTGATGACCCTTTAATTATAGAATAGAATCAACCAGGTTGGAAGAGACCTCCAAGATTATTCAGTCCTATTCAATCAACTAGCATGGCACCATGGCACTAAATGCCCCATCTACTCTTTTCTTGAACATCTCCAGGGATGGCAACTCCACCACCTCCCTTAGCAGCCCTTTCCAATGGCAAATCACTCTCTCTGTGAAAAACTTACTCCTAATATCCAGCCTATACCTCCCCCGGCACAACTTGAGACTGTCCCCTTGTTCTGTTGCTGGTTGCTTGGGAGAAAAGACCAACATCCACCTGGCTACAACCTCCCTTCAGCTAGTTGTAGACAGCAGTGGGGTCACTCCTGAGCCTCTTCTCCAGGCTAAACAACCCCAGCTCCCTCAGCCTCTCCTCACAGGGCTGTGCTCCAGGCCCCTCACCAGCTTCGTAGCCCTTCTCTGGACACATCCCAGTACTTCAACATCTCTCTTCAACTGAGGGGACCAAAACTGGATATAGGACTCAAGATGTGGCCTGACCAGTGCCAAGTGCAGGGGAAGGATAACCTCCCTTGTCCTGCTGGCCACACTATTCCTGATACAGGCCAGAATGCCACTGGCTCTCTTGGCCACCTGGGCACACTGCTGGCTCACGTTCAGCCTAGTATCTACCAGCACCCCCAGGTCCCTCTCTGCCTGGCTGCTCTCCAGCCACTGTCCCCAGCCTGTAGCACTGCTTGGCATTGTTGTGGCCAAAGTGTAGAACCCTGCACTTACCCTTGTCAAATCTCATCCCATTGGCCTCTGCCCATCTATCCAGCCTGTCAAGGACACACAAGCATCTTGCAAACACTATGTTCTTTCACATTCTTAGTTAACAATAACGTAAACTTATGCCAAGTAATATTTTTTTTTCGTTTTAACTTTCGTTATTTGATTCTTAGTCATCTACCAAATTAATTGTGGATATTTTTAATTTATGCTGTCCAACATAATTATTTAATAAAATATGGTCTTGTTTCCGAAAACTGAAAAAAAAAAAAAGAAAATCACTGTAAAAGGTCAAGTTTAGTACATATATCTTTAGTCTGTTTCTGAAACTGACCCGAAGTTCATCACACAGCTAGAAGCCTCTAATTGCCAAAAAGTCTGGAAATAGCCTAAACAAACTCCCAGTTTTCAGAGAAAATCTGTATCTATCTCACATAACCTGAAAATTCTGTTTGTCATGAGTCGTAAGGGGAGTTGGAACTAGATGATCCTTGTGGTCCCTTCAAACCCTGATTCTATGACTCTAAATCCTCTAACACCTTGTCTCCACTCTCGCCTCTGCAAGCACAGAACTATTCACAGATTTATGACACATTGGAATTGAAGAGTCCTAACTTGCCACTCTCCTCCACCGTCTAGATAATACAGGTATTGCACTGGTATTGAGTCACCTATTTGTTTCTTAATTTCATGAATCAAAGCAGGTACATCAAAACTTAGCTACATTGTACATCTCCCCAGTTACAATAATCAAAACCCTGCACCATACAAATCACTATTCTACATAACAGCTACAAACTGTACTCTCATTACAAACTATCGTTTAATATGAAGCAGAGCAATGACTGTTATCGCTTCATTAGTGCTGAACTTTAGAGTTTAGAAACTGGAATAGACTGAAATAAATGGCCTAGCTTAGGGTCAATTGTCAGTAACTGAGGTCTACATCAAGAAATGAAAAAAAAAAGTAAGGACTGCATGTGACTACGATATAATCCTCCATTATCACATATTAAACATCCTGTCCCTTCATTTTAATTCTAATTTAATTTAAATTTAACTTCTGCATTCAAAAACGCATTCAGTGCATGTTTGATCTACATTATCCTTAATTTCTTCTACGGTTCAAATGAGTTATTAACACAAATCACGTTATTACTACTGGCATATAAAAAATGATTGAGGGTTTCTTCCTTCCCTATTGCTAGCCTTTAAGAACATAAAAGAGGCTTTAATTACTTCTGCGTTTGCCACACAGTCATAGAAGAGCCGGATCTCCTCGGCACAAGCTGTATCACTGAAGTCATTCCGTTTCCAGCAGGCCATCATTACTGACATCTCTGTAATGCACGTCGCCTCTAGAATGGAAAGACAAAACCAAAAATTCCAGGCATTTGGGATTTCAAGCTGACAGCCTCTGCAGTACATAAACCTCTCTCTGGAGGTTTAAGATGGAGTAGAGGCACTTGAGGAAAAAAACCTCACTAAATATTTCACCTTTGGTTTTTTGTGTTGAACTGTTGCTAACGTGGAGGTTAGCACCATTGCAGCCACGGAACATCTGACTGAATTCTTAGAAGTCAACACTGCGCTGAGATGTAACAAAGCATTTCACACGTACGACTCACACACAGAGTAGGGCTGTTGTATGACAAAGTAATCTCCTCAAAAGAGTCCACTACCACTTCTTTAGCACCAGCCAGAGCCCTTGCCCCGCTGCTGCTCTACAGAGCACTTCTGAGCATCAACTCCACCCAGCTCTCGCACCAGCATGCCTCAGCTCAGGGTAAAACCGCAAGAGACCTGAGGGGCAGCATCGGAGGACAAGGCTGGAAGCCCCTCTGGAACTGGGTCTACCCCACAGGGCCTGAGGGCCCGGGCCCACTTCATCCCGGGCCGTCTACTCTCCGGAAAAGTGCATTTAAGGGAACTCACCTCCCGACTGCTCCCTGCGGTTCGCTACCTTGTTGGCTAGCACCAGCGGCCGGGTGGGACGGATAACCGGGGGCCGCTTCTTCTGCCGCCACTGCCCGGAGACCCAGCGGGTGACCCACGCAGGCAGGACGGGCGCCGCCATCTTGGCGAGCTGCCGCGCCGGCCCNCGCGGCCGGACGGCGTCGCCCGGTTGGGGGCAGAGCAGCCCGGCCGAGCCCAGCAACGTTAAGGAACTCACCAGGGCATCCGCGGCGCAGCCAAACACCCGCTAACAACCTGCCGTCCCAAAACGTTTTCCGCAGCAAACCTAATCATCGCTGAAGGCGCACACACGCTTCAACCTGAGCAGAAGAAACCACGACTGTCTTAAATAACGCAGATGGAACTTACAAAACTTCTTTTGCGGCTCTAGGTAAACTTTTCTTGGCGCTTGAAACTTACCATCACTTAACTCTCAGCTCTTCATCTCCCTCCATTCCACACTAAGAGCTAGATCTCTTCCTACCTTCCACGAAGATACTGTAATTGATGCTTCTGAAATGGTAACCGTCTCACAGCTTCCTACTCAGTAGTGGGAAATCCTCTTGTTCCCATAGGTTTCTTTCCTAGCATAGAATTTAACTCCCTGCAAGTCCTCAACTCAGCTGACTGGTCCTGCAGCCCTGATGGTCTCAGCTGAAAAAGGCAGATAATACAGAAAGCAAAGTAACGTTTCAAGGTCTGGCATACAAAGAGATTAATGCACTGCACGAGGGATGCGGTAAACATAGTGAATGCTGGAGATAGTCACCGGACACTGGAGATGAAAAATACTCATTTAGTAGTCACTCAATATGCCATCGTACTTACATCAGGACCCATTCAGGTGCTAATAATCACCCTTGTGCACTGGAGGACTGATGAAGAATCAGTATGCTTCCATAGGAACAGTTATATGTTTGGACCATATACAGAAAGTCACACCAAAGACGCTGGGAACAATTTAATTTTTTTTTCTTTTTGTACATAGCATTGTTTGGGATGCAAATATATTCCACGTCCTAGGTACTGAAAGAAAACCCAAAGCACTCCCCCTATTTCCAACTAGTCAAGGAAGTTAACAAGACACTGGAAACTGTTACCTTGAACTAAACATTACCAGATCTATAGCAGCATCATTATTAGATTTAACTGCATCCATGGGACAGGCTGTTCTGGCACGTATGATTATACAACTGTTTTTGCTGGGTTTTTTTTAAGCAGTCCAATTTAGAATATGAGAAGACATTTTCAAGTAAGTAAAATATTTATTTTCTCTTTAGAAGCGTATTTCCATCTCTTTAGTTCCAAATTCAAACAATCTGTCTGAAAGTTCCAAAACATTTTAGTAAGAGAGATGTTTCTCTAGTTCCACTTTTTCTGATGGAACAGGAATTGAGCTATCATTCATGCTTGGCTAGCAGTGCAGAAGAAAAAGAAGCTGACACCTTCAAATTAGGCTAAACATTAGAAACCTTGCAAATCCAAGACACAGAAATGCAGTACTTTTCTGGACTCCACTCCATGCAAGTTTCACCTACTCTTGGTTTTGTCTCCTTTCTCTGTTGTATTTGCCTGCTGCAATTAATATCTAGATTTACACAAGAACAATAAAAAGGAAAGACATAAGAACTAGAACGTAAGAGAAGCTAAACTGCACTCTCTGTAAAACAACCTTTTTTTCCAAATTACATTAGCTAATGGTGGCAGCACCTTCAGGTATATTCACCTTCAAAAGCTGCTCTTTTAAGTAATTCCAAGAAAAATGGGGGGAGGTGAGTGAGGGGAGGAGAAGGAACATAGAATGAGAAAGGGAAGCTACACAAGGAGACTTGTAATAGCTTCCTATCAATTACTGCCATCTGCATTAGAATCTCTTTTTTTTTTGGCATTCAGCCTGGGACAAGAGCATCAGCTTAAGAAATTCCTGAGCAGACAGAATAACGTATGTGATGGTGTCTGCATACACCACACAGAAGTTTCCAAAGCAAGTTACAAACATACATTTTAAGGGAGCATGAGAAACTACAGAAGAGGTGTGTTATTCCATAGCCAAGTCTCCCCAGAGCCTGTATTTGGTATGGCTGATAGCACAGAGACAGTAAAGGATGGGAAAGAAGTGCTGACTTCATAAGGACAGTGAGATACCGAATTTCCTCAATATGGTGAATGAACCCCACAAGTTTTAATTGAATCTTGAATGTACAACTATAAAGAATGTGCGCAATTCTAACCGCACTTAAAACTGTTTTACTTGGACCAGCACAGCCAAAACCTGAATGACAGATCACAGGATGTCAGCAGCTGGAAGGGACCTCTGGAGATCATTGAGTCCAACCCCCCTGCCATAGCAGGACCATATAATCTAGCGCAGGTCACACAGAAATGCATCCAGATGGGTCCTGAAAGCCTCCAGAGAAGGAGAGTCCACAGCCTCCCTGGGAAGCCTGTTCCAGTGCTCTGTGACCCTTACAGTAAAGGATCCTAACCTGTCTTTCAGCTAGCCAAAACCAAAATGTATCACAGAGATTAAACTATTAGTTTTGAAAACTGCAACAAAGGCTAATTATGATGCTACAGTAAATGCTACATCACAAATACAATGCTGTAATAAAATATACTCTTGAATAAGATTGTTCTCTTCAATAGCTCTTTAAGAGGTCAGAAATTGCACCATGGATCCTTCACTTTCTCAATTAACTGTGTAGAACTTCCAGACACTGTAAAAAAAAAAAAAATTAGAAGATGATGCTAAAAAAATCAGTTGTATTGGAAGAAATTTAAAGAGCTGATATCCAAGCCTTTTTTTTTAACTGCATAAATCCAGTTGTCAGATAAATTCCTGACATTCATCCTGAATGGCCCAATTTTTATACAAATTAGTGACACCCCCACCCACCACAATTTATTCTCAACTGTACCATCCTGACCTCTTTGAACTCCAGTTTAATGCATTAAAAATTCAAGCATACCTACTTCCAGCTTTAGCAAGTAACATCTTTCTAAGCTTCTGGTTGGTTCAGACTTACTCCTGATTCCTGAGCTACTGTATTTGGACAGTATTAACAGTTAATGCACTCATTAGTACAAATGCATACATTAGCACAATGACAGATGCAATTTCTGTCTGACTTGTCAGCCCCCACCCCAACTCCAATGTTAGCCTAGCTAATCCTGAGCTATCTCAATCAGGTCAGCCACCCTGCATTATTCTGTCCACCTGACTAGTTCTGAGCAGTTATCTCTAATCCCTCACTCCAGATCTACTCAAATCCAGCCCATTTCCACTGAAAATCAACTGAGGTGCCATAAAATACCATACTCTGCTCTGATTCATTCCAAGACCTCCAGAACTATATCTAGCTGAGACACTTAAGCATTAGATGGGATTTTTTTTTCAGGAGAGAATGTATATAAAAGCATACAAATTAAGATGACAGTTGTGTCAGAGCTCTGGAACGAAATCTTGCAGCTCCATTCTTCTCCACCCTTCCCAATCTCTGTACAGGGCCATGTATCTCATTGTCAGCTCCAAGACACTGAATCATAGGAGAAGTGCAGTTTGTTAAAGGCTTTGGCTCAGCTGGTCGTAACACTAAAAGGATTTTGTCTCTGATTAATTTCAACCTGTCAGCAGAGGTCTCTGGACAGAATGAAGGAACCTGCCACGCTGTATGTTTCTGATTAATACTGCTTCTCAGAAGATGCCTGGAGATCCATCAACAATCTTAATTAAATCCAACCAAATGGAAGACAACTAATCATTAAGGGAGAGACTCTTGTCAGGACAAAGGCTGAAGACCGTGCATGGAAGCATTAAGGGAGGCAGATGGCTGCTTGTGTAACATAGCAAAGCCTGTTTAAAAAGTGATGTCCCTGATGGCTGCATTTTAATTTATCCTGTTCCCTGTCCTTTAGGAGTTACTTCGTATTCCATGCCAGTTAAAACTACCTTCTGCCAAGGTGTGTGAGGATCATTTCTATGGTGATTCCACAGCTGATTCCCATCTAGGGGAAAATTACTATAGTGACAGAAATAAGAAAAAGCAAGTATTTTGCAGTTCTAGAGATTATCAGTGCTAGGCATCAAATCAATATTCTTCACTGAGGTTATATGCTTCCTGGGAATTGCAGTCCTTTTTAAAGGGCAGAAAACACAGATTACTAGTTCAGTACAACATTCACTTCTAATTGAAAAAAAACAGGCAGCACCTGGTATTCCAGTTTTGGCAGAAGAATGAGAACTTTCATTTGTTCAATGCAATGACCTGGATTGCTATATTTTTAACCTTCTGGCAAACATTTATTTCTCCTCTCTCATCTCTCATAGTGCATAAATTTATCCTAGAATATCAAGTCTGAGATACAGCATCAATAAAATCTACTAGTCTTCCACACAAGCAGTAATGAGCAAATACTTATTTTTAGAACATTAATGCTAGTGAATAAAACTATCCTGACAGCTTTCAAATCCTTCCTCTAGTCACAAAGTAAACAGGAAAATGTATGACAAGCAGTGAAGTGACTCATCCTAGTTAGTAGAAACCTACCAAAGCATTTACAGAGGTAAACTCTTAATCATCCTCAATATTTGATATTTTTGCTAAAACTCCTGATTGGTCTCACTTGTGTGTTTTTATGAGTACAGGCACCTGCACTGTAAGAACCTGATTAAGAAAGATGTTGTACAGACTGTTCAGGCTGAGTATCATAAGCCTTCCAGTAGTCACAACTTGAGTAATGACATTCAAGTCACCAGCTAACTTGTTTGCATTTAAAGTAGTGAAGTGAAAAATTCAGTCAGCAGCCAAGAACATAAATGAGAAATCTTTCTCCAAAATATTAATGGTTGCTGCAGTGACCTTCCTCTTTGTCTGCATTCACATACTTACATTAGTAGGAAGATAACTAGGATCATAAATTGAATTCACTTTGGCCAAGACTGGCAGTAGCCTTTGGACATCGTACAGCAATCCTTTCAAATGCCTTGTTATGTAAATTAATGACAAACTCTTCAAGGATATGAGGTCCAGCTTATCCTCCTGTCTCCTCCAAATAACAGGAAAGATAAAAGCAAAGCCCTGGTGGCTGAACCACCTTTATTCAGCACTTTGCAGTCCTTGCAGTGCAGAGAAGTAGATGCTGTGAAGGTCAGTCAACAGCCTGGAAGAGAAATGCAAGCGCAGCTCTTCCATCAGCTGGGAAAGATTCCCACCTCTCCTGCATCTGAACAGTTTGCCACTGCAGCAACACAATTTAATTATACTGTGTGCTAGGAATATTTCAGCCTTAATCCACAGAAGTTAAACATGACAAGATAAAATAGGAAAAGCAGGATGTGCTACTACCTGATTGTTGTGTGGTTTTTGGTTTGTTTTTTTTTATATTTCATACAAAAAGCAAGATCAGAATTTCTACTCCTGGCTATCCTGTCAAACACTTGAATAAGAAAAGGTTTTGAGATACAGCTCAATTAAGAGACCCATACAATCAAAGAAGACTGAATTATTTTGTATACAGAAACACGAAAGGAAGAGAATCTGAAATAACTGAAGGTATTAGTTCGAACAATTTATGTCAGTAGATCAAACTGTTCAGCAGAAGTTGACATTCAGAGCTAAGCCAGCCTTAGTTTTGTAATTTACTTCTCAAACACACTGTGGCTTTTTCAATCCTGAATGCACTTATCTCCAATCTTTATCCAACTTCAGTAACCCACTTTAACAATTAATTTAGATGTATTTGCTTAGCTGTTCTTGTTTCCTGAGTAACAAAGGAATGTAAACTAATTAATGCATTTCAGCTGAAGAACCATTTGTTGCTATCATTACAGAAGCAGCATAAAAAAAGCAGGTGAGATCAGAGTATAGTGCATGTATTTTCTAAATTTACAAGAATCCACTGACAGTTGTAAGTTCGAAGTCTCCTCTGTCCTGATTTTAACACTGCAATATTGTTGTATCACCTGTGAGGCAAACACTGAGATGCATTTCTTTAATCCACTTTGATATTATACCTCCATACCATTATGAATGGAAATCTGCAGTGTGGCCACATTTGCCTGTACTTTTAAACCCATGGCATGAAATGAACTGATTTCCCTCCAATGCCAAAAATCAATTATTTCAGAAAGCTCCACATCATGGCAAGGAACAGTGGACTTCATTTGTATCTGTA
The DNA here is from genome assembly GCA_013396835.1 of Psilopogon haemacephalus. NCBI lineage: Eukaryota > Metazoa > Chordata > Aves > Piciformes > Megalaimidae > Psilopogon > Psilopogon haemacephalus. The sequence goes on along the minus strand of VWZI01013316.1, from coordinate 131,951 downwards.
AGAGATGCAAGCTATACAACAAAGATCTATCCACATATCATTACTTACTTTTATGAAGGCCACTCATAGATCAGGATCATACTGTGTTAAGGTTTGGTAGAGATACAAAACCACCTCAGTGTGCGTGACTGTCATCATCTACTTCAGCATAGAAAAACTGCAAGATCAATATCCAAGCTGAAGAGACCACTAGAAACGTAGCATCATTAGAATCTGTCTTTGCAGAAAGCTGCAGATACTCAGAATAAATCAAAGTCCTCTGAATGGCTAGTATTAGGGAGATAATAAGAAATAATGATCATAGCTGGCATTTCAGATTTGCTGGAAACTTAAAAGAACAAAAGCATACTAATTTTACTGTAGTTCTGCACAGTACCAGGTAGTACACTTTCTGATGTGAAATACTTTATGGAGAGTTGTGAAAAAATGTAGTTGCTCATTCCCTTATTGCCTGGGAAGTTAGGAAAAGAGGAAAATCATGCAAAGAGTAAATGACCTGCCCATAGCTATTCCATTACCCTGTAAAGCAGGAGTATTTGAGGCACACTTTTGTGGGGAGAAGAAACTTTATTGCTACAACTTCATAAGGCACAACTGCTCTCCACAGACATTTGACTTTTGTAATTCCTTCACTAGTAAAGCTATTCATCAACAGCAGCTAAAAGTACACCTTAATGGTGAGAATGACTGATAAAACACTTATAAAAAATTATTAATATTTTTGAGATTTAAAAAAAAATCCCTGAAATTACTTATAAGATTTGAGCAAGAGTCTTAAAAGGTGTTCCTCTGAAGTCATATAAGCCATAAGGAAGTTAGATCAGATGCAGAAGAAGAATAAATTCCTCTTTCGTCCCGCATGTTGAAACCTGCAAACCAGGTTTCACACCAGAGGGCTGAAAATTCTAATCAAAGCAGTTGCTATGGTCTCCACTGCTGAAATGCAGTTAAAACAGAAAATTACTCACTTTATGCAGCAGAAAAAAAAAGTAATATCTGTGAGAGTTTTTCTTCTGTTTCAAGGCAAACATTTGGAGTGAGGTAAGAATTTGCAGTTGTCATATCAAGTTGTTATAAAGATGGATCAGTGTTGCCTTGTCCTCTTGAGAAAAATCTCATGCATATAGTTCCAAAATCTTCCCTGGTGTGACTCATTGTGATGAATCATAGCAGTGAGGGCCTCACCCTGATCAAGACTTTGCCAGTAATCCTGCAGCCATGTATCTTTCCAACTGAAACAAAAAAAGAGAGACACCATCATAGACTATTGAAAAAGAGAAATGAGTCTGGAGGTGTAACAACACTGAAACCATAATTTTTCTTTCACCTAAGAGGAAGACAGACCCAGAGCTGTTCATACCAAAGCACGCTGTTCCTATACCATGGCTTTCCTTATTTAAAGAAGCCTGCTGTGGCAATTCTCTACAGAAAATGTAGCTTCACAACATTCTAGAAATATCAGTATGTGACTATAGCATTAACCAAAGAAATTAAATTAATCAGAGAGAATAAAAACAGCTAAATCTATTATAAAATCTAGTACAGAGTCCTTACATGACCAGTATATGTGTAACGATTAGCCTAAGATTTTTTTTTTTTCCCCCCTCCATATAAACCATTTAACAATTAGAGAATGGCAGCTACTCATTACAAAGTCAGGGTTTGGCAGAAACAACAAAATCATTATATCACTCAACTCTGACTATTTTTCATCTGCCAACTAGACACTCAAGTAAAGTTTTTTTCCAAACTATTCATAACATTGGCTACAACACTGCACCTTTCACCAATACCCTTCCCATTCATAACCACAGAATCATAAAACAGCTTAGACTGGAAGAGATCTTAGAGATCATCTACTCCAACCTCCCTGTCATGGGCAGGCATGCCTCTCTACTAAATTCAGCTAGACTCAGCTGCTCAAGGCCTTATCCAACATGACCTTGAACCCAACAAGAGAGAAGGCATCCACAACCTCCCTATTCCAGAGTCTAACTACACTCATACTGACAAACTTCCAGTCTAAACCTACTCTCCCTCAGCTTAAAACCATTTGCCCTCACATCCTATCACTAGATACCCTCATGGAAAGTCCCTCTCCAGCCTTCCTGTAGGATTCCTCCAGGTATTGGAAGACAGCTCTAAGGTTCCCCCAGAGCCTTCTCTTCTTTAGGCTGAACAACCCCAGTTCCCTAGAACTACTCTCACAACAGAGGTATTCCAGCCCTTGGATCATCTTTGTGGCCCTCCTCTGGACTTAATCCAACAGGTCTGTGTCCTTCTTATGATAGGGGAACCAGAACAGGACACAGTATTTGAGGTGGGGGTCTCAAAAGAGCAGAGTAAAAGAGAAGAATCATCTTGCTTGATCTGCAGGCCCCACTTCCCTTGATGCTGCCTAGGATACAATTTGCCTTTCATTTGTGTATGGCAATAATTTATTTCTCTCTTCTCCATTTTATCTGCTACCCAGACATGTAAGCACATCAGAAATTTTGGAAAGAAGGACCAAATATGATGCCCTTCTTAATCTGTCCACATGAGTTACTCAGTACTTGTTAACTTAATGACAGCTCCCTCCAAATCACAGAAATAAGCACAGTGCCTTTTGCATTCACTCTACACGCCCTATGTAAGAGCAAGCATGGCTGCACTGCACAAAAGCGTATCTCACCCACTATTCTAGCAAGATCAAAAGAAACAAAATGTTATGGTTGCTTTCTTTGCTGAGTGGCATTACAACTTTTGTGTCATGGCAACGATTCTTCTGTGGTCAACAGCATCATCTACAGTGGGACAGTTTTGCAGCACACACCAATAGGAGCTCAAAACAAAAGCTTTTAGCATTAAAGAGTCTCCTGAAAGATTCTGGTAAAATGCAGCATTTGGATGTACTGTGAGATCACTTTGTTTACCAGCTAAATTGATTAACCTTTGTTCAAGGACTGCCAGCATGAGTTACCTGTTTTATACAGCACTGAACAAGAGCACACGTTAGGAAAATGAGTATACTTGCGCTAAGTACTAGACACAAGATTAAGTGGCAGTAGGTAATAAAGAAAATGTTTTCCAGGTGAACTCTTTAAAAAAACAACAACGAAATAAATTCCAGTAACCAAGCGACAGCTTTTGTAAAAAAAACTTAAATGAGAAGACTGGTGGTTTTCTTTTTACATTGGTGTTTCTGGTTTTAAAGAAAATATTTTTACTTTGTTTCTGTCACTAGTTAAACATTGGTACCCCAGGATGACAAGGTCTGTATAAATATCCTGAAACTACAAACTACTTACACCTGAAATGTTACTACCATGAGATACAGATCTACCTTTTATTTTGGATGATTACTGTATTCCATTGCAAGAGATACCTTACCGTGTACACATGGCACATATAATAAGATGGTTTCTTGTTTGTGGTAAAAGACACAATGACATCAATATACAATGGAACTACTAAAACCGTAATGTTTTAAAGCATTCCTTTATCCAAAGCATACTGGCTTCCCCTTTTCTTATGCTACCATAGATGAAAACTTCAAGTAACTAGAAAGGTATTGTCACTTCTTATGGTTATCCTTTCACACACCCTGCTCTTGGAGATCAATTCTTATCAATGAAATCAGCCAAACATTTCCCTTAACAAAGACAGAAGTCCAGGAATAACAGAAGATTCTGCTTCCTATTATATAGATATGCTACTCACCTGTAGTACTGTAACAAAGCAGTCAAGAATTCAACAGATTATAGTGACTGACCTGTAATGCAGCACACACAAATGGTACTTCTACAGCCTTTCTCTTTAAGCCTGGGTATGAGCCCAGAAGGCCAAATGTAAGTCAGGCTGCAAGCATAAGGATTTAGGAACCACATCTGCATGCTTAGAGCAAAAGGACAGCAAGGTGAAAGTATAATAATGTATTCCAGATACATGCACCTACATAAAAACAGATTCTATTCCAACAATTCTGACAATTCAGCACAATCATCAACCCTAAAACCAAATTACATCTGGAAATGAGGGCTATAGAGCATGCAGATTGGCAGGGTAACCTTACTGTAGTTGGGTACTTGCTCTAAAAACATATAAACTCTAACTGTCTTTGTTGTTATCCAAGTTCCAGAAGCCTCCACAATCAAGTTTTTCTAAGTTACAGTGTGTTTGTAGACTTTGTATGTTCCATAATCTACCACTTCTAACACGTGCATTATTTTACACAATAATGTTTTCTACAGTACCAAAATGCACAACTGTCAAACTTTGACAAAGTATGAGCATGTTTCGTTACCGCTTCCTTGGCAATTTTGTGTTAGTGTCACACCCTTTACAATTTTAGGCAATCACGTTCCATTTTGGAGATAAAACCAGTGAAAGTGCAGATGCTTACAAGGCAGAAGCCACTGTTATTCCACTGGAGATCCCCTTGATCATGCCTCAGAATATATCATTCCTCAGTGATAGACTGACACAATAATAGACAGGCACAGCATAAAAGCTTCCCTGGTACATTTCTTCCAGACATACCTCAGGCCTGCAGGCAGAATAACGTACTATGGTTCAATAAGACATGGAAACTTTAGTAGGGTGCAAATGTATCTTGGATTATGGACCAACTGCTCAGAACTCCTTAATGATTAACACTGCACAAAGCAATGGGAGTGTCTGAGCTTGCAAGTGATGTGGGTACCCATGCTGTAACTTCAGAGGTTTTCCTTTACTGCCATCTGCTGTTCCAGCAAAAACAAACTATAAAAAAGATATGGAATGCTCTTACAGAGTAGGATTCTGTGTACATAGCACGCTACAAGCAAAAACCATATTTATGCTACCAAGATTGAGAAAAGGTTTTACTAGAAAAAAGCTCCAATGAATTAACCAACAGAAAACAAAGGTTTATGGATCCCCTTTCACTTCCAAGCATAATTTTTCAATTAGGCAATATAAAAACTAAATGTACTGTGAAAAATTAGTTTTAATAACAAGCAAGTTTTGTGAAATATGTATTTCCTAAACAACATAAATCACCTCAGAATTATTTTCCTTTTCTAATTTTTGGTGGTCATTTTTGAAAGCATTCAAACCTAGAACAAAGTAGTTCCCCACATTTACTTTTTTTTTTTTTGCATTGTTTTGCCGATAGATAACGTAATAAAAACTTCCAGATATTCATATCCATGTAGAACTTAGCTCTGGATTAGCATACCTGAAATGATGGATTCTACATTTCAAACACACTGCTGCTGCTAACATTTTAACACTCTTAAACATTAAATTCCTTACTCTAGGGAATTATTAACAAATCTGCAAACTGATATAAACTAGGATAGAGTATAATGGCAACTTCCTCCTAGGCAGCACATGAGATGTTCCAAATACTTTTCAAAATGTAATTTATTTAATATTATACTGGAGCTGACACCAAAACAATGTAATATTTGGAAATAGCTATGAACACAGGCAAGGTCCACTATAGCTGAGGGTTCTTCTCAATGACACGTGTCTGAAGATCTACAGAAAGTGAATTGCATGCACTTGTGTAAGTGCCTATAAAGACAGAAATTGTTGCAGGTAACACAAAGAAAAAGGACAAACTTCGAGGGGGATCCAAGCATCTTACACTAGCAGCATAAACCACAAGAAGTGCATACATGGCTTATAAACCTCTTCTAAAAACTGTAGCTTCAGTCTGTGTTTTGGAACCCAAACACTGATTTGTTTTTTTACCAACTCATGTACAAAGATTGAGCAGACCATGCAAACAAAATTGTATTCTGCCTGTCAAACTGGTTACTAGAGGGCTCATGTCATTAGTCCCTTGCTGAGATTTCACAGCAGCTCACAAGAGAGATGTCTAACGCTGGGCTCTAAGCCTGGGAGATTTTGGCAGCACTAACACTAGGGGACAAGAAGGTACTCAACCTATTCTCTGTCCTTTGTGCTCCCTCATCCCTGAAAAAAATGGGATTATGATGTCCTTCAAAACAAGCCAGAATTTTGTCACACAAAACAACAAAGCATCTGATATGGTATTCTGGGTGAGCATAACCTCTGGTCTAAAGTCAACTGGAGTTAATCAGGCCTGCACTGAACAGTAGCAACTCCATCCTTAACACAGGATTTTGTAATGAGGTATAAAGCTTCCTTCACTCAAGGGCTACCAAGTGCTTCACCATCACGGTACCCAAAAATATCCCTCCTCCAAACAAACAGGCTGTGATAAATAAAGGATAACCAAACTGCCCAAGGTCACAGACCATTTTATCAGAGTATTACCAGTGTATCACGTGCTCATTCAACCACTAACCAACATCAACGTGTAAGCCTCTTTTCTAGCCTCAGTTCTACACAGTAGCAGCAGAACTACTACACCACTCACAAGACATAATACAAAGTGTAACTGGAGGTGTATTAAAAGATCCTTTACATACAAAGCAATATTAAAACTTACATCTACTATTATTTAAAAAAAAAAAACCCCAAAACATAGTGTTGGTACATTACCTGTCTCCTTCAGAGAGATCTTCGACACGTCCAAAGCCAGGGGTTGGCATAGGACAGCCCATGTGCTTGAACTGAGCTATGCGAGGTCGGGGACCTGGAATCTTCCCATGAGACTTTTTGTGTTCCTGCTCTTCTCTGACTCGGGTGTTTTCCCTGTCACAGATGAAACATTCGAAGCCATTCAAGTAATTAGGCAGTGTCATGTCATTCACACCCCACTCCCGCCTCTCCAGGCTCTCCAGCAAAAACTGGTTTTTGATTCCACCAAGGTTTTTATACTCTAGATACTTCATATATTCATCCCCATTCTTGTCCAGGAAATCAAGATACTTTGCAAGCTCTTGGGGGCTGTCAAAGTCATCTATAAGAATGATGGAGAGGTTGTTTGGCATCCAGTCTCGCACAGCTGGGGAGCCTCGGTATACTGGGACAGCACCCAAGTGCATTGGACGCCACAGCTTCTCTGTCATATAGTCATCACATATAGCATTCTCCAAGGCCAGGTGAAACTTGTACCTAGCAATAAAAGTCATAAATTCAGAATCCTCTGTAGTGGCTGTAGAAGTGTCTTTCAGTCGCTCGCTAGGCAGCTCACGATTATGCAGGCATTTCCCATAGGAGTCGACCTAAAATAACAACCAGCATCCTTACACAACGATTTGTCCAAAAGTTGTTTTCAGAACTTGTAAAACTCCCAATTCTGATCTGTTCCTAGCTACCTTAGTTTAGCTTAACTTTCAGTCCAAGTTCTTTCACTTATGACTACTCCCAAAGTCCCAGTTCTAACAGCTTTAAAGGAAACACAGTCCTCATTTTCAAAAGCAGTGTAAACTAGGCTGCAGATTGAGGGGTGAAGGGAATACACAGAAAGGGAAGGTGTCACTCACAAATATATTCATTACTGGAAAAATCAGAAACTGAAAGGTAAGAAACAGCACTCAATTCTTCTTAAAGTAATCTTCCTAATGAAGAGAAACCAAATACCAAATTCTTAACGGTTATCACACTCAGTTCCTACCAGTCTCAATAGGCTGGCAAAAATTTTCCATTTCTTAGACTGTGAAAAATTGATGCGAGTAGCTAAAAGAATACTGCACAAAAATTAAATCTATTTCCTCTGGAATCTGCTTCATACTTTCACAATGGAGATCTATTTTTAAAATCCTTTTGTCTTTGCTTCACTACTGAGTGCATAATGAGCTTGTAGAATAAATGATTCATTACTACTACTAGAAATAGCAGAAAGAACCAGGAAAAAAGTATTTCACATAAAGACCAAAAAAGTGTTGTTTTTTTTCTTTTCCAAATCTACCATCCTGCAAAATTAAAACACAAAACAAAACAAACAAACAAACAAAACCACTAAACTTTTTTTTCCCCTTCTGATTGAAAGAAGCCACACCATTTGAGTTTAGGAAGCTACTCTACATCAGTTGTACTACAGCAGTGCAAACCACCACAGAAATTACGTGGTCCTAACACAACGCAGATTTGAGGCAGATTCTAAAGGCAACACAATCTGCCTTTTTATCACACGCCTACAGTTTCAAATGGGAGCAAGGCTCGTACGCTCACTTGAAGATTAAGTGAGCGTCCATCATGTGGTCCATAAGATCAAGTTTATTCAGGCTCTGCTCAACTCGCGACTGATACCAAGTACGGCCAACTCGACAACAGCTAACATCAGGCCTACCTACTGGCATGCGGTGTAGTCTAGAGCACGCTTTGGGAAGAAATACAACTAGTTTTTCTGTCCAGCTTGTAGTCGGCATGCATCACGTTATGATTCGAGTCTCGGCTAAAAACAAGGACAAACAAACCCCATTAAAGAGAGAAGATGGAGGGGGAGCAGCCGAAAACAAGACACCAGTGGACTCGGCTCCTAAAGCCGTATCATGCTTAAAGCTTCCCTCTGCTCGCCCCACCTACCTGAATGTATTTCATGAGCTCCCGCACGTAGCGGTCCCTGTCTGAGGGGACATCGCAGTGCGACTGCATGTACAGCACCGGCGCATAGCCCTTCCGTCGCCAGTCATCCTTTTCGGACAGGGACACGGCCGGACCCCGCAGGTACCCCACGCCTGGCAGCCACTGCAGCGTGAGGGGGTAGTCAGACTCCCGTCGAAAGGTAGCCGTGTAGTTGAAAAGCTGGATGCCGGCCGAGTGCGAGAGGACGTAGTTGTTCATGGGGGACTCCTCGTGGAAGAGTGCCCAAGTCTGGTGGGGCAGGCGGGGCAGCGGTGCCTCGTACGCCCTNCACTCGCCGGCTCCGGGTGACAAGGCAGGAGCCGAGCGGGCAGTCGATCCGCTCCGTGTCACCGGGAAAATGGGGAAAGAGGCTCCCACTCCACCACAGCAGGATGGGCAGCGCCTTGTTGCTCCGCGTATCGTTATTGCCGGGGCCGCGGAACGACGCGGCGGCGACGAAGGCCGCGCCCGGCGAGACACCATTCTGCGCCCACTCCTCCGCCCCGCACGGCTCCTCGGAGCCCGCCGGATCGACCTCAGCCACCTCTTCCTCCTCCACCCCCAGCGCCTCCATGGCCAGCACGGCCCCCGTGCCCCAGGCCAGCGCCAGAGTTACCCAGAAACGAGCGTAACCTGGCCGTGGCCCGCAAGCCGACCTGCCAGCCCCCATGCCCGCTACCCTCAGCTAGCCCCGCCCCGCCGCAGGAAGAGGCCCCAAACGCCCCACGCTCGGCGGCTCCGTCACGGGGCGGCGCCGCGGCCCCGCAAGAGGCGGGCAAAGCCGAGGCGGTTCCCAGGAGCATGGCAGGGCCGGCCGCGGTACAGCCTGTCTCCCCTCCACCAAGGCAAAGGAAACGTGGGTAGCAGAGAAAGAGAAAGGTACGTGGCACAGTGTGTTAGGAGAACCGCAGCACCTCAGTATTTGCGCAGTCTTACAAGGAGGCATAAATCGTCCCTGCTTCTAAGGCGGCTGCATCCTGTGGTGAAGACAACTGCACCAGCGGTACTGAGAACTGCCAGCGAAAACGACTAAACGAGTGCCGAAACCAAATACAGCTGCAGCGGTGACTCTTAGAGGAAGCAGGCTTTTAGATGCTGCAAGAGAGGACACACGGAGTAGCTGTTGCTGAGGGCCATCAAGGGAGGAAACAAAAAACGCCGTTTATAAACAAAAAGTTGAGGGTGGAGGGGTGCTTAAAGCTGCTTTTCTGTACAAACTGAACAACTCCTCTACTGTTAAAATATTCTGTGAATGGAACATAAGTTATCCGCAAAGCTGACTTAGGGCTACAGTATGGAAGCACTAAAATCTTCAGTACTTGTAACTGTCAATACAGAACGTTAGTTAGTATGGACATGGGCAAAGAATTATTCTGTGTAAGGAACAGGTTAAAAGATGGAAATGTTTTGCTTTCCTTTGAAAAGTTAGGTCTTGACAGTGCTTAGGCACAGTTCAGAAGCACACCACTCAGTGCAGAAAGACTACCACCCCCCTGCCATTCCCAGCAGCTCCTCTACTAACATCCTGACAGAATGCTAATAAACATGGGCTCTGCAAGATAATTTCCACATGCATCAGAAGGGGTGCTGCCACAAAAATGCCCACAAGCACAATTTACTCCACACGATTCATGTACAGGATGCACAAGGCCCAACGTTATCACAACATAGCAGTTCAGTAGCAGATTCTGGACATAATGCACATTCTATAGGAGAGTAAATCTCAAAATTATTCTGCAAAAAACTAAGTATCATTGTATATTTAGCAATGATTGTCCTGTGCTTTCATACAGATTGTTGTAAAGTCATCAGCAAATTGTACATCAGTGTTCCAGACTAAAATCAAGTTACACTGCCAGTTCACGCTGAACTTCATATTTGCAACTAGGAACTTGCTCCTCCCCCACACTCCAAAAAAACCAACCAAACAAACAAACCCCAAAACCTCACAAAAAAAAACCCCAACCAACGATAACCCATCTCACTCAGCTTTCCTACTATTTTAACTACGAAATAGTAGCTCTATTACTCTAAAAAAACCCCGAAAAACAACAAAAGAAAGACTGCAGAAGCCTTTAAGGTAACATTGTCACAAGGTAAGGGTAATATTTTCCAAAGCAGACCAAAAATCCCCCAATCAGTCTGACACAATCTGTTAGCTAAAAGGAAAATCTCTGAAAAATGAACACTCAAAAAGGGCAGAAAGTTAAAACCCCAATAATCTAAGTAAAGTAACACAGATTAACCAGCATTTTGTCTGTTGACTCATTGAATTTATCATTATTCAGTACTGAAAACATGACTGAATTTGATCAGAAAATTGGATTAAAAAAAAATTAAAATCAACCAATCAGCTGGACTTCAGCCCCTCCCAGTTCCTCCATCCCGCAAAATACAGGGTTTGGAAAAATAAGCAGTATTTATTTACTAACAATGACATAAAATACATCTTAATATATTTTTTTATTTCTTTACAAATTAAAAGATGCATTGGAAAAACAGGTGAAGAAAATGAAAGGTTCATTTATGATTTCATTTCCACCCCCACGCCCCCCAGTATTAATACTAGAAATTAGTATTTGTTGAAGTCTGTGGTTGCTGTGCCTTATATACCTGGGAAGTTCTTTTTCCCCTCTGGTTAAAAATCTTCTAGATTTTTTGACTGGAGGCAGTACATGGGAAGTAAAAAGTCAGCCACATCCATACAAAAAAACGCTGAACATTTTGTCAACTACATCTTGAAAGAGTTTCTCCATTACAGTTTTCATATTCCCCTTTCTGTGTAGTGATGGGAGGGAAGACAAACTAGCAGCATTAGAAGAAAAATGGATTATGTACATGCTACAGGATATGGAACTAAAACCACAGCCAGATACTTTTCTGATCTTAACAAGGACTTTTTTCTGAAATACTAAGCCCAGATAATATATTCTGAAATCCACACATAATCTTCTTCCACTTTTAGTGCTATTGGTAGCTCAAACTCTTGGATGTTGCAAGAACATTTGTTGAGTGTTTGAGCTAAAATACAGCCCCCCCCCTTTCGATAGTGAATAAACAAAGCCCTTAGAATTCTGAATTTGATTTACATTTACTTCCCCCTTCTCTGGAGGCTTCTCATCCATCCTTGCAGAATGAAGCAGCAGAATGGACAAAGTGGATGCATTAATCTGTCTGAGGTATTTAGTTTAACAAACAAGCTTAAAAAAAGGGTTTTGTGCAAGCTGATCAATAGGTAGAATGGGGGAGGACATAAATATCGAGTAATGAAACATCTCGCTGTGGCCCAGATGCTTTCAATAACTGAAATCAGGTACTCACAATACCACCTACAGTACAGCCTAAATCAGTATTCACTTCTTTGTATTCCAGTGTACAAAGCAGCCTCAAATTTGCATGAGTATAAATCAAATTCCTGCTTGTTTGCCATGATTCACAGCAATGCAGCTGAAAACGGCCACTTCCTTATCATCCGGTTTCTACACAGCCCCACATCAACTTGTTGAAAGAATTTTCTGCTTATGTTTAAGAGGCTTTTGTTCCCACCACCATCTGGATAGACAGGTAAGCTCTATAGGAAAAGCTGTAGAACATGGATTGAGTAGGACGTTATAGAACTGTGCAATGAGAAGAAAGGAGTCACCACACGCCAACAGGAAGCACCATCTCTATTCCTACGCTGTTCAGAAGCTCTCGATTGTTGCTCGCTCAACTACTACTTACTCCATTACAGATCAGCACAGCAGTGTAAAGAACAGGGAAGATTGTGGAAAGAAATTTGCCCTGCTGCCTCCTGGCTTGTCACTCATTTCTATTTTCATGGATTTCTGGTTCAGAGAGCCACGTGACACATGTGTGCTCTGCAACATCACATACCCCTCAAGAGGGGACATAAAATGTTTGGCTGCTCCACCTCCCATCACTTGGTCTGCCTCTTATCCTCCCCACCTGCACATCCTCTTTGCCTTTGGAGCATGCACACAGCAACTACCAGAAGTTTTTTGAAGAGTTATCGCTTTTTCACCAAATGTTGAATCATATACAGTGAACTGAAAAAAACAACCCAAACCTACATTCATTACAACGGGATTAGCGAGCATGGGGTGGGGGGGTGAGCTCCTGCCAAGCACAGGAAACAATTTAGATGCAAGTAAAAGACCTGGTATCAAAGGCCTTTTTTTTTCAGCCCTCACCAGGAAAATTTTTCATCTCTCATATGGGATTGGGAGAAGTTGAAAGGATTTCTGCTTATGCAATGCGTATTAAAAATTATGGAATTGTACAGATTTCTACGTTGTCCTTTTTGAGGGCGCTGAGCCTTCTGATCAGGTCATTAGTGGAGAATGAAATGTCACTGCTGAGTTCCAGCACTACTCTCTCCTCTAGCTCAGTAGCTGTCGAATCTCCTTGTGCATGTGACACAGGAAGTCCACATATGAAGCACCTCCACTCAAGCTCTTGTCCTCCACTAGAAAGTGTTTGAACAGCATTTCCAGCTTATCTTCTTGCTTCACAATTATTAACTACAAAAAAAAAAGAGAACAAAATCAACAGTGAATAGTCAGCAGAATTAATGTTCTTGGGGAAAAAAAAAAAGAAAGGCAATCATAAAGATAAAATTGCTCAAAAATCTAAAGACAGATAACCAGAATCACAGCATATATGCCTTATGTGCTTTGGTTTTTGTAACTAAGCTCAGTTAAGTCTCAATTCTTCCTAAATAGAAGAATAAAAACCATGTATACTATTGTGCAAGAGTACATTATAATAGGTCTCCAAAAAAAAAACCAAAACCCAAACACCATTGAACTGTAGTAAGCAGAGAATTTCAGAGCTAGTAACATTTTTTACAGATCTTTGAGAACTTTGTTACAAGTCACATTTATGAGATCAGGAACAAGTTCAGCATTGCAGCATTACCAGGTATGACTTGCTCTGCAAAAAAGAAGGGGATTTTAAAGCCATAAATGGAAGACAGCATTTTTACCTTCATGTAGCGGGATCTCTGTACTTGAAGCATGTCGATAATAGATCGTACTTTCTTTGAAAAGGGGTTTTCCAAGACAGGCAATGCAGTCTGGAATGGAAGATACCCAGTCCCCATTAGTCACGTGAAGTAGAGCAGTATGGAACAGAACAGAGCAGTTTTGTTATATTATGTAAGGGTAGAGATGTATCCACCCCCACTAACGTATAATCTCTTTGACTGTAGTTAAAGAGAACATATCAGAATTAGAGATTAATTATTATTGTATTTACATATTGATCGTTCTCTTCACCATCAGTGGAGATTTTGCTTGTCAAATAAAGATAAGCAAAAGCTTTCCCGTGTATGTCCAAACCAGGGACATATCCATTAGTTTCATGCACTTGTACTTACCTTGTTCTAAGTATGAAAAACTTAACACTGATCCCTCAACTTGCCTTCTCATTTTTTTAAAGTTTTGGGTGTCTGTCACAGACACTAGCTCCCACATTGCCATCCAACTCACCAAGGCCTTGTTGATCTGACTGAAGGATGACACTCCGAAGAGGTTCTGGATCAGGCCTTGCTGCACATTGACTCCCACCCACACAAAGATGTTCAGACCATTCTCCAGCAGGTATATGTCACCCTTGGAGAGACGTTCTTCTGAGTTCCGGATTGCTGCTGGCAAGGCGTCACTGTCAACATCTGCTTTGGTCTGGTTTAGAATGAAAAATAAAATAAAAATCAAGGTTATTGAGAAAAACAAACAAACAAAGAAGGCCTTACGAAGTCCTGAAAATTCCTGCCTCTAAGAACCCAATGGTTTTCTCACTTCTAGGACTCTTAAGACAGCCATGACTGATGTTTCATCTTTCTTAGCTTAAGTTTTCTTACTGAATACAATACAGATAGGTCAGAGATTACTGTTCATCAAAAGAAAACACAATGCTTCTGTCAAACTATTCTGTAGCTCCAATATAGCCTCCTGGAGTAGAAATGCAATTAGCTGTTGTTGCAGCAACTGTGGTACTATAAGTCAGAATTCCACATAGAATTGCCCTGCAATGATGGAAATTACTACATAAAGTAGTAAGAAGCTTCAGAACTTTCAGAAGACTATGAAAGGGTAAAAAATGTTATCTTCATGATTAGTCACATTCTCACAACAAATTCACAAGATGCAATAACGCATCTATCACTCAGATGAATGAAGTGAAGTATCCCAACAGATGGCAGACCCCAAATCCTTCTAAAATCACTGTCTCTTATTAAACTATAAAATGTCAGTCCTTAATAACAAGTCAAGACAACAGCAGTTCTCAAGTGGTAAGAATATCCTGAATTACTCACCAAGGGCAAAAGCCTGGGATAAAAGAAAACATTTGTTTCTGCCACATCCATGGATGTGACTAACTGACGTATGTAGGCTCGGTCATCTGTTGTGACCTCTGGACCAGACTGAAGGACGTCACTCTTCAACACACAGTTCAAGTACACAGGAAGCAGCTTCATGCATTCAGGAAGGATCAGCTACAAGTCAAAAGCACACAGAAGTCAGTCAGCTGTAACACTGAGTGCGGCACAGCTGCAAGGAGTGAAAGCTGATAGCGTAGTTATGTCAGGTACTTGCAAAGAAAACTCAAAATTTTTCCCAGGAGGAGAAAGTACTTCCCTGGCTCCAGGCAGGTGTACGACAAGTCATAATCAACTACAATTTCACTTCCTGTCTCTCTACCTCTGAGTCTTCTCCTAGCAAATTTCTGCTAAGCAAAGCAACTGACTTTGAGTGGGAAAAAGATATCATCACCTTTCAATATCTGAGGCTGTGATTCAAGAGAAAGTACCAGTTTACCTGGCCAGCAGAAGATGGACTAGCACAGTTCTTTCGATAGCAAGCTAGAATCTGGGCACACTGGTTGATCAGCGCATCTCGTACAGTCTTTACTGGACTATTCAAAACTCCACGATATGCTGCAGAGAAAGGAGAAAGATGGACAGCTGTCAACTGGTTGCTCATGAACAGCTAACAGTGCTTCCACAAAGTAAATCTAGAAGACTATTGTTTATTGAAGTACTTTTAATTTTTTTTTTAATAGACCATTTCTTACATTTTAAAAGTGATCTCTCTCTGCTAGATTTGTAGGCTTTTACTGCAAACTAGAAAGGGTAAATAGGGCACAATGCATAAAGGTATGATATTTCACCCAGATCTATGAGCAAAGACTACCATTTCTTAGTATCAAAGCAAAATTCTAGAACAGTTAAAGAATGAACTAAACCAGTCCAAAAATAAAGTGGTTAATTCAGCTGTCAATACAAACCTCATAATAAAATGCAGACAAGAATTTGTGTGAAAAACAAGCCTCTATGCCTGTACCTCTCATCCTAAGCAAGAACACTATCATCATGGATTTACGCTCTTTGCCATAAATGACTGAACTATCAGGATTGCCACCTGGCATCTGATGCAAGGAGAATAAACAAGTGTCACTAGATGACAATAGGCATTTTAACACCAGTTAAAGGTTGCAGTTTTTATTATACTTACAATATTTACACTTACCAAATTTTGCCAAGTAATTGATGAGTGTGTCTGTCTCACAGTTTCGATAGAGGTCGGCAAGCTGGGTGCAACAGTTTAAGGAGAGGTTGTGAATACGGAGTCGTCGCTGTCCTGCACAACTTGTATACAACAGAGCACACTGTAGGAGACAAAAATGCCAGGATATGGAAAAATAAAGTCCTCCTATAATAAGAATGTCTGAGTCTGAATATACTTAATAAAAACCTGGGATTTGGACGCTTAAAAAGTGAGGTAATCAGGTAAAAGATTTGCACAAGCTAAGATCACATGCTAAGAATCAGGGTTAACGGAAGAGAACAGACAGCTATGTTAGCTATTTGTATTAAGGCAACTGGTCTTGGAAGATAGACAGAGTTTTAAACAGTCTAGGCCACCCTGAGAACAAGTATGCTGAAATGCTAAAAGTATAGTAAGGGGCAGAAAGAAAGAGCAAACACTTCCTTGAAGGAGTATCTGATAATTCAGAGTGATCTTATCCTCTTCTACAACTAGCACTGGTCTAGATCTGGTTCTGCCTGACACACTTTTGCTGACAATTCCAAATAGTCAACTCAGTTTCTCCTAGAAAGCCTCTCCTCTCACCTGAAGGAGTGCACCACTATCTTCACTCAGTTTGTCATCATGCTTGAATTCCACTGTGATTGTTTTATCACAGTCCAAACCTGCCATCTCTACATCAGTCGTGTTGCTCATATAGAAAGCTCCAAAAAAGTCAGTTGCTCGAATACCTAAAAAAAGAACAAACCCAAACCAAATGAATGACATTTTTCATCAGAGTAACAAGACAGCCTTTTAGAGCCCTGAAAATCCTATAATCAGTGGCACCACATTACCTAGACAGATTTCAACATGGATCTTTGCTCAGTCTTGACAAATGTCTTCAAATTTCAACGCTTCAGCAGTACTTTTTGCATAGCCTAGTCTCAAGATCTTTTAAACTAGGGAAAACCCTGTTATTTCCTATATGGCACGCTTGAAGTGGTGGATTTATTAAGATTCATTCATGCTAACACCCACCTGTGCTTGTGCGTACTCTCATTACAGCATCAAATCCCACTTCTTTCTGGACATCTCTTCTCAAGTCATTCAGGAACCTGTCCTGATCTGTCTCCAACTAGAACAGAAGCAGTAATTCAAATTCCATACTCCAATAAATCAGAGCTGCTTCATAAACCAGATAGTACCTCCTGCAGTCTTACTCTAAAAATCAACATCATAAAGGGCTCAGTGCCCTGTTACAAAAATATTGTGCATAGCTTTTCTTAATTCTGTTATTAGTAAGAGCTATTTTGTCTGAAACCATAAATCTAATGAAATAATTTTGATGACATGTTGAAATTTAAGTAGCAGCATATTTCTAAAGTAGTACTTGTTCATTATGGTTCACACTAAGGAAATTAAATCTTAACTAAACAATAATTGTTACTTAGATTAAGTATCAGTCTTAAGTCAGTGTCACTCTCACCTGGAAATAGGCATACTTATAAATGGAGCCGCCTGTCTGGTAAGTTACTACACCCAGTGTCGCCACATCCAAGTACTGGTTTGGAAACAGGAACAGATCCACACAGCAGCCCTGGGCCACACAGTCCTTGGCCAAGTTGTTGTAAAAACTCGTCTGTGGTTGGAACAAAGTCTAAGAAAGGGAGTCAGAGATGAGAATTTTTGTGATTAAAAAAGGGAAGTGAAATCCAGTTCATCATCCCAGTCAATACACTTTTATACTTCAAGTCTCTCTTCAGGGAAATTAGGATCTTACAAATTCCTCCTGACCCTGCTTTTGAAGAACTTTTGAATAATACAAAAATTACTCCACATCTTGCTTGAATTGTAGTTCAGCACTTAACCCAGATACGGAGTTTTATCCTGTATGAAAAACTAGATCTATCTCCTCTTCTCATATCAGAGCTGTCCTTACGATGTCAAGTGTACACAGCTCTGCTGGAGAACAGAAAAGTGCAACATTGGAAAAAATAGCTGGGATGGTTACATTATCACAGGATGTTAGGGGTTGGAAGTGACCTCTGGAGATAAAAAAAATTATAAGACTAGTACATAATTATGTTGCTTATAGAATCATAGAATGGTTTAGATTGGAAGAGACCTCAAAGATCATCCAGTTCCAACCCCCCACTATAGGCAGGGACACCCCCCACTAGATCAGGTCACTCAAGGCTTCATCCAACCTGGCCTTGAACACCTCCATGGAGGGAGCAGCCACAACCTCCCTGGGCAACCCATTCCAGTGTCTCACCACCCTCACTGTGAAGAACTTCCTCCTAACGTCCCGTTTAAATCTCCCCTCCGCCAATTTGAACCCATTACCCCTCATCCTGTCAATACAAGCCCCTTTTAATAGTCCCTCCCCAGCCTTCCTGTAGGCCCCCTTCAGATACTGGAAGGTTACTATAAGGTCTCCTGAAAGCCTTCTCTTCTCCAGGCTGAAAAGCCCCAACTCTTTCAGCCTGTCCTCATAGCAGAGGTGCTCCAGTCCTCTATTCATCTTTGTGGCCCTCCTCTGGACTCTCTCCAGCAGTTCCATGTCCTTCTTGTGCTGGGGGCTCCAGAACTGCACACAGTACTCCAGGTGGGAGAGTGTGCTTCAGAGTTATTTTATCCCAGAGAGCATAATATAGACCTGTTACGTAAGCATCATGCAAGGTATTCTTACCTTCTCCTTATCTGTGTTGATCAGTTTCTTGTCATCCCTGTTCTTTAACTTCCCTGGGGCCTCTGCAATGGGCAGAGAGGTATGGAAAATGAAGAGCTTTCCAGCGCACTCAGCTGCCTGCAAGAAAGTGAGTGCAATAACACAGATTAGAAACATCTAGGAGAAATGTAAGGAATGCTGAATCATGAGCAAATATTCAAGCATCTTCATCACTTCTTTATGTCAGGAAGGCTATAAAACACAGAGGCTCGTTGATCACTTTGTTACTTGAGTAGCAACTAACACAGGTCACTGGTCAGCTAGAGAAAAGCAAGTTTCAGTTCTTTTGAATCTGTGGTACTTCCATGGCAAGAAGAAAAGAAATGGTTCCAAGAAAACACAGAGCAGTAAGCAGGACTCAGCTACAAAAGGGTTTGTGCAAATGTGTTAGTCTCCTCCTCTCTGATTTGCAGCTGTTGAGTTTGCAGAAAAAGAGGGTCACAGAAATAGCAAAAGATTTTGTAATCTTAGCTTCAACAGACTGTTAATTTTAAATCAATAACCTCTGTTAATACTGGCTAATTTTTTAGGAAGTTATGTTCTCTGACACATGCAGTATGTAAACAATCAACTAGTAATTGGTATTGTTTCTTGATTGTACAATTGTCATGCAAATGTGTGACTTTAAGAAAGACTTCTAACTACCTTGATGACAGACAAATACAGCTATACAGAGAGGTTTGGATGCTTTACCAGCATGTGTCAGCAGAAGTGAACTTCGGAGTACTTAGACTGAAAACAATTTGCCACAATAATGCACTTACTAACCTTCAGTGCCTCCAGCCCTGCTTGAATCACAGGTGCAAAAACAGTTTCTGTTTCTCTTGTATCTGCAAACATTTCGGGAATCTGATCCAACAAACTAGAGAAGAACAAGGAAAAGGAGGAATTGAATTATCGCATTTAACTGGAAAAGCCACACAGTGCATGACCTAGGAGATGGTTTAAACAGAAGTCCCAAAAAGATCTGTAAATTTGCATAATTGTTAGAGTATTTAGCATATCATAATTTTACCATGGAAAAAAAAAATGCTTTGTCATTCTTCACTGGCTTCTCATCCACATCCTCAGTGCTTACTGTATAGCTTCAACTGACACCTACTCCAACAGTTCTTCTGTATTCCTGCTCTTTTAATATATTCCATTATACACTGGTAATTAAACTTGTAGGAAACAGTGACACTTGGCATCTCTTTTGATGCACTGCTCAAAAAATTAACAGGTTTACCCCACAGTTTTCCATTTATGCACTATAAAGCAGGCTATAAATTTTCTTTTAAAATTTGAAGTGCCAGGTTTAGCTCCCAAAACATTAGCTTCACAACATTAACATACTTGAACTGTAATTAAACAAATACTTTGCTCAAACTTTTACTTTCTTTTTTTTTAATCTCTGTATTCTACTCATTTTGTTTTCCCCAATGAACCAAAACCAGATACCACTGTTGTCTTAGTTCACAGCTAAGGCAGTTGCCTTAATGATAGTGATTCAGTATTCTTACAACTTTCACTCTGTATTATTCTAGTTGTGGTTTGTTTGGTTGGTTTTCTTGATTCCAGTTTCTTTTGTTTTCAGACCAGAAATGCCCTTGTGCAGGAAATACCCTTATATATACTTTCCACCAAACCGGACTACAAGCCATTAATTTTCCCATCCTACTTTGGAAGTTTAATCTCAAAGAGTATAGGAAATCAAAATTTCCTAGGTGAATAACATGACAAATAAGCATGCCACACTTGAATCTACTAAATAATAAATTTACTAAAAAGATTGTAAATCAGTTTCTATTACCTGGCAATAACTGTCCTGGAATCATTGACATTCACCAGAAAACCATCAAGGAGAGGCACAAACATATCTGCCACATCTGAGACAACCATCATTTGTGGCTGTGCCAGTGAGCTCTTCACATTATAGAAGTGTAACACTTTATTGTAGGTGACAAAGCCTACTCGAATGGCTGATTCTTCCATGGTGCCTTCCCTGTAAGAGACATATTTGCCTTCACATCTAAGAGACAGTGAAATCATTACACGGAACCTAACATAATGAGGAATAGGGAAAACAAATTAAAGGAAAATTTATTTTCATCTAAAAAGGTATCCAACAAGGTGTTCTGCTTGGATTTTTTTCTGAAGAAAATCTTGATAGAATTATCAAACAATTTTTCAATTTCTAGCTTTTTTTAAAGCAGAAAAAAAAAGTCAGTTTCAACCATTTTGACTGGCTATAGTAGTACACAAAACTCCTACCTGGGCAGATAATCTAGGAGCGACTTCAATTCTTCACATATTAATCTCACTAAGCCACTCTTCACAGCATTGTAAGATACATCAATCATGAAAATGAAAGCAGGTGGACTGGGAAACTTGTTATTCTGCAGGAGAGAGGGAAGAAATCACATTATAGCCATGTAATGAAATCCACATGGACAAATTAATTCTGGTCAAAACTCTAACTGCTTTTGAGTACTTTTCTACTCATTAGCGGTAGTTATTTCTTCAGATCATTCTCCCATCGCTGCCCAACTAACAGACATGCAAGCACATTGTTCTTGAAATCAACTGGTATTACATGCCCTTGTCCTGGACTGATTCTGCCATTCCTTAGTGAAGAACAGGCTATTATAACTACATCATCCATTTACATGACTACAAGAGAGAGAGGGAGAAAGTAGACAGGGAAGTTTCCTGCCTGTTCTGAAGACTTTGGAATATGACCAGACTTGTTAGAGGTGATTTCATCAATATAAAGCAGAAGATTTTTTTTCCCCTTTAAAAAATGCTACCTTTCTCTGCCACTTAAAGTTTAGTTTGGGAAAGAAGCTTGTTTCAGTCAAGTTTTCTCAGGTTTATAGGTCATATTGAAAGGAGTATAGAGAACAATAGCAAAATACAAGAAAAAAAAAAAAGAGAACAACTTTGAAAAAAGCTGGGAAAGTTGCACCTCATTGGAATTTAAAATGTTTTTTTTCTTGAGAGTCAAGAATTTTTTTTTTCCTTTAACTCAATGTAAAACTGAGGCAATAGAAGGTAGCCAATATAAAGTTACAACATTTAGACATCTCTTTTCTCGGCACTTATTTCAGCAGAGATCTAAGTTGCTTTAATAAACATCTTGCACATTTTTCCTATTCCTTAGAAGTTATCAATTAAGTCTTCAGTTTAAAAGTGAAAATATGCACTTCCATATTACTCTTGTTTTTAGCCACTACAGCTGCATTTGAAATTTAAGTTCAATAGGTAAAATTTATCTTGGGCAACAGGTGGCACATTGCATAGTTACTATTGTACTTTTCTTTAATCGCTCCTATATTATCTTTCTGTCCCAAGGACTACTGCAAGAGAGACCCTCCTGCAAAACTTCTGTGGTAACAGCAGCTACAGCTGCTTATGTAACTCCAGAAGAAAATGAGAGGCAGCTATAATTATACTATGTCCCAAGGGATCAAAATTTCCTCTGTTTTATTTTACACAACTAAGTGGGTTGAATTAGTGATGTTAATTATTTCTGTCAGCTGGAAAGCAGCCCCAAACAATTCATGCAATTCTTAATTTTAATATTTTTATTTAAAAGTGAAAAAAAATACAAACAGTAATAAAAACATACTACTGTACCTTGCAATAGTCAACTGTTGCTAGAAATTCATAAGACCCCAGTGATAACTCAGGTCGGTCATAGAAATCTACTCGCTTTCCAGTATGATCCAAATGCTGGAAATAGTGAGGTGGCACTAGGAAAGGAAAAGTCATTAAGTCTACTGACACACCCATGATAAACACTGAACAGAGAGATAACACCACAACAGCTGTTTCAAGTAAAACTCCAGGAAAGCTAGCTAACACTCTGCTAACACACAAGTATTAAATATTAATGCAACTTAAGTGCATCTTTGAAGCCAAGAAATACGAACTGATTTCAGTCTGTCTTACACACCAGGTGACATACTGTGTAGTCACTACTGTAACTTTTCTTCAATCTTCTTTACATTCTCATTTTATGTTTCACAACAGAAATGTCACTACAATATGCTCTTAGGATTATTCTGAAGGATTTAGTCCAAAGGAAAAGGAAATGATCTTGTTGTAGTAACAGATGACTTACAACAGAGCTTGAGGCAAACTACAGGCTGTAACACTGCTGACTCAATTCAGACTTACTGAAAGACTGAGCTCCCTATTTTGCTGTGTAAGTGAGCTTTTTCCTTCCCATGCTGCATAAGACTGAAGCCTTCTAGGCACTCTGCCATAATCATTTAGCCTGAATTGACAGGGTACTTCTGACAATGGACTGTAAAGCATTAAGGAGGAACCAGAAGTATAACCACATGCCTAGCACATTGTGGTACCATGCCCTGCTGGTACCAGGCATCAGAAGGTAAAATGAGAGTTAAGCTAAATGTACATTTCAGTCTGTCATAGAACACTCAAAACTTTCAAATACCCTCAGAAAACAGCATAAATAAACTGCCATGCTTTATCCTACAAGTACCTCATGTAAAAAAATTGTTAGAATAATGCAGAAGCACTTAGTTAATTTGAACAATTTCAGAATTGAGCACTGAATAGGTTTTACATTTTTTTTTTGCAAGACCAAACACACAATAAAGCACAGTGTATGTTATAAATGATTATAACACAATAAAGATTTATTTTCTTCTGTCTTGTTCAAAAACCACTCCTATAGAGCCTAGAGACCAATTTTTAGAAGAAACCTTACCCTCAGTGACACAGCTGCAGAAACAACACTGGAACCTCCTTCCACCCTCTATGAATTGCATAAAAGGGCACATGTAAGCCTTGCACCTATTACATCGGACAGGACCGGATTCTCCATGATCTACCAAATAAGGAAGGGTCTGTGGGAGCAGGGGAAAAAAAGGGGAAAGAGACAAAAAGGTCACATGATGATAAGAAAAAAAGTGACCATAAGTGTTGAAGAGCTTGAAACTTATCTCTTTATAGGATGTATCATTTTGGCAGCTGTAGGAGAGTGCAGAGTGTAGTAAGCCTCAACAAGCATGTTGTAAATGCTTTTCAACTCAAGCTCTGCCACACCAGGTCTCTGTGGGCTGCAGCAGTCAGCAGCTATAGTCAAGCCTGCCTGAAGAGCTAGAGTAGGTGTACCACACAAAACAGATGAATCTCAAGCAAAAACAAAAAACTGAAGTGATAAGCTTATGGGAGTGAGCATACAATTTACATTTCACCACTGGTTGGATGTTTTAAAACAATTCCTTACCTATCTTACTCTTCCTTTATAGAAAGCAAGCTTTTTGACAAAATAAAAGCCAACCACTGCATTCTATATACTCAAGAATGTAGAACATCCAGATAATCTTAAAGTTTCAGTTGATAAGACTTAAGTCCACTATGAAATATTGTGTACATAAATTCTGCTTGTCTTGACCCCATTGTATAAGAAGTCTTTAAAACTGTTACGTAGTGATACCATTTTTAAACTATTACTGATAATATTTTATTTTTGCAGCCAAACCCAAGTAAGATACTTGACAAGTCCTACAGCTTCTCAACCTCAGAATGAGCAGGAAGCACTTCAAAATTACTAAGACAGAACTTGTGCAAGCTACAAGCTGCATTCACAGCTAAAAGCACCTTTCTTAACTAAGAATCAAAAGTTTAGCTACTTGTAATTTTTCTTATACTGAAGGCATCCAAGTCTTGATTCTTTCAGCTACCCTCAACCTCTGATCATATTTAAGAGACAGCAGGAGTTGAGCAAATGCTTCAGCAGGTTTCTTGCTCTTCATGCCACAGATGTCACACCTGTCATTCAGCCCCACTAATTTACTAACATTATAATAGTATTGTGACCAACATTTCTCAGCTCCTATTGCCTGGCAGGGAATCTGCTCTTGCCATGCTGAAAATGGACAGATCTCCAGGACAATTTTGTAATCCTAGCCTTATTTTTTTCTGGATATCACAAGTATTCATCCAAAGCATAAACACACCCAGGAGACCAAACAACTAGTTGTTCGTAAAGCCTCTCAAAAAATGTGTGGCTCCACAAGCTTCCAGGTTTCTCAAATAAGACCACATTGTCCTATTTTCCTACTTTTAAACTTCAGCCATAATACAGCAATACAAGAATTAACTTGAAGATTCAGTTTCATCACAAATTAGTTTTCAAAAGCCAAATAATAATTTAGGAACATCTAAGGAAAGCAACAGGGGAAAAACTCCCTTAAAAGCCCAGAGAATGCTGAAGTCAAGTTTAATAGGCCACAGAATACTGCAAATATGGGTATTCAAATTTAACAAGCATATTTGTCTTTATGTCATTGCTCCAAACAGGCTAATACTACATAGCAGTCAGAGTGTACAGGATATTTTATAAAATTCTAGCTCTGATATTCCCAAAGCTTTCACGTACTCAGCAAGCAGAGTTGGTAAAAAGCTATCTAGCCACACATTAAAAGTAAGGGGTGCACAGAGCAAGGGCAGAAATACAATACTGCAGGCCAGTAGTGCTCAGTGCTCAGTCTTGTGCATGATCATCATCCCAGACAGTGCTGTGCACGTACATGCACAGTGGACAGCTTAACCAGTGCTGCTTGATACATTCTTATCCAATTCCACAACTTTACATCAGCGATTTGCAATCATTTAAATACGTCAGGCCAAGAAAGAAACTGAGACCCACTGGAAGTGTATGCATTTGTGACCATCCTAGCATTTTGGCCACAGTACTTGACAGTCACTGGAAAAAAGCAGAAATTGTTGTGGATATCACTGTCGTGAACACAACACAGATCTCTACCACATGCTTGTGGGACAATCACTGTTCACCTAGACTTGATTACCTAAACATTCCTTCTCAATGTGTCTGTTAAATGTTGGTATCTACTAGCAGTCTTAAGTGTTCAGAGTGCATACAGTGCATATGTAACTCTGTACACAATTCTCACCTCCTCAGGGGGTAGAGTAGCCAGCGGTTTTATGACAGCAGCTAAGGGAACTTGGGACTGTTTGGCCATATCTGAGGTGCAGGGAATATTGTAAGATGTACATCTTATGTAGCGGGGGCTTGCGTTACCTGGGGAACAAAGAAAAAATCCCCACAAATTTCAGTAGAAGTTAAATTCATGTTCAAAAACAAAGATACCTTCAGTTGTGTTGTTAAGTCACAGAGACTAAAAGCTTATCTAAATAATCAATCTCAAACTACGTAAAACCTGAATTCCAAACAATATGCCTTTTTATGATTAACTGTGTATAATAAAATCCCTTAATTCAAAGCAAATGAACTTGACTTCACTTCAACTTAAACCTCCTGTTTCACTCTTTTTGCAGAATGCAATACTATAGGCATAAAACTCAAACATGTCTAGTACTTTTATTTTGTAATTCTGACTCAAAAGTACAGAATTCTGTGATTGTAGAATTGGATTCTGAAGTTTTAAAGGAGTTTTACATCTCAAAACCTGTGGGAAATTAAAAGATGAAACATCTTTTCTCTACAAAGCCTATGTACCAACTGACATCCCATTTAATAAACTTTTTTTTTTTTAATGAAGTTTCCAGCATGATTGAAATGATTTTGCTAGTAAATCTCAGTTCTCAACTGTTGTTGATATATAGCTCTATAGAAGAGGCTTCATTTGCTGCTTTCTGACATCCCTCCTAATGCATGGCCCAGGTATATGCCTTGCTAAATATTTTTTTACTTGCTAATTGTTTACTAGCTACCAAACAATCAGAAAAATCTAGACTTAGATGAAATCAACACAGGACTTCAAGCTAAGCTTCTGCTGATGAAACACACATTCCCATCACTGAAATCTTTCCTCAAACTTTTCCTTTAAAGACAAACAGTTTTGTCACAGACTATTTGGGGGGTTTGTTTGCTAAGGAAAAGAAAAATATTTTACCTTGATCCTTGACCAGAAAATTTGTAGTAACAAGTGGTGGGACCTGTCCTCTCACTCCAGTGACAAACGGTTCCGACCCACGATTACTTCTGTCATCTTCGATCACTTGAATCTATGATGTAAAACACCACATGAATATTTGGAGGTTTGGTTCAAAGTACTGTAAAAAATACTTCTTTAATCTGTAAGGCAGTGAAAATGGGACCCAAGACAAATACTACCATCTCTAAAAATATGAAGTCTAAAGCAAGTAAGTTTTGTCAAGCAGTCACCTCTCAGTTAGAGTAGTACTTAATGACTAACACTAAATTACAATCCAAACGTATCAAGAAAAGAATTTCTGGTATCATTCCCCTGTATAGTGGCCCTAATCAAATTAAAATTAGAAGCTTCTGTAAGCTTCAGGCTGAAGTTCTATTGATAACCTGGCCTTTGCTTTCTTTATTATTCCCAGTTTTCATACTATGGATTTATTTCTAACCACTGTAACTCTGACCTAGAGAAGGATGGCTGCAAGCTCAGGTAGAAGTCTTCATTACTCCATAGTGCTTAAGTGTGTGATTTGAATTCTGGGGATGTGAAAAGTGAAATTTCAATAGGTTTGTCAATTAATGAAGCTTAAATTTCAAGCTAATCAAAATACTCAATTTCTTACTATTCCAAATTTCTCATTAATGCAAATATGCTTAAAATGGAAACACATCAAAGAGTTTTACTTGACTGAAATATCCACTGACCTTTGCATAAGAACAGAAAACAGTGACTTTGTAACTTCTAGCTACATTTCCATACTGGTGACTGAATGAAGCATTAAAGCTAGCAACCATTCTTCTGATCTTACTCTGCCACCAAACACACATGCCTTTTCTTAGGGTAAATTGTGAAATGAAGATGTTTGTATGGCAGAACTATTCTACCACTAAGGATTCCAAATTGCCAGCAGAAAGCCTCCCAGTGACAGCGACTACTCCAAGATAAACCTAATCCCAATTCAAAAATCTACAGGCTGACACTAGTGATCTCACCACTTGTACCTGTTGTATCACCAACTTTGGAAGAAGTGATACAAGGGTAACAGAAAACCAAATGTGTTTGTGTTTTGTGATTGGGATTTTTTTTTTTTAATCCAAAAGGTAGCTGCTTTTTTCTTTCTTTAGGTAAGATTCTCTACATATGAACATTAAACTTTCAAATAAAAAAATTCCATGGTTATGTATGAGCACAGATAATGAAAGAATGTTTATAGCTCCCCACACCTGGAATTTTGTACCAGGAATTAAAAATAAAAACAAAAATGTTTATGTGCAATTTTAGAACTTCAGCGCATTAGCACAGACAGCACTAGTATATCAAGAACAGCAATGAAATTCTGTTCAATATTGGTAGAAAACATGGCTAAACAAGCTCATGCTGTGTATATGTTAACACAAGACACATTGCATGGACGATTGCACTGACAGCTTACACTGAAAATGCCAGCTGGAATCTGATGACGGAAATACTCTAAAGATCAGACAAAATGAAGGGGAGACATTCTTCATGATCTGTTTCTGAAAGTCTGCTTTCTATTGCCTCACCATTCATCCCAGTAGAGAAGATTTTTAACAACCTCTTGTGGTGTAATGTTACTCTTTTTGATAAGGCAAGCAGAAGACAGCAAGGAAAGGGTAAAGGATTAATGATGGAGGGTTAGCGAGGTGAAGTTCATGTTTCAGGCATGCACAGATGGTCACCAACACACACTAAAATATATACACAGCACTTACTGGACTAGGAATTGCATCTGGGTCTATTCTGTGCCTGGGTTTCTGCTGGGGTGGCAGCTCATTAAGTTGCTTTTTTTTTAAAAAAGAAAATAAAAAGTAAGAGGAAAATAAAAGGAAAAGAAAAAAGAAAGGAAGAGAAAATAAAAGAGTAAACCAAAAAGTAACACTGTTACTTCTCTCTACCCAAACCTGTAGCACTGGAATTAAAATACATTTGGACACTGGTTCATGCAACAGGAAACATCAGCTTCTGCAGCATACACTGATCCCAAAACCAGCCTTGACAGGATACTGGGCTTGAGCTCTGAACACATTGCTAACAGAATAGTGGCTCACATGCTCATTTTAGTTAGAATTTGGGGATTTATGCTTTAAGAACATGCTGAAAAGAAAGCAACTGATGCAAGCCATTTGAGATCTAATTTAGTGGAAGAGAAGCAGACAAGCAACTGAAAACTTCCTATATTCTATTAAAAAAAATAAATTCAAAAACTTTGAATAAACCTGATGTCTAAGCACATAATCTTTTCTGAATAGCAGTAACTTCTGAACAATACCAGTCCAGAACTAAGATACAACTTCAAACTACATTCTCCTTATAGTTGTGAAGTAAATTTGAATCACTGCCCTGGAAAGGTTTCCTGTTATTAAATGACTGTGGCCTTCTAAGACAGTAACATAGCAGCAGAAGGAACAGCACAGCTAGACTAGAGGCAGTAATACTGCCAAACACAGCAATTCATCATTGCTAACTAGCCTACAGCACTGTGTGTCTTTTCTCAGAAACTCCATTCTGGATAATCCAAATTTGAGAAGTTGTCCATATCTGACTGAAATACTGTCGTGACTTAATGACCCAAGAGAACACTAATCATTTTTTTGATAAGTTAAAGGAGAACAGAAAAGCGCTACAATCATCTCCTATATACCACACTTTAAACACCAATCAGACAGCTCACAGACTGTCACATCAAAGACTGAAATTGATTAATTTTGAAGTCCGTAGGCAAAAATCCAGAATTGAAGAAACAAGTTTAATGAGAGTCCTCCAGGATTCCCAAAATACAACATAATAAAGAAAAACACCTGAGGAATCAGAGCATGCACAGTGCCTTTCTTTAGTCATGGAAAAAGTACTGCTTCTGGGCTTAATCATAAAAGATGGAGGTTGGATATACCAGAGAAAGGTCATCGGGAAAAGAGTCTGATGTTCTTTGGAATGAGAAATCTGTTTTCAGATCAGGTATTTGTCAATTTTTTTACATAAAGACACTATTGAAGAGTTCACACCAGTAAGAACGAAGTAATCTTACAGGGCTAGGAATGGAATCTGGATCCAAGCGTTTTGGTGGAGGTGGTGGTCCGGGTTGACTTCCATAATTTGGTGTTCCTGGATAGGTTCCTCCATAGTTCGGCTGGGGACCTCTCACCTGTCCGAAGGAACCTTAAAAGAAAGGGACAGCAAAATTAAACAATGGCTATCACTAGGCATTTCCTCATTAGGTAGTCTTCACCTTTCCTGTCATCATCAAAACAATAAGAAAGTCATCTGCTTTACAGTCAATTAAGACTAAACACATTTATCAGTCTTCTGTCTTTGGCCTGTACATCTCTGTCAATGATTCCATAAACTGAGGGAGACAGTTCTTCTTACAACCAGACATAAAGAAACATTTTTTAGACCAACAAATGTTTTTAGAATAGAATCATTACAAGACACATTAAGACCCTGCATTATAAACACCTATGTTAAATTGCAGGATGACCTAATATAAAGTGCACACAGAACAGGCAAATAAGCCAGTGAATGACCCATAATTGCTCAGCTTGGGAATTCTCTTGGCTAGTTTTGGCTTGTTGGAAATTAGTAAGAGAGAATCACATATTAACCTGCTGTGTAACTACTGAGGTTATTTCTTTGTATTTTGGACAATTTCAGCCAGTTATGGAACTAGACATCGTATTAAAGTTTATAATAAAATTCCAATCACAATTTTTCATAGCGTAATGGTCATATCAAGTAATTTTTTGGCCAAATAAGCTAGCATTCGTTTACTTCCATTACACTGATTAACATCTGTAAGACATTTAACTTAAATGACAGGATGTGTAATTCAATCTTGGATTTGCCTTTCAGATTTGAGCACAAGGAAATGTGAGGAAAACTCCAGAGAGGAGACAGAAGTCCACAGGTAACACAACTGGAAATCCATAGTTTTCAATTCCTATGCTAGCAATACTCACCATTCTGCTGCATTTGGTATCCTGGCTGAGGATGAGTGGGAGGAGGTGGTCCATGAAGGCCACCAACAGGAGGCCCAGGGTGTGGCCCTGACATAGCTGATGGAGGTGGTGGTGAGGATACATGATTAGGCTGTGATGGTGGCGGTCCAGCAACTGTCTGCCCAAGCAGTGGTGGGCCTGACATGGCAGGTGGCCTTGGGGCACCTGTGATAGGAGAGTAAGAGGAAGGTCCAATCCCTGTAGAAGGGGGAGGTGGGACAAAACCAGGGACTTGAGTAGGCAGGCGCTGAGTTGTTGTTGGTTGACCAGGAAAAGAAGGTTGTGCCAGAGGAAGACCCTGAGTCACACTGGTAGGAGGCGGTCCTTGGCTTGCAGCGTAAGGTGTGTAGAGACCAGATCCTGTTGTACTAAAGCTTCCTGAGACTGGAGGAACTGATGTTGCGGGACCTGAGAAGAAGATACAACATAATTTCCTTCTATCTTCAAGACAGTTAAGATGCAAGCAAAACCCATGTGCTCTAGGTTATTTAAACACTACCACTTCCTTATCCTCAGATGGACTTGGCAGTGTTTAGAGATAGATTGTCTTTGTGTTTGATCTTTGTTCACCTAGTTGAGGACAGGTGTAGTTACTCCAATCTGTTATGCATATCCTAGAGTACACCCTGCAGTGTCCCTTACAATAGTCTCAGGTTTGCTTTCCCCAATGACAGAATCATTACGGTTGGAGAAGACCTCTAAGATCAAGTTATTAATCAAGGAAACTCCCATTTACTATAACAGATGTCAATACTTGGAGAATTCCCATCGTCATATGCTGATGCATCACTGATGAGCAAGTCTTTTATGAAATTACTAGCATAAATGAAAAACAATAGAGTTATTTTGTAGCTAGGAAAGCTCACCATAGCCCAGTCCAGCTGGGGGAGGAGCAGAAGCTGTAGTACAGCCAATTGTCATCCCTGCCATGTCATTGCTGAGCTGCTGTACACTGGCTGGGGTGGGACCGTATTGCTGGAACGCAGATGTCTGGGTGACAGGCGTGGGTGCTGAGCCTGGCAGAAATGGCTGAGAAGCAGGTGGCCTGAGAAGAAAGACAAGAAACCTCATTGGATTCTTCATTATACAAGCAGTTACAATTCTCTGTGCCTTTTAAAATTGTCCTACCACAAACACCAGCCAGATTTCAATTATTTACGTAATCACTCTAGCTTAATTCTGGAAAAAATAATTACATATCCTGAGTGGATATATAATCTACTGGTTCATAAAATACATATTTTATGTTTACAGCTTCTTTAATTGTCAAAACAAATCAGAAATACTGCAACAGAGTCTAGAGACTGAGCAACAGTAAGTCCTGCACAGCTACTTAAGAATGCTCTGTTGCTCAAAGGATGTGGACTCTGCAGCTGAAAGTGCTGAGTTTCACCAGAAGGAAGCAGAAATCACGGCCTCTCCCCATAAGCACTAGCCAGAATAAATCAGTAAGAACTGTTGCTACCTGTACCACAGGAGTAATAACAATCCCTTTCTAGAGAATATGCTCATGAGCTTTAGATGAAGGTAACTCAGTAATCCACAACACACAGCGGAAGCCCCAGAACCAATACTGAAAAATTACTCAGTAATGACAGATAGCAACATGCTCCAAAGATCAGTTCACATTGCCAAGGAATCAAATGCTATGTCTCTGTGGATTCAGTTGTCTTGAAATATGACAGATTACGGCAAACAGAATATTTCTTAAAAGAAAATGACTACCACAAAGGAAGTCTTTGGAGCAGAAGTGGTTTTGATCAGGCACTGACATCTGCTCACATTCTTCCACATGTTTTATATCTCCAGAGATTCTTACTGCCCTATGGCAAAATGCTTTTCTAAAACAGCAAGGCAGCAATAAAGAAAGTCAATGTCAACCACAATTAAAAACAAAGTACTTTGTTTTAGATCCTAAAAAGTTTAGAGCTAGTATAGGTCTACCAAGACAGGTCATTTTTATGAGATACTCTTACTGTACGTACCTCTGCACCGGGGCCGCTGAAGCTGGAATTCCATTTTGCACATCTCCACACCCATGCTGACTGTATGCCAGGTGGCCAGAAGGAAGAGATGCTCCAGAAGGTGGAGGAGGAGCTCCAGATGTTGGAGGGGCTCTTAGTGGACCTAGATACATCAGGGCAAAAACAAATTAAAAATTTAGAAATCACAAATTACTCACAGAACCAAGAATTTAAACCAACTACCAAGAGAAATCCAAGAAATAAAACTTCAGAAACAGTTTTGTGGTGGCCAACCTGACATATCAGCACTCCACAAGCAACAAATAATTTACAACTACATCAGAAATAGCAAAACTGAAAGCACATGTCTTTAGCCACTGTCACTAGTCATCACCTCCACACAAACTAAGTAGAATATAGGTACTGTGAAGGGTCTTCAAAAAACATCTTTTGATGAGGGGAAAAAAAAAAACCCAGTGTTAGCTTGTCAGTAAGATATTAACTTCTTCCTCCTCCAAGGAGAGTACTCACGTGGACTCTAATGATTAATTACAGGTCAGTTTTCCTTACTTAAAAAGTAAGCAGGTTATGCGAGTTAGACTGTTTTTCAAAATTACATCTAATTGCTTCAATATATAATATAATGAGGTCCACCACAAACTTTTCTTCACAATCGCTCAAGGTTCTTGGCTAACAGGAGTACTTCCTCATCTTTCAGACTGAGATAGTTCAGTCACAGCCTCAGAAACAACTTTTCCCACTTTCTGCAGACCGTGTAATACTGGATACAATACCAGCAGATCAACTGTGGTGTCTACTTCAAAAAATCAGCATATAAACATCCATTTCTGTAATAAAATGCTAAAAGTTCTGATAATTAGAATTACCATGTAACCATGCCTGCTAACCACAGGGATATTTCATGCATGGGATATAGTTAAACTGTCCCATGAGACCAAGGCAGAACATGCACCCTGTTGTGTCTCTCACAGTGACCAGCATGACAAATTTAAAAGGGAATCTTAAACCATCTGGTGACAAATCATTAATTAGGAAATAAGAGAAGCCATTTTTCAGCTCTACAGTAATATTTATACACCAAAGCATGAGGTTTCAACACAGATACGCTTTTATCTTACCTGCCACATGTAATTCTTAATAAACTGGATATAAAATTTAAGGCAGGCATTAACTACACCTTGTATGAATAACCAGTAATTTCTTGGGTCTTTTTCCTTCACTATTAGACCTCCTGTTCTTCATTTTGAGACTCGAGACTTAAATTATTTCCAGTGACATTTAATGTTTTTATTTACCTTCATGGTTTTTTGTTGTTTTTTTTTTTAATACTATTAGAGCATCTTCATCTTACTGGCTAAGCATTTCTTGATGTCTATTAGTATGTTATGTGGCATTTTTTTTTCTGAACATCTTTTGTGATACCTTCATAGTAACTCCGCTACACTTTCATTTATTGTGGAATCTCTTTCATTTGATAGGATTTATAAACTGCTTGGCATCATTATATTCAGTCTTGAAAGCATATTTAATCCAATTGCTGGAGGGATTCGACATGTTTTGGGGCAGGTATTGCTGGGGGGTTTTGCTGGGTTGGTTTGTTTGTTTGTTTTATTTACAACAGGCATACAATGCAACAAATAAATCACAGAAATAACTGCTTACTTCAGAGAAAGCTTCTGAAGTTTTCTTTACTGGTACTTTTATGCTAGTTCAAGTTGGACCAGTCTAAGATTCACAATTCCCCTTTAACACCTTTGAGATATTATTCTTGCTCATCACAGACCTCAAAATGGAGGCAGACTACAAGAAAAACACGAAGTGCCAGTGCCTTTACTCAAATCTCTGAGATAGTAAGGTCTTGCTTCAGTTCTGATTCCCTACTCTTATAAACAAATTAGCACAACTGGAAATAGCTCTTCAAAATACTACTTGTTCAAAGGAAGGAAAAATAAAATACATTTTCTTGCAGCATTTCTAATTCTCAAACCTTGACTGCTAGTTTTCCAAAAGTATTTCCTCCAAGCCACAGCTTTTGGAATCATAACTATACCTTACATACTTGGTTTCTGTGCTACAGCCAAGGAAGCTAAAAACTTATTTTCCCTTAATGACTTCCAGTAATAACTTCCCAGTGTTTGTGGAGATTTTCCATTTCCTCCTCACAACGCTGTAATTTCAAACTTCACATTTTAGCCCTCACCTAAGTGGAAGACTACATTCTTTTAAAATAAGGACTGTCCCTTGATAGAACCCAAATAGGTTTTGAAATCAGTCTTCAGAAAACACCAGTCACAAGTCAAGCCATATCTATGAATCTGCAGGCAAAAGGGATTTCCATCAGGATTATTTCTTCATGTCCTATTTATGTTTCTGGAGTACTTCCTACAGATTGCAAAGCGTCCCATCCACCTCTGCCTGAAGAATCAGGTACCCACGTCTCTGAAAAATATAACTGTATTAAATAGAAACTTGGCACAGAAGAAATGTCACAAACACTCCCACAGAAAGGAGGGACACCATTTACCTATGAAATTAGGTGCAAGAGAATTGTCAGAGTTGAGAGATACAGGAGAGCCCTTCAAAGGGAATCCCAAGGAAGGAAAGTAACCTGGAAAGACAGAATACACCAGTAAAGCAAGTCTGAGAAAAAGAACCGCAAGACAGTGTTTCCAAAACTGAGCAGTCTGCAGTGATGGAAATACCACATAAGAAAAAGATCACAACACATTTACCACATTATTCCTTAAGATATGCTCCCTTCTCACTGTTTTACCTTGCCTAATAAATATTATAGTTAGAGCAAGAGTCTGTCACAGAAATCAGATGTGAAAGACTCCCTGACTAAAGAAGGCACCTGCCCTCTCTTCTCCATTCAGTTCTCCAAGCACTTCTATTGTTATTTTAAAAATAAATCACTACAACAACTTCTTTGAGATAACAGAATAACACTGGCAGCTTTCCTTTTACACCCCAGCGTTCACTAAATTCCTGTGACTACTGACACTGTGTGCTGGATTGAACTAATTGGAGAATGTGAGTGAGAAAAATAGACTATAGGCTGAGAAATGAAAATACATGTCACTTCACCCACAGCTTTACTGAGAAAGAAAAAAAAATTGTTTTAAGAGTTGTAGCCCAAATATAGATAAGTCAGATAGTTTCAAAGTGCTCTGGGCTGTGGCTGCTCCCCTTGCATAGCTCTGTTTCCCTGCCTTTTGTAGCTGATTTTTAATAATTCTACTAACTTCTTTTCTACTGCTAAGCCCTCCAGCCGATCTACCTTTGCCTATCTGCTGCATCAACAGATGGTGAGATAAGATTCGGGAAGCAGGGAAAGGTGGTAGAGGTCTTTAGAAAACCCCTCTTAGGGATTTTGGTCTCCGGGAGGGGTGTGATGTTTCTGTATTACCTTTTCACTGTATATATCTGTTATACATTGTAAATATCTGCTTGTATATTGAGCCCTGCTGTAAATATAAAGCTTCATTTACCAACTTCCAGCCGGTCTGAGTTCTAGCCTGGGTTGTATCAAAGCCAGGGGGGGGGGGGAAGCAGGTAACTCTACATTATGCAGCTACAAGAGGTCTTGGACCTGCAATAAACATTAATGTTGGAGATGGACAACAGATCACCTGCCTGTTCTCTTTCATAATGCATTGTTTTCCACTCTCTTATCACTTGAACGTCATAGTCAGCTGCTAGTAACAGGTCAGCTTCTGGCTGTTGTGCTACTGCTTTGTTCTAGAGATAGGAATCCTGGACTTACAGTAACAGGTAAAAAAAATACATGACTTGACAACTGAAATTTACTTAATAGAGTCTGCTAAGTCTAGGAAGAATGATGTCAGAAACAAAGATGGAAAAGAAATCTCCACAAACCATGGGTGGCCTTTGCCCAACATAAAAGTACAGAAAATATTACTGAAGGGTAATACATCTTTGTTGTTCTAATTAGATCCCTTTGTTGCCCTCAGTGTCACATCACATTTCAATCATTAGTGGCACAAACAAAATCTGCATTTTTCACCAGCACAAGTCTGTAAGCATATTATCAAGCTTTCTAGGTATATCCTTACTGAGCTGTCACAAATCACATTTCTGTTGTTCTAAATTTTTTTTAAAAGACAAAACAGAAATAATTCAGAAGGAAAAAGTTAGTTCCTCTACAAAGAAGTGATTTTAAGACTGGTAGCGTGAAAGTTCTTGAAGTATCTGATTGAACATACTTATAATTTTCTTTTCATAAACATCCTAAATAAACATTCTTTCACTGCTCACAGCAAAAACTTGCTTTCTGTAAATAGCTGCACTGATGAAACTCTTCAAATAAATCTGTAGTAATCTTCATCCTCCTAGAATCAACTATCTTTCTCACTGAATCAAGTCCCACTTCTCCCCATTCTGTTCGTGGAAAACTCTGCTTAATCAGTGCTTACATTGAGCAACCAAAGAGATGTCCAGTGTTTGAGCTCTGCTTCTGTCTTCCCAGGAAGCAGGGTTTTTTCCTTTGTGCAGTGCTGGGTTTGATCACATTTAGAGGAATTTAAACCCTCTGTGAAACTAGCTCAAAATTCACAGAGTAAAAGTACTGTTAGAGGAGACTTATTGAGAGGATTGAAGGAAAGGGATTAAGAAAAGAAAATGAAAATGGAGCAGTTGAAGCACCCATTCTTACCATGCCATGCTAAAATTTCTTAAAGGGAAAAAAAAAAACACAGTGCAATAATTTAGCTCTCAAATGTGTCTCCCACTTCTGTTAGTTTCCAGCAACCACAGGCAGTTTGATTGCTCTATCCTTCTCACTGAATTTGCTTTAAAATTTAAGAACTTGCAAAATGTCAAGATGTACTTGAAGGGGAGAGTAATATAGAGCCTATGAGCATGATTAGCACATTGCTAATTTCCATAGACACCAATCTGAAAGCAAAACAAACATTTGAGAGTCAGTTTCTGTTGTGTTTATCTCAGCAGAACTGAATTCAGCCATGTGATCACAGAAATCAATTCATCCATGTGATCATAGAATTGTTTTGGTTGGAGAAGACCTCTTCTTCACACCTTAGATGTTCAAGTCACTATTAATCTCCCAAAGCCAATCGAGTACTCGGGAAAAAAAAAAAATCTAAAATTCTTCCATAATTTCAAGTTAGCCTTTCTGTTGAAAACAGGAAAAAAAAAGGTTGAACTATGTGCTTGCCAAGCCACTCTCCATTATTTACCTGAAGTCCTAGTTAACTGGGGACATGCCAATGGACTGGAGGGTAGCAAATGTAACATCTATCTACAAGTAAGGAAGACAGGAAGATCTGGGAAACTATAGACCTATCAGTCTGACCTTGGTACCAGGGAAGGTCACGGAACGGGTCATCCCAGGAAGATCTGGGAAACTATAGACCTATCAGTCTGACCTTGGTACCAGGGAAGGTCACAGAACGGGTCATCTCAAGGGCTATTACATGCCATACAGAGAACAACCAGGGGATCAGAACTAGTCATCAGGGTTTATGAAGGGCAGGTCCTGCCTGACAAACCTGATCTCTTTCTATGACAAGATGACCTGGCTACTGGATGAGGGAAAGGCTGTAGATATTGTCTATATAGACTTCCAAAAAGCCTTTGACACTGCTCTTCACAGAATTGTCATAGTCAAACTGATTGCTCATGGCTTGAACAAGCACAGCTCTGCTAGATAAATCACTGGCGGGACGAAAGGGCCCAAAGGTAAAATCCAGCTGGTGGCTGGTCATAAGTGGTGTCCCCCAGGACTCAGTGTTGGGACCACTTCTGTTTGACATCTTTATTGATGACCTTTATGAAGATACAGAGTGTGTCATCAGTAAGGTTGCAGATGACACAGAGTTGGGTAGCACTGTTGATCTGCACGAGGGTAGGGAGGCTCTACAGAGGGACTTGGATAGACTGGACCCATGAGCATGAGATTCAATAAGGCTAAATGCCAGGTCCTGCACCTGGGCCACAATAACCCCAAGCAATGCTACAAGTTTGGGGAAGAGCGGCTGGAAAGCTGTTGGCAGAAAGGAAACTGGGGGTGGTAACAGACAAAACTCATTATGAGCAAGCAGTGCACCCAGGTGGCAAAGAAAGCCAATGGCATCCTGTCTTGTACTAGAAATGCTGTGTCCAGCATGGATAGGGAGGTGATTGTCCCCTTGTACTTGGCTCTGCTGAGGCCACACCTCGAGTATTGTGTTCAGTTTTGGACACCTCATTACAAGAGGGATATGGAGGTGCTGGAGTGGGTGCAGAGGAGGGCAACAAAGTTGTCGAAGGGCCTGGAAAATAAAACTTATGAAGAGCAACTGAGGGAGCTGAGGCTGTTTAGTTTGAAGAAGACTGAGGGGAGACCTCATTGCTGTCTACAGCTACCTGAAAGGAGGTTGTGGAGAGGCTGCTGGTCTCTTCTCACAGGTAAATGGTGATAGAACAAGAGGGAATGGGTTCAAGATGCTACTGGGTAGGTTTAGAGTGGACATTAGGAAACATTTTTTCACAGAAAGAGTGGTCAGGCATTGGAATGGACCTGCCCAGAGAGGTGGTGGAGTCACCAACCCTGGATGTGTTTAGAAGTCATTTAGATGTGGTGCTTGGGGATGCGATTTAAGGGTGAAGTTTGTAGAGTAGGGATAATGGTTGGACTTGATTATCCTGGGGGTCTTTAACAACTGGAATGACTCTGTGATTTTGTTTTTTTTTTAAAACAACTTATACGATTCTGCAGAACCTGGGAAATTATGGAACACGTTAGCTTGTCAACTGTCCACAAGCCATCCACTGATTTTAAAAGCATTAATGAAAACAACTCCAACTACACTTTCTGCCTAGAGTTGTATGTTGTAGCATTTCAGGATGGAGTGTAAATCATTCTAAATAATCATGTAAAGCAATTTCAATTAAAAATCTCTACCTAAATACTGCCTCAGTATAACCTCATCAGAAAGACTGTCCTAGTCTGGTGCTTCATGGAGAGGGACATATAGGTAAAAAAAAAACAAAACCAAAATAACAGCCTGTGCTTCTCAACTTAAGCCCTACTAAAATGGACAAATGACAGAACAACAACCTTAGAAAGTATGAGAGCATGATTTTTATCATATAAGCTACATAGAAAACAGAATTGCTACCACAAACTAAAGACTAAGGTATTATACAGAAAAAAAAAAATCCATGCACAGTATTTCAGTTATCAATCATTAAGTTTTGATTGAGAAGTACCTTGTGGAGGGACTGGCTGTTGATACCCTGGCATCGGACCATTATAAGCTCCATACTGCAACTGTGGAACCCCTGGCAATGGCTGTCCTCCATAGGCAGGCTGCTGGTATCCCTGATATCCAGGCTGAGGTTGCCCATAAGGAGGCCCTGTGTGAGTCTGCTGGTTTACACTCATTGTATTCACATCCCCAAACTAATCTTACCTGTGAAAAGAGAGGGGAAATGCCTTTTAGCAGATGTACAAAACAAACTAGTTAGACTTCCCTAACATTTTCACAGAAATGAAAAGTCTTGAGATAAACAGAGGTAAAACATGAGGCACATATAAATGCTTTATGAGAACTACATAGAAAACTGTATTTTAAGAAACTTTTTTAATCAACTTATTCACTGCTTCATTCTGATCAGACTTGCGATCATCTTAGAAAAAAAATCCTAAATTCCCATTCAATTGCAGATTATTATCAAATCTTTCTGAGATACCTTACAAACTACTTCCACCACACAGATTGAACCAACAGAAAACAGACCTCATGACACAAATGAGACTCCTTAACATAAGCTTCGATAACAGTGAAGAAGTTCAGCTTTCACACCTATGTTAGTCTACTAGGTCATGATTCCTTACTACAAGAACCACATACTTCACCATCCGTAACTTCAAGTGTTTGACAGAATCCAGAACAGGACGTACTCAGGCTTTGACTTGGTTTTAAACAAAAAATCTAAATATTTTTAAACAACAATTTTACGTCCTTGCTACGTACATAAATTGCAAAAATTGAAGATATAAAAAAAAAAAAAATCAGCACATTCACCTAAGAAATATATTCAAAATGGAAAAGCATGACAGGTGAAGATGTCACTAAAGGAGGTATTAAAAAAAGTGTTAAGACCTGAAACAGAGTATCAGAGACAGAGAGATGTTTCTTAGCAAAATTATGCAGACAATCTTGCTTACCAGTCAGATTCCCAACATCCTTGTAACTTGTAATATAAAGATATTGACTAACTTTATAAAGAGAAAAGCAGAAATGGCATTGGGAGACCCCAAACCAATCAGGCAATTCTCACAATATCACAATACCAAGCAGGCAGATAAGTCACAGAGCCCTTAAGCTGTGGAAAGCCCATGAGATGTCCTCATGGGCAGGAGATTCTCTCATAGCTTGTTTCTCAAGGATATTTTGCATCTCCTGTACTCGTCTGGAGACTTCATGACAGAATGTAAAACCACAGAATGGTTTGGATTGGAAGATGTTAAAGATCATCTATTTCCAAATTGTCTGCCATGGACAGTGACACCTTCTACCAGACCAGTCTGGTTTTGAACACTTCTAGGGTTGGGACATCCATAATGTCCTTAGGCAACCTGTTCCAGTGCCTCATCACCCGCATGGTGAAGAATTTCCTTATGTTTGTCTAAACTAAATCTAGCTTCTTCCAGTGTGAAGCCATTACGCCTTGTCATGTCAATACTAATAAAGCTAATGCTTACTCTGAAATCAGACATTACATTTTGTATGAAATGAAGTAAAGCTTTGTATTTTTATTCTTCAAGTTATATAAATGCAGTGATAAGAGGGTTGCTTACAAAAAGAACTAAAACATTTAGAAGTAATTTGTTCTTGAAAGTAACATATAAAGTCATTTATAACAACTTACTATGGTGTGATAATTTCTCATTAGCCTGCAGTGTTTTCAAACATGATTATACATAATAAACACGACAGCAAGAGAGCAATTTGGTTTACCACTACCACCTTTGACTTAGTTCTGCAGAATAGTCTAAACTGAGCTGCCATGAGGCCAGGAAATCTGGACTTTGTGACCAGTTCCCTTCCCAAGTTCCCCTGAAGGTTAACCTCTTCCTCCCCAGGTAAGCAACTGATGTCACCACATTGCAATCACAGACCTACCCACAAGAACTTCCTGTCCAGTAAAGGAGGATGGATCCAACTGCAAAGGTGGGGGGGGTTAAGAGAAGGAAGAATGCTTTGAGAAGACTGCCCTACCCACACATCTTACAACACCTGGACAGGGCTTTCTGTCAAGAAAGGAGGGGTGCTCCTGACTATTGCTTATTGGATCGTGTGTGAGGAACCTGGCTTCTAGTCTCTGTTCTTCCCTCCAGGAGGAGTTGCAAAGTAGTAGCATCCTGGCAGGATACTTCCTGAGCTAAAATAGTTACACCACTCTTCACGAGTTACACCTACAGAAATCCCTGAACAGATCTAATAGTTGAAGGACTTATTACAGGGCAGGAGATCACTTTTAATGCTTTTTTATTCCTCATTTTTTTAAAGCATGATGGGGCAAGAACTCAAGCTTATTCCTTGCAAACCACTTCTGACTTATTGTTGTGAGTGTACATTCAGTAAGTGATCTTACTCGACGACCTTTTACTGTTCTCTTTTCAAACTTCCCTCTCCTCTCACACAAGAATACCAGTATTTCCTGCTTGAGTAGGTAGTATGTTGCCTTGCTGCTGTCTCCACAGTATACCAAAACTAAGAGATAGGCTTATTTAATGCAAGCTTACAGAGGCAAAGAGTTTTGAGATAATTTTCACTTTCTGTAGAAAAGGTAGCAAGCAAAGGAGATGGT
Source organism: Psilopogon haemacephalus (assembly GCA_013396835.1). Lineage (NCBI taxonomy): Eukaryota > Metazoa > Chordata > Aves > Piciformes > Megalaimidae > Psilopogon > Psilopogon haemacephalus. The sequence goes on along the minus strand of VWZI01013316.1, from coordinate 89,453 downwards.
TCTAACCCAGTATTCCCAACTAAGAGGAAGACAGATGTATTTCAGACCTAGCCCATGTGGCAGCCAGCACAGGCTAATCACACTAGCATAAGCTGATGCTTGCTCTATACTGGCAAACAGTCAAGAATAAAGTCGTAAAAGAGGAGGAAGACTCAAAACTAAGCCCAGTGCTGAAGCTGCAGGCAGAGCTGCTTCGTTGTTTTGGCTGCTCAACTTGCTCTAAACGTAAGGCTAGAGGCATGCTTGCTCATCACTGATGTGGAGTATCATAAAGGGCAGGGCCAAGAGTATGAACCTCTGAGAAGGCGGAAGACAGTTGTCACTGAACGAGTCTGTTTTCTTTCTCCCCCAGTACAAGTCATTTGCATCAATCAGCATTCATTTTGTCTTCAATTAAAAAAAAAAAAAAAAAAATTAGAACCTGGTCACTTGAAGAGAGATGAAGAAAGGTAGAATTTTATGCTGTCTCTTATGACATGAATAATAAGACCAACACAGAAAGAATTAAATCCATACCTGAGACAGGGACAAATGGAGAAAACAGGCTGTTTCTGTGACAAATATACTGAGGCTATTCTTTTGCATGTAGTAGCATACATTACCAAAACTAAGCCAAGCATGACACTAAAACATGCTGTTGGACACCTTATTACTTCTCAGCAGTTACAATAATAAAGAAAGGTCAAATAAGAAGGTCTCATGGTATTGGGAAAATGCTATGACATGTGGCCATTACTATAAAAAACAAACAATTTTGTTGCAAAGCACAGAAAAAAAGTCACTCTGTGCCATTTTCTCTTCCTCTGTATAAAGGCACTTATTGAAGTGTTGGTCAAAACACCTACACACCTAAAATTCATACTGGAAAGATGAAGATTGACAGCCAGTGCTGATCAGAAACAAACTAATGGTAGAAAAATGCACATCAATTCTGGGGAAGGTGGGGATCTCCCAACTTTTACAATAGTTTTCACATTGAAACAAACCAGAATGTAGTGTAGTTTTTATGACCTGTTTTTTTGGGGGTTGCTTTCATTAAAAACCAAAACTAAACCAATCAACCAAACTAAAAAAAAAACCAAACCAAACAAAACACAACCTAGTGATCTATTTGAGCTTGTTTCAATTAGCAAATCTCCCAAAATCACTGAAAACTGCATACTTATGTTTTCTGTTCCTCATTCACCATTAATTCCCTTTTGAAACCAAGAAGCCTGGTATCATCAGTTCTTGATCTCCTCCTAAAGGAAATGCATACAGTAAAATTACTTTCCCTCAGAAAGATGGTAGGCATATTTACTTCAACTTCTGAGAAGACTTATCCTCAGGAAAAAAAAAAAAATCAACAGCACGGCCTTCTATATTATGCTGAAACTACAAGTAATACATCTACTTAATTTCTGAACACAGAAATCAAAACCATTTCCAAAATATGTGAGAGAAGGGGACAACTGGCATCCTCAGAAACCAATGCAGAATATTATCTACAGTGGTTTTAATGCTTCTGGTTCTGCAGCGTTCTGAAGAAGCAGCACAGTTATGCTGTTCTTATAATGGCCTAGAATCTGGAGCTAAGAACACTCCCAAAAGGCAGACATCCTTGACTGGGTCCTCTATAAGCACTCAAGGAACTCGGTTCTTTTCAGATACAAGAAACTCCTGGTTTGTATTGCTACAGATTGTGTTGGAAGAGAATCTCATATCCAGGAAAACAGACTGGCAACTGATCTGGAAGCGCTCAGGACACCTTAACAAACACCTCCTATCCAAATGGCACTACTGTACCTGATCCTCCAATTTGGTTGTGTTTTTGTGGTGCTGTCTTCCCACCTGGGCAGATTCTCAACTTGTCACATCTGAGGCAGCATTTTCTCCACCTCTGCATTTTAAGTCACTGCCAGAAATACCTTGTTATGAAAGATACCTGGCAAAGTTTTCAAAATGAAACTTTACAGTCAAAGTCCAGAAGACACCATATTTTCACTGAAGACACTTTCAGGAAAAGAAATTACAGATTACCTGCTAGAACTTCTTGACACAACAAGTACTGAAGCAGATTTTTGCAGCCCTCTTTTTCCTGGGCTGACTGAAAGAGGTCTTTCAGGCTTCAATACACAAAAATCATAGTGCACATTTAAGGTTTGATCATTTTTACATTCTCCTAAAGAAGGGTCACATTAAACTCTGGTTTAATAGGTTGATTCATTATATGGGGCAAGAGCCAATATAACATAGAAGTTACTAGAGTCAAATTAGTTATAAACCAAATACAAAAAATACTTAGTCTTGATATAACCTGCCATAATTTCTAACCCCTGCCATCATCATGAGAGCTGTCCTTCGGTAGTATTTTATACTCTCTACTGACTTAAATCTCCCGGTGGGACTGATTTACACCTCTATCTCTGTAATAAAGTTCTAAGAAAAGATATTGGGATCACTCAGTAGTGGGCATTGCTTCTGAATAATAATCCTATGGAACAAAAGTAATTGAAAATACATCAACTAAATCACAGGAAAAGATTTCTCTCTTCCTTAGCTACTTCCACATGCATGTTACAACGTGCGAAGTCATCTGACTCGTTTCAGTGAACTTTGCACAAGTATAATTGATTAGGAAGTTACAACAGTAATTTAAAGTTTAGAGAGACGCACAGAAGGAAGAATGGATAAATAGGGATAGAATAAAACTTTAAAATGCTATAATCCTAAACAAGTTTTCTTTGTTTACATTGGAACACTGATGATCTTTCATCCAAAATGACTCCAACTTTTTCTACTCAAATACACATTACACAAGTCCCATCACTCACAAGAAACTAACAAGTTCAGAACTAGCTTTTCCTAATGCATATTGTGCAATTTACACTATCTTCTAATGTTTTCTGTATTAACAATGAATCTTCCTGAATATTTGAGGCCAATTTCTATCTTCACAATTCATCTCTGATAATGCTCCTCAAACCTAAAGAACAAAAAATACCACTTTCTCTGTTCTTTAGAGACCATGTTGTTGATGACTTTTAGTCACTCTTTGTACCTTGCCCTTCCTTAGCCAACCATCAATTCTTTCTTGGATTTTTGACCCTCCTGATAATAAGTCTTTAAGGAAGAAAATACACTTCTGCGATAGCATAAGAACACATTGAAAGAGGTATAAGCATCAAACAATTCATTAAAGAAATAATCCTCTAGACATCCGTTCACTGTTATAACTCAGTCTTGAGCCATGACAATAGAGCCTGGAGTGAATGTCACAGCATATTAAGAAGAACTGCTTCTTTTATCAATGACTACTACACAGCATGTTTATAACAATAAAGAATCCTGAGTGGTCCAGCTCCAACCAGAAAAGGGTACTTCCAGAAGCAAGAACTTTTTCCACACAAAACTGTATAGAAATATTTATGCTTCCACACATGTGATAGAAAGTAAGTCTCCTTTACAGAGCCAAGCCATGTATATTTCTATCAATTCCCATAACCAGAACACCTACTCTGTAAGAAGGGGGGGGGGAAAGGTAAGAAAAAAAAAGTTTAAAGCCAGATGTGACTCTACACTGCTTCTAAACAACAGTGCCTCAGATGGCAATTTCTCTCCCTCTAACATCCCCTGCCCAGCATTTGGTAAGGCTGACTAGGGAGCCGTGCAGCTGAAAAGGATATAGAAACATTCTAAAGGAGTTTCACACTGATAGCTGTAAATCAACATTAAGTACCAAACTGAAAAATCTGTGTTTTAACATAATACTAACTATGATGTGGATGTAGCCATTTCACCTATGTTTCTGCAGCCAGATCGATCAGCCAGTAAGTCTAAACAGAACTTCAGTGTGACAGTTACCAGGAATGCCCAGTTTTGCAAAGTCTGATACAGATTCTGCAGTTAAGACACCATACACACATAATGAAAAATGCCCAAGTATATGTGAAGAATAAAAAGCAATTTATTGTATTTTTTTAAAAAATCCTCAGAAAGAGTAAAAGCAAACTCCAATGATACAAACCAAACACGCTTAATGCATCACCTATATGGAAAGCAAGAGTCCATTCTTCCAAGACTAGACTTCTGCTTTGGTCATGCCATCTCCATGCCTTTCCTCCTCCCTCTTTCAAAGCCACTGACAGACAATCACTAAGTTTTACTAGCAACACCAACCAAACTCAGTCACTAGGTCTCTGCACAGGACCACCATCCTCTACAAGCCTCGAATGAATGGGAACCTGAACAGCACAAAACAAACGCTGGGGAAAAGATCTGTGGATTACGAGAGATTAGGGACGTTGCAAGGGGGATATCTGCCTTGCAGTGCGCCCAGGACGAAGAAAAGGTGCCCGGCTTCTCAGAAGGGAGTAACTGCCCGACTCGCAGACCCTGGGAAGCTGACGGCTCCGTCTGGGACAGACTATTCCCTAAGATAAATAGCGCCGCCGACAGCTGGCCTCACAGGCCCCGCCGGGCCGGGCCAGGCCGGGCAGGGTCGTGGCGGTACGCTTTCGCCCAGACACATTACCAGGGAAGACCTGAGCTCTTACAGAGACCAGACGTGGCGCGTAAGCACGAGGGGCCCGACGTGACAGTGGGCTGGATGCCGTGAGGCCTCAGTTCATGGGCGGAGAAGAGGTGGCGGCGGCTGAGGGTTAGGCTCAGTCTCAGGCCCCGGCCGGGCCGCCACGTGCGGTGTCAGCCTCCCGCCCTGGGCACTACGCGGCCACCACCCCAGACCCGGCAACGTGTCCCCCACCCCAGCAAAAGTGGCTCCGCGGCCTCACTCACCGCCGTTGCCCTCCTCTCCTGCGCTGTCGCCGGCCCCGCTTCCGGTTCCCGGCCCCGGCGCTCCCCCGGAAGCGGCGCTCCCCCGCCCGCCGCCTGCCACGTCCGCACTCCCCGCCAACCCCGACCGCCGCTGCGCCCCACCCGGCGAGGCCCGGATACGGCACAGGCGCGGTGAGAGGCAGGGCGCGCGCACCGGCCCGGCCTGCGGCCGCTGACGTCACTCGTAGGGACGGACGCCGCGCCAGCAGCCTGTGCGGGGGCGCGCGCCCAGGCGGCCCCGCTCTGGTGTCTGGAAGTGCTGAGCCATGGCGGCGAGGACAACGCGGCCCAGCCTGGCTGGACAGCAGCCGCCGCTCCAGCGGCGTTCAGGCCAGAGCCGTGCCTGTCCGTACGGGCGCCGTGCTCTTCCCTTGGATCCGCGGCAGCCCCGAGTAGGGCGAGAGGGCAACTTGCAGGGCCGCTGTAGCTGTGGTGGGAAGCAGAGCCACAGGGGCCGTTTTCTTAAGTTGCCGATACAGTCCGAGAATCGGCACTTGCCCTCGGGAGCAGCTAAGCCGTAGACGGAAGGGCTGGCTGGAGCAAACCTTGACGCAGCACAACCGCGGTCATACACTACTGATAAATTCAGAGGTTGCATCCCGTCGAAAGAGACCCTCAAAGGTCATCTTGTCCAACTCCCCTGCAGTGAACAGGGCACGATGGCCACATCAAGTGTGATCTTGGAACATCTCCAGCAGTAAAGCGGTAGAATTTGAAGTCTTTTGTCCTACAGATTTTTGTCTATTTTGTAAAGTCTTTGTCCCCAGGGAGATGCCACAGCTTCCCTTCCTGTTACATTCCTGACAGATAAGTAGCAGCAATTGTGCCAAGTTCAGCCTGTCTAAAGCTCTGCTTGTCGAGCAGACAGGACAGGTATGTTGATCGACCAACCAACAGCTCCACACAACGTGCTCTTGCGGCCAAGAAGGACAATGCTCCTGTGTATTAGAAAGGCTGTGGTTGATAGGTCGTGAGAAGTACTCCTCCCTCTCTGCTCTGCCCTGGTGAGCCACATCTGAAATACTGTGTCCAGTTCTGGGCCCCTTAGTTCAAGAAGGACCTTGAAAGAGTCTAGCGCAGAGCCACAAAAATGGTTAAGGGAGTGGAACGTCTTCCATATGAGGAGAGAGTGAGAGAGCTGAGGCTCTTTATCTTGGAGAGAAAGAGCCTGAGGGGTGACCTCGTTCATGTTGATATAGATGTAAAGAGTGAGTGCCAAGAGGATGGAGTCAGGCTCTGCTGGGCGATGCCCAAAGACAGGACATGAGGCAATGAGTGGAAGTTGAGGCATAGGAAGTTCCATGGAAACATAAGGAAAATGTATTTCACCGTGGGGGTGATGGAACACTGGAGTGGGCTGCCCAGGGAGGTTGTGGAGTCTCCAGGTCTGGAGACATTCAGGATCCACCTGGATGCATTCCTGTGTGATTTGGTACAGGTGATCCTGCTCTGGCAGGGGGGTTGGACTGGATGATCTTTCAAGGCCACTTCCAGCCCCTAACATTCTGTGATTCCATGTGATTCCAAGGACAGGGTCTCAACCACATCCCCAGGCAACCTGTTCCACTATTTTACCACTCTCTTTGTTAAGAACTTCCTCCTTATGTGTAATCTAAGTCTAGCCTGCCACAATGTAAAGCCATTGCCTCTCATTCTATCCTTACAAGCCCTTCCCAGCCTTCCTGTAGGTCTCCTTCAGATACTGAAATTTGGTTATGTTTCCCCGGTGCTCTTGATTATGTGTCCTGCCAGCAGACTGTGAAAGGCCATGATAGAGGAGCACCCAGGAAGAGTTTCACATTGCAATATGTTGCTTGTGCAAGAGCTGTTCATTACCTAGAGTTCTGGTGTGTGCCCACTAGCACCATGCAGTGGCACTGAATGAGTGGTAGTGGAGTAGTCAAATTAGCAATGGTATCACAGCAAAACTGTTTCCTCTCAATGTTAGAAGAACCTCAGAGATAGGTAAGATATTTGTTAGTTATTGAGAGCTAAGCACATGCAAAATGTTGTAGAGATAAGTACTTTCTTAGGATCTTAACAGAAAATTCTTTTAAGTCCTGTAATAAAGGTGGAACATGGATTTTATTTCTCCTATCACTCCCAAGGAATCAAGGTGGCTTGGGACAGCCAGGAGATCTTATCTGTCATGGTTCAAAACAGAAAAGCATGAAGGACTCTTCATGTGCTGATGAGACCCTACTTGGAGTACTACATCCACTTCTGCCCTCCTCAGTTTAAGAAACACATTGTGCTGTTGGAGCAGACTAGGAGAAAGGTCATGAAAATGTTCAGAAGGATGAACGTCTATGAAGAAAGGCCAAGAATGTTGGGGTTGCTCATCCTGGAGAAGAGAAGGTGCTGTGAATACCTACTTCCAGTACATAAAAAGGGTTTATAAGAATGATGGACACAGGCTCTTTATTAGGGCTTGTAGCAACAGGACAAGGGGTGACAGTTTTAAAGTAAAAAGGGGGAGATATAGACAAGATATAAGAAAGACAGTTTTTGAGGGCAATGAAGCACTGGAACACTAAAGGTCTATGCAATCTGGTCCAGTTAAAAATGTCCCTGTTCATTGTAGAGTGGGTAGTCTAGACAACCTTTAAAGGTCCACTCCAATCCAAACTATTCTATAATTCCATGACCCAGGTGCAGAGCTGTTCTCATAGTCATTTGGGAGCCTATGTATGTAGTGCCCCGCAGAAAACTGAATCCCATCTGTGTAGCTAATCCTGACTATTCTGGTCCCATATCTAATTTTAGGAGTTGCTGTAAGAGATTTCAAGGAGCGGGAAGCTGCAGAGGGAACACATTACATTTACAGTCTGCCTGATTTTTTCCAGAATAGACATAATGCTACTGTGTAGTAAAGCTAGCTGCATGCAGAAAACACAAGTGGAGAGTTCATCACTTGTAAGCTGGTTTTGTTCAGTTTCTGAGAATCACGTGCTGTCACCTGATCTTGTGTAAGCTTGTGCCTGTGTCATATCCTTGCCTGAAACTCATACAAATGATACTGAGTGTTGGGTGACTCTAGGATTTGCATTTGGAATGGGAAGTGGAAACCAATTTGTTCTGAAACACTTCCAGATTTAAGAGTGTCAGACAAAGCTCTGGAGAGACAGGAGGTGTGCTATTTTCAGCAGTGCTCCGGTGAGAGATCTGTGGTGTATGTGGGGGGGGGGCGCACAGAGGGTGAGATTGACATGACACGTGTGTAGGGCAACTCTGGCCCCTTACCAAGAGCAGAATCAAATGTCTAATCATAGACAGAGCAGCAGCTGAGAGTCCAGAAGAGCAGTGAATGCTGGGGCTGACAGTTCCAACTCTCCTGAAAGAGAAGGTAAGCAGAGTACCTTTTTGGGGACCGGAGACTCATGGTGTGAATTGTGAAGATGGGAGTAGAAGACACCACCTGTTAAGAACTGGAGTCTGTTTTGGAGTTCGGAAGACAAAATATCCAAAGTGCAGAAATCATGGGAGCTGAAGAAGAAATGCTCGTCACACTGTCTGGAGGTGCCCCTTGGGGTTTCCGACTGCAAGGGGGTTCAGAGCAGAAAAGACCCCTTCAAGTGTCAAAGGTAGGACCTTGAGATGTGAACTCTGATGACAGAGTTGTTTCACTGAACTCAAATACCCCTACTGAGTTGGAAATCTATCACTACTGTTAAGGAATAAAGGAATTCCTTATAGTGGCAGCAGATCTTAAAAGGAAAATTTTGGTGGAATGGTCAAGCAGGGTGTGGGGTGGGATGCAGGACCTGAAATAGATGCTATCGAGGTACAACTCAGACACTTTGTACAACTCTTCCCAGTTGTCAACAGAGATATAACCAGAGCGACAGTGCAGGAAGGAGCAGAGCTAAAAAATGGAAGCTTTAGTGCTTGTGCAAGACATCTAACTAAAGAAAAAATATTTTACATTGAAGCAAAAAAGGCCATATTTGTAATTCAGTTCAACTGGCCCTAACACTTCATAACTATATTCCAGCTTTCAAAATAGAGAAGAGATTTCTTAGGGTCTCTTCTGTTGGTGAAACTTTCTCAATACTATCTGAACGGAGTATTTTTGATGCTGTTAAGTGACAAATGGTGGTTCCATTTCAAGAATTAAAGAAAAGCAGTTGCTTAGATGGGAGATGAAGTAATACAAAAGGAACAAACATCAACCTTAAATTGCACTACTTTGAATAAGCAACTGTTACTGCTCTCTTTTCATAAAGACTACTGAGTAGCTTTAAAATCAGGGAAAAAAAGTCTTCTGTTTATTAAGCTTGTAACAGCTGCAGCAGCCTTGACACAATGGTATTTGGGAATGTCTCACTGGAAGGCACCCAGCAGCAGCAATGAAAAAATGCTGTGCCCAGTTCCTTCTGTTTCCTTAAGTAGACTGTGCCTCTGTATCATATGGCTCACTCCAGGTCAAGGAGTGTTTGTAACTTGCCAGATGGTTTAGAATCCCATAGCTTGGACCCAAAGTGGGTATTTCTTACATGGAGAAAAGTAATTTTTTTTCCAAGGAAAATAACCTCTGTGCATACTCATAGAGCTTAAGGTGCCAAAGAGTCAGTGTCTTTGAAATGGGTATCTAGCATCAGTGGTTGTTAGGAAATGGGATTTTCGGTGGCTGCATAAACTCTGTAGACTAAAGCCTAGGATTATTTTGACTCTTGCTTTTCCCCCAGTAGACAAGCTGGAACTGAATAGGGAGGAGATATTGAGTGTCTATTATAAAGATTACTCAGGATTGAACAGCAGCAAGAACTAGCTATTACCCAGGCTAAGCTGTGCCTTAAGATGAACAGAATATTGCTCAAGAATTAGTGGAATGTCTAGAAGATATTAAGTACAACTAGCTGTCACCAAAAACTATGTCATACCTTAAGTTTAGCAATACAAACATAATGTCATAGGATGGGTTGAATCTGCTTATGAGAGAGTGGGCTATGTTAACCCAGAATATATATATATATATATATATGTGTGTGTGTGTGTGTATAGATATTTTTTATAATACTTGGATATTGCATTAAAAATATTACGGAAAACATAACTGGTACAAATCCATTTGAGGCTCAAAGTATGCACCATTTTTCAAGCAGGGCTTAAGTTTTATAATTGTCATTTTGGACTATTGTTTTCTAGAATTTAATGGCATCCAGGTGACCATACATACTGTCTTAAAGGCAACAGTATTTAAACAGTCTCCAAATAAAGGATTTATGGATCCTTTCCACAAGCACAGTAAGATCATATCTGATTGTTAACTGCTTAGGAGAGAATAAACCCCAGTAGTCGTGGAGTAACCTAATTGTCCTTCTCTTACTGTGCAGAAAGTGGAACTTTGAATCTCAGGTTTTCAGTCTTTGAGTTGAAAGATCAAGCCTTAATTTTTGTGCAGTTAAGATTCTATTGACACCAGCAAGGTGTCTGCAAAGCATCTTCCAACACTATTATGATAATTGGTACTGTCATTTGGACATTTTAGGAGCCAGAGGTGGGAATGGTCTCATCACTAAAGTGTGATCACTGGCAAGTGATTGTAGCCACATGATATAGTCCATTGAGAAACAGGACAGTATTGTCTGTTTCTCTGTTGGTTTGTTACTGCTGGGACCCATGCGGCTTAGCAGTTTGCTCTGTTCAGCCTCCATCCAGGAAATCAGAGCACAATGGAAGTGTGGTCAGAGAGAGGTGTCACTGAGATGGAGTGAGAGGTAAGGTCAAACAACAACACAATGGTCATTAGCACAGGGAAGAATGTGTTGTGCATGTATGGAAAGACAGATTAGATAAATCAGAGGGTCTATTAGTAAGCTGCTGTCAAAGAAAGAACTGTTGGGGGAGAAAGGGAAGTGTTCGTATGAGACCAAAAATACTTTGGCTTAGGAAACCAGAAACAGTAGTGCTTTGGTTCTTACAGCAAAACCCATCGGGACAGAATGGGGAACAACAGAACCAGGAGTATGGATGAATGTGGAGAAAATGTGATGGGAGATACAGCCATGAATCTCATAGGTGCCAGGAGATAATTGAATGGATGCAGTTGGTGTCTCAGGGGATCCCAGTGTTGTCATTCTAGGCAATTTCAACTACCAGACTACAAAATTCACTGTAGTAGCACTTAAAAAAGATGCTTATTCTTTGATGCTAAATCATATATTTTTTAATATACCTTTCTGGATGACAAAGAATGGTAAAAAGCTAACTGGGGCTAGTAAGTGGAAATTGATTAAATATAACAAATAGTAAGTTATTTCTAGATTATATATATCATAGGTATGTAGAGATGCTGGAATTGCTAGATCAAACTTGGTTATTGGTCAGTCCATCTCCCACTTCCTGCTTCCTTTGTTTCTCCTGGAAGTGTTTAAGAGGAAGTTGTAAACTTCACCAATGGATCTAATTTTTTGGTAATGCTATATGGAAGGAAGCTGTTAAGTTGATTGTCAGCATGCTTATGAAGTCTGCAAGAACTGACAGCCTTGGTGGTTTACCCTACACATAGAGATAATCAATTGTGAACAGCTAGTGCTTTACTTGTCTGACTAAATCTCTCCCAGTTTCGTAATGAAGATTTGATAACATCGAGCAGCCAGGCATTCTGAAGACTAAATGTTGCACAAAATGGGACTTCCTATTTGAGTCACTCTTGTTTTACAAATCCCTGCATAATTCATCATCTTACGTGATCAGTTTACGCAGTCACAGGTTTTCTTGTCTTTCTTCTTTTTAAAGGTTACATCATCATCTTTTTATTTGGTTTATTTTGCTTCTTCTTTTGTCTCACTCTCCACTTTTAGTAATCTTTTTTAATGAGACTGAATTGTTATGGTATCCCTTTCATATGCATATCAGTATGTTAATCTTCATAGACCCATCAAGCACTTTTGAGCACCTAGACACTGCCAATGATTGTTTGAGTGGAACAAAATAGTCAGTACATGCTCTCTTAGGCACATTTGAGAACCACTGCTGATTGGTTTCACAATTCCTTGTGACTTACCATAGCTTGGAGCTTCTTACAAGGGAAATGGCCTTACACACAAATACCCTTCTGAAACAAGTACAAAGAACAGACTGTATCAGTGCTTATGCCGTTCCCTCTATTTGAATCTTGATTTATACTCTACATTTAGTCTCCTATAATCTTTAACCATTTGTCAAACTATTAATTTCTCAGTGGCCAAGCCACTTCATTCTGTGTTTGTTGTTTTGTTTTGTTTCCCCATTTGTTTTTGTTCCCCCATTTCCTACTTTCTTTTAAAAGGCTATGAGCAGTCATGCCTGGGATAAAGTGTGATGTTGGCACCTGGTCTTTCACACAATACTGTCCTGAGCGGTTTGTCTTCAGCTATGTGGCCATAGACTTCTCTTTGACAGACACTGCTAGAAAAGCTTTCCCTCTTCTTGCAGAGCAGAATAGTCTGGACAGTTTCATCTTTACAACATATTTGTTCATTAGTTAGCACAAGTCCTGGAAGAATTTCTTGACTGATGAATATCAGCAGTTGCAGTGAACCCATACAGGCTACATCTATACTTGGTGCATTAAATGTACCTGGGACCACTCTCTGGCACTGATGCCAGCTGCTACAGAGTGGAACAAAGTCCAGCAATTAACCTCTTCTATTCTGCCAAACAAGATGGCTGTATGCAAGCTGTCCATAGGCAGAATGGTCTGCTGTAGCTCCCAAACTCTGCCTTGAAGTTAATCTGGAGAGCATTATCTGGTGTGAGCCAAAGATGTGCCAAGGATCATTTCAACAGGTTAATGCTACAGGCAGTTGCAGTTCAAGAGCTCAGGTCCATTCATTGTCATGCAGTTCACTTGCTAGACCAATTGAATACATCTTTGAAAACTGGACCTGTTTTTTTTTCATGCTTGATCATACCTACATGATGCTTCTAAAGCTGCTGTAAAGCACAGAAAGTTCTCTATAGTGAAGTCGCCCTGGAATCCATCAGGAGAATGGGGTACTTGTCTAATATATCTGTGGCTGACTCTACCCTTGCTGCTGCAGAACGATGACTGGTGCCTCTACTCAGACTGTTGCTAAGAGGCCCTATTACAGTTGCTGAGTGCTGTTCTTGGTACACTGTCCACCACTTGCAAATATGAATGCTTTGTACAAAATATTTTTTGCAAACATAAGTGTTCTTTTGTATCCTCATTCTATCCAAACAATAGTAGGTATGTCTTCCTATAGTTTGCCTTCTCTCAGCATAAATACTGTGGAGAATGCTCTTGTACAACAATTGGTAGCAGCTGAAAAGGGTCATCTGTTCTGAGTCAGGGTTTTTTCTCATCCTCACTGCCCTTTAGAGCACTGTGCCAGCATGCAGTGCTAAGGTTGAGAACATGTTGTTCTGGAGCACTGAAGCTATGTGACTCTGTGTGTGTTCAGTGCTTTTTCCACTCCTGCTTTCCTAGATCAGTACCTGTCCCTGTACAGAGGTGGCTAGACTTGCTTATGAGCTCTTATTCCTTTGGATTTTGATCCAAAAATCTTTTCTCAAAAGGAGCAAGGCTAAGTCTCTAGAAATGGACCTATGTGTGACATATATAAGCATGTTTCTTCTGAACACTCAATTCCTTTTGTACCAGCAGCTAGATACTCCTGCTTTTTGACAAACATCCATTCCTTCTCAATACTTGCTTCATATAAAATCCCTTGATATCCTGCTGTTTACTCTGTTGAAAGTAAAATGCTTATCAAGTGCACTGTTTCTAGTACATGTGGCATTATTCCTTGTCATTGGTATTGTATTTCACTCACTTTTCAGCTAGTATCTCATGAACTACCAGAAGTCCATGGAGATAAAACCTCTTTTTATCTACCTGCAACCAGCTCTGATTAGATACTCCTAGCAACCAGCCCTGTGCTAAATTTTTTACTTAGACAAAGAAGGCGGGGTTGTTTTTCTCTTTCTCACTCCTTCGTATTATCATAATAAAATGCTCTTACTAAGGCACAAGGTTTCAACAGAAAGAGAAAACTAACATCACCTGGTTGCTTGCCTAGGCAAGTGCCTGTGCCCATTGGTACAAATCAGAATTGTCTAGTGTACCAAAGTTGTTCTCTTTCCCACACTGGAACAGCAATATCCCCCTCACCAGTATAATCCAGATGATAACATATTACTCTTGTATGTACTTCATCACATGCTGGTCCTTACAGCACCAGCAGCATCATCTGCTGCTACAACTTTGCACTCCTAACTCCTTGTCCAGAACCCACCCAAGCCTGTTCTGTCACTCAAGATACATTGTTTCATCATCTTCCTTTGCTGTGTTCAATACAGAATAGTGTATGTTCTCTCCCTTCTTTCCCTGTATAAAGGCTCCTTAATTAAATTTCACTCTAAGTGACCTGTGAATTTGGTCTGCAGAAACACTGGACCTGCTTTATGAAAAGTTATCCAGTGTCACCTCTTAAACAGGAAAATGGTTTTATCAGGAAATTATTAAAACTAAACAGAGAAGTGTAATTTGTTTTCCGGCCTTATAGGCTGATGTCTCTCAATGAGAGGAGTTGGAAGGTGCCTTGGAGAAGGAAGGGGGAAGATGGCATGAAAGGCACTGCAAACCACTCCTAATTACCTACACCATATTTCCTTTTGTGTGAAGAAGTGGTGCTGGCCAGCAGGGAGGGTGGTTGCAAAGTTTCTAGACAGTTTCCCTAGGCTGTACTGAGGCAAGATGTGAAGCCACTGAGCTGCTATCAGGATTACTCTATTCTTAGCATCCCAGTGTGTGTTCAACCCTCACATACCACCATCTAAATATAGTCCCTACTGAAGGATGGATGCTGCCAAGCTGGATCTGACTCCCTCCTCTCTTGCATTCTGTTCCCAAAAGCTAGGACATATTCACTCAAGACACGTCCAATAATCAGCATGTCCTATTGTCTCCTTAGACTTGTACAAAGAAAGTTGTACTGTACTGTGAAAACCCGATCCCAGCCCTGGCCTTCCCTGGCCTCTCCTAACACTGGCTTTCCTTTCAATGCTTTTACTTTGTCCTTTCTTCCTCATTTGTTGCTTTCACCCTTTTCATTTCCCACCTCCCCCACCTTCTGTTTCTGTCCTTTCCTTTGTGTTTGATTCAATGTGATCAGTGATAGGAAGAAGGCAAAGTAATGAAATAAAATATGCACATGGATGTGCATATAACTAGGTGCTGCAGATACCCAAACCTTTCTGCCATTAACTTTGTCACAGCAGAAGTCCCACCAAAAAGGAGGTGAAATTGACCATCTTACAAATAACTGTGGTGTAGTATTTTATTTCCAGTTTTCCACACTAATTTGTATTTCCAGTAGTATAAATCAGTAATGCCCTGAAACTGGCATGCCCTAAACAAGACATTCCTACTATGTGAGCCAAGGTGAGCCATGGCAGAGTATGTTCCCTGAGGCACAGAGCGGAAAGTGTAACAGGCAGCTAGACTCAGAGAATTTGTGGAGTTTGTCCCCTAAAAGGAAAGGTCAGTCCTTGCAGCATGTGCTATAAGGTTGGAAGGTGTAATCAGCAAGGGCTAGGTCTGGGGCTAGCCCTGACTGCTTAACAAGAATGTCTCAGTGTTGCCTCTCACTTTCATAAGTAAGCTTTTCAACGATCTGCTGCAGGAAGCAGAGAGGATTCTCTCTGAAATGCCACTTTTCCCAAGCTTTCCCACCTATTCAGAACAGCTGCAGGGTGATGTCTTCCAAACTGTCTACAGCCTAAGCAGAGGCTCCATTAGTGACACTTCATGTGGCTCACTGGATGCCCAGGAGAGGGCATCTTTTGGACATGAGGAGCAAGTGGCTGAGCCTAAGGGCAGCCTGACCTTCAGAGTGGGCAGCTAGCTTGGCTTTCTGACTGGGCAGCCGCCCTGGCCTGAGGCCTCAAAGGCTTCATGCTGCCCTTGCTGTGAGCCAGGCATGTAGGCAATGAGTTGTCATTAAAGGTCTCCACAACACCTTGCTGGCAGTTATATGAAAACTAGCAGGTTTGTGCTGTTCTCTGTCCAGAGGCTCTCCAACCTCCAGCACGTTGCATCCTGCTGTCATGGTTGTGGATAAAATTCTGTTCTTTCTGCACATCATTGTGCTTTCTTCCTTCTCTCTCTGCACAATCCTCTTCTGCTTTTAACCCCTTTGCTTACCTCCCTGGTAAATGCAGTGGGAAAGGGGTTTGTCAAATGAAGCTGTGAATAGTTTGTTTCCCTTTGTTCCTAGGAAGCAGATTTGTAAATTTCCAGGAAGGGGTTTATAAAACTGAGAGAGATTGACAGGAGCATTTATGTGCTATTTTTCAGACTCCATGTCTCTTCCTGTGCTGGAAGAAGCCTGGTTACATTTTCCTGAAGAGGAATGAAGACAGGGAGAAGTCCCTTCCCAGATTATGGGACTAGTTTAAAGGCTTCTTTAACAGCACTAAAGTAACTATAGTGTGTGGGCCTTCTGCCACTCCAGTAAAATCTGAGTGTAGATCAAGCTGGAGTCAGCATCTTTGCTAACTACAAAAGATGTGCACTGCCTTCTTGTGTTGTTTAGCCAGCATGGGGCAGCTGGCATCCCACCAGCTTACTCCGATTTAAAGATGCCTGAAGCAGCAGCAGGCAATGTAGTGAGCACAGCCTGACCCTCCCTGCTTAGGAATTCCAAACACTTGCTTTCAAAGTCCTGCAGTACTGTGGGACCAGAGGATTGTAGGAAGCTTACTGGCTGTGCTCTGAATGGTCACCAATCTGCATCCAGTTGATTTCAATGAGCATGGAGGAGTACGATTGGATGTCAGGAATGCTCTGAGCACCTGCTGACAGCCTTTATCCCCTGATCCACTCACTCCATAACTGGGAGAGATACTCAGCAAGTGTGTTCCCATCCAGTGCTGCACCCCAAGCACTTGGCCATGGAGCGGCAGTTGGCCTTCTGTGGAATACCAGGAGACCCTCCTTCTAACCTCTCTTTAACTTCCTGCCCACTTTAGCTGCTGTGTTGGTAGGCAGCACTGGGAAATGATTCTGCTATCTCTTCTCAGTTGACAGCTGCACCTTGAGGGAGTGTTGGGAAGCAGCATTTATACTGTAACAGCAGAAAAGTCATTCTTCAGCAGTAATTCATTACAGACTCATGCATTCTCATTCCAGGCTTATATTAACAAGGAGGGAGATAAAGGACTAAAATGACAGAGGCTGATGGATGTGGCAGCTGAGATGAGCCAGTCCCTATTTTAAGCATGCAAGCAAAATTTGGGGTCAAGCCAGAGAGGCTACGGAATTATAAAATGCCAGTGAACACACAAACAACTTGGAGCAGAGCTCTCCTCTTTCCATCTGCTTCCCAAACACCTCTCATCCCTGTTAACAGGCTGACCTGGGAGAGGCGCTGCTGTTGCCTGCTCAACACAGGTCAGCAGGGCTGAGCTCTTGGGCATGCACACACTTGGGTTCAGAGGGTCCTGACAACAGCCAGCCATGCCAGAGGATCTCCTCGGGGCTCCTGCAGCAACAATGACAAGGCAGCAATCTTCTCACATCCACATCTTTTTTTGAGTAGCTGCTATGGGAGTGTAAGTGAAGTGGCAAAGTAGCTTGTGCAATTTTACAACGGAGTCTGGTTGCTTGAGCAGCAGCTCTCTTATGATGTGTCAGAAGGTTATTACTTCTCTGCAGGGATCTGCCAGTTTGTTTGCTGCATCCTCTGTTAAATAGCTCTGCACTGATTTGTCTCTTAACTGCAAAGTCTGAAGAAATGTTCTGGAAACACCTGGTTTGTCTTGACCCAGTGTTCTCACACAACTATTCTTCTGTGTGCAAAATGAGTGGATTATGTCAAGCTGTCCTACAGAACTGTCACATCGTTTGCCTATATGAGAGAGGCCTGTGATTTTGAGTTGAGTGGGCTTTTGGTTTGCAAGGTTCAGTAAGAACTAGGCTGGAACTAGAGAGTCAGGCTCTATTCTCAGATATAGCAATGCATATCCTGCACAGCTCCTCTTAAGGCAGAAGATTTGATCCAAGTTGACACTTGTGTAACAGGACACCTTATGTCCTGATGCTGATGTCTAGAAATACATTGGTCAAAGCCCTTAGAGCAGGAAAGCTTGACAATAGGAAGTGCCTTGGAGCCACCATCTCTTCCTAATGTAAGCTTCCCTATGGATGGTACCTGCAGGGGCTCTGCATGAGTCTGGGATCATAGCAAGGAAGCATAGTAGGGGTCTATAGAAGGACACACAGCCATGTAGAGGGGTAGTATGGAAAGAGTTCCTGTTCCCTCTCTGAAACACAGACTCCCTAAACAATTTAGAAGATGTGGAACAAGAGAAGAGCATATAGATGTTCTTGAGTATTTCACCTGCTCTGAAGGACTCTAATTGGTAATCAGATCAGACCTATGCTCAGCAGAGTGACTTCTGGAATTAAGAGGAATACTGAGACCAAATGATATACCTACACCTCACATAAGAGGGCTGGTCCTCCACCCTGGCAGCATAGAATCATAGAATTAGTCAAGGTTGGAAGGGACCACAAGGATCATCTAGTTCCAACCTCCCTGCCATGGGCAGGGACACCCTACCCTAGATTAGGCTGGACAGAGCCTCATCCAGCCTGGCCATAAATACCTCCAGGGACATGGCCCCAGCCACCCCCTGGGCAACCCATTCCAGGGTCTCACCACTCTCAAGGTGAAGAACTTTCTCCTCACATCCAATCTAAATCTCCCCATTTCCAGCTTTGCTCCATTCCCTCTAGTTCTGTCACTACCTGAGAGCCTAAAAAGTCCCTCCCCAGCTTTCTTATAGGCCCCCTTCAGATACTGGAAGGCCACAATAAGGTCACCTCAAAGCCTCCTCTTCTCCAAACTGAACAGCCCCAACTCTTTCAGTCTCTCCTCATAGCAGAGGTGTTCCAGCCCTCTGATCATCCTCGTGGCCCTTCTCTGGACATGCTCCAGCATGTCCACATTCCGCTTGTAATAGGTGCTCTAGAACTGGATGCAGTACTCCAGGTGGGGTCTCACCTGAGCAGAGTAGAGGAGGAGAGTCACCTCCCTTGACCTGCTGGCCACACTTTTGCTGATGCAGCCCAGGATCTGTTTGGCTTTCTGGGATGCATGTGCACACTGCTGGCTCATGTTGAGCTCTTGTTCTCCAGCACCCTCAAGTCCCTCTCCTCAGGGCTGCTCTCCAGCCAGTCACTGCCCAGCCTCGATCCAGTGCTTGGCATTGCCTCGATCCAGACCTGGACCTGGTCTTGTCGAACCTCATTAAGTTGGCTTGTGCCCACCTCTCAAGCCTGTCCAGGTCCCTCTGGATGACATCCCTGCCCTCCAGCGTGTCTGCTGCACCACACAGTAAGCTTAGGTCTGATTTTATTTTGTCAGGGACAGAGTAAAAGAAGGATGCAAGCAACTGAATTAAATAGCTGCTGTTCTTCCCTTCATCTCTATTCTGTCTTTTCTGCTTTTCCAGATCAGAAAGAGAAGCAAAGCGTGCCGCGGAGGCCTGTGGGAAAACGACGTGCTGGTATCTATCAATGGGAAGTCATGTGCTGGCCTCTCACATGCTACTGCCATGCAGATCATCGATTCCTCCAACGGCATGCTCAACATCCGTGTGAAAAGGTAACCTGCTCCCAAGCGCTAGTGCTGTGATGGTGCAGGCAGCAAGGCAGAGTCATCCAGCACAGCAGCTATCCAACCTAGCAGAAGTAAGGCCGGCAGGAAGCCTTAAGTTTGTCTATAGATCAGGGTGTACTAGGTGGACTTTCCCATGGCTAACATATGGGCATCCAAAAGTGTTGCATTCTCTGGACTGCTCTGCAGAGTGCTTAGCCCTGGGGATGAAATGACCCAGACCTCCCTGCCATTCAGGCTTGGGGGAGTAGGAAGGCTACGCTGCAAAGAATGAACAATTTAGGCTCCAAGCAAGCAGGTGTCATGGGGCAGCTGATCTTGGTAATTAACAGAGACACCAGTTTGTTCTGGTAAGTACCTGTTATGTAGAAATGGATTTGACTACACATTGGATAATTGTGCCAAAATAAGATTATATGAGTATTACAACAAGACACAACTGTAGTCTGATGGGCTGTGAACTGACTTCCACGAAGATGTGTAGTGGAGTTCATTTTCAGAGAAATCAGTATCTCTGGTAGTTGCTAGTACAGCAGGACACTGGAGACTGGGCTCAAATTTGAGCACAAGAAATGGTCCCAGTAACTTATCTGTTGTAGCTGTGCTAAGCTAGCTCAGCACCTCAGTGCATGCTGGATAAGGCCCAAGCTATAAATTAATTATATAAAGACAATGGCAGCAAAACTGCATGAGGTCCCACTAGTTCACACTAATGCCAAAAGAGAACTCACCCTCAGGAAATAAGACGCTGATGAAGGAGGGTGGGAGATGTGATTTTCTACAGCCCTGAAAAGACAGAACACTATGGGCAGTGGAGAGGGAGAGCCACTCCAATTGCTGGAATCTGTAAAGGTGGGGCAGAGATAGGCAATGCTCAGAAAAAGAAAGCCTGAGTGTGTAGGATCTTTCCTCCAGCTTTCTCTAAAGTGCTGGTTGGTGCCTTCTCATGTGCTCACCCTATACCCTAGCTGTGATTAAATGAAATGAGTGAGCCCTGTGCAAGGTGTCCAGAATAACTCCTGGTCCTTTGCCAAGGCCTTATCTTACCCTGTAGGAGCATATCTGCAGCCAACAGGTGCCTGGGCAAATTCCAGTGGTCCAAAATCAGCAGACTTCGAATTAGCAAAATGACAAAGGCAGGGTTTTTGCAGCCCCCTGGGAGCTAGAATCAGGTGATTTACAAGTCATGTAACCTTCATCTTAGAGCAGAGAAGAACTTATCAAGTATTGCTTTCTGGTCAAACCTCTATTCTCACTTCTTACCCATAGAAAATATTAATCAGTCCCATTCAGAAAGGAAAGGCAGCTGGATGCTTCTGGAGTATGCAAGATCATGTATCTACTTCTGTCAGTGCAGGATGTGTGTGGAGAGAGAGGTTGTGACCTGACTGTGCAGAAAAGAGAAACTGGCTTACAAGCAGTAATGCTTTTCAGTTACCTAGTTAAGTATTTAAAGATGAGGAAGGACTTTGCTTTGCTCCCCAGTGAGAATTCATACAGCAAATATAAAAAAAATTAACTGTCAGAGAATTTGTCTCACTCTTCACTTCCACAAAGGTTTGCATTTGACTGACTGTAAAAATTTTCACAGTTTAGAATTAAGATTAAAGTAACAAATTCCACAAAAGTAATGAACTTCACAAAGACAATGCTATCTGCCTTGCTTCCCAATATATGCTCAGAAGACAAATACTTAGGGCTTTTTTTATAACTCTTAACAAGCCCTGATGACTCAAGCAATGGAAAGAAGTTCCCTTCCCCATCTGGAGTCTAACTGTCTTTGATATCCAGACTCACTCTTGAGGAGAGACAGGACAGGTTGGTTCTGTTCCCATTAGCACAGCCAGTTCTCCCTCCTTTTGGTGGTTTGCAAAGGGGATGAGTGTCCCAGCCTGCCCTGCCCCATCTCTAGTAATTTTTCCAGCTGATGTACAGGCTAGAAGTTGCTATGTCTAAGCCAAAGGTGAATGCCAGCATGGATTGGGCTGGTTGGCATGACTGCAGTACGGTTGTCAACACCCAGGCACTGGTAGCTAGCTTGCAAAGCAGTCCCAAAGCAAGTAGGCCATATATGAGGGTGGACTCCTACCACAAGATAACCAACCTGCCCCCAAAAACCACTCAGGCCTTTTTATATTATATATTTCCTATTTACTGCCACTTAGAAGTCAGGGCTAACAAATGGCACCAACCTGTTTGGAGCCCACTCTGAATAAAGCAGTTTGTGGGTGCAGTTCTAGCTGCAAGAGCAGCTGGAGTGTGGTGGGGTGGCTGAGGCACCCAACCCCCCTGGCAAAGCTACTGTCCTGAGGAATATTTGTTATTGAAGCATTCACCTCCTCAGGATAAATGCTTGGGGAGCTGATTAAGCTGTCTGGGTACATTTTTATGTTCTCAGGGCATTCTGATTTGCAAGTGTTTAACACCTGTTTCTCAGTCCTGAAGCAGAAAATCAGGATAAAAGCATGTAGCTGATGTCAGACATAAGTCTGCTCTTGGTGTCTGCACTTCAGGTGCACATGACAGACACCTGAAACACTGGCTTACTTTACCCTGCACTCACACGTAAGGGTTTCTCTCCAGCTCAGCCCCAACAGCTAGACTTTGCTCACCACTTTCGTTCTCTCCATAGGACAGTTGGTGGGGACCAGACCGGCCCATGGCTCCAGCGATCTCCTTCTCCAGGGCAGCGAGTGCTCTCCCCACCATCCCCACTCAGCTCTGCAGCACAGCTACTCAGCTCTGAATCAGCGGGAGCCCCGGCCATTACACAGCCCTCACAGCCACGAAGGTCACAGAGGCACCTGGAGAGCCTCACCTCCCCTCCAGACAGTGAAGCCTACTACGGCGAGACAGACAGTGATGCTGACAACGTGGCCCAGGAGAAGCACCGCCGGGCTCGCAAGAAAAGCCCACGCTCCCCGCCTGACAGCGTCAACAGCAAGACGGATGTGCCTCAGGATGAGGTGTCGCTGTCCGAACAGAGTGGCTATGAGAGCATGCCGGAGGCTGCTGCACAGGGAGCCAAAATGGCCAGCTCTGGTGGGGTGGCCAAGAGGGAGATCGTCTGCCTGTCTGGCAGCCGCACGGACACTCCATTCTCTGAGAGCGAGGGACAGCTGCAGCCACCATCGACAGAGGGGCGGGAGCCTTCTCCAGAGGCGATGCTCCTGCCCCATGCCACCAAGGCTATCTTAGCAGAACGCCATCTCATCCCCATGGTGGGGCCAGTGGAGCATCCAATTGATGAAGACCTAACCACTTCGTACACAGAGAAAGCCAAGCAAGCCAGTAAGTCCTCTGCACTCTGCCACTCACCCACGCCCCGCCTGTGCTGGATCTCCTTCCAAAAGCCTAATTCCTGCAAATGTCAAGTGAGTTAGTTCATCTAGCTTGGGAAGAAACAGAGTCGAGTCAGACCTACAGGGACTGGGGTCTCCTCTTACAGCTTTGTCACTGGGGTCTACTTTACCTAAGATGTTCCAAGGAACAGATGAGAGAAAGGGTCTGAGATCTAGGAGTCACACTCAGCTGTGCTCTAGCACCCCTGTGTGCTGCAAACAGTGGAGATCATAGCATCATAGAATGGTTTGGGTTGGAAGCGACATTGAAGATCATTTAATTCCAATCCCCCTGACATGGGCAGGGACGCCTTCTGCTAGACTAGGTTGCTTAAACCGTCTCCATCCTGGCCTTGAACATTTCCAGGGAGTGGACATCCACAAGGCAACCTGTTCCAGCATCTCATCACCCTCACAGTAAAGATTTTGTCACTGGCTTCTTCAGCACTGATTTCTTTAACACTCTGGGCTGAAAAAGACTGAGAGGAAATGACATTGTTAGGAAGGAAGTTAGGAGTTCAGTTTCCCAAGCCTGGCCTTTCAGAGATCTTACAACAGCTCAGTTTGCACATTATCTATCTCTGTGTCCAAGTGCTGTGTGCTCATTCCAAGGGCCTCCCAAGGAGTGCCCTGTTCAGTTCAACTCTCCATGGGTACAGAGGAATGTAATATTGCACACAATTAAGGACCAAGTAGACATAATTTTCAGTCAGTATAGCCCTAAAAGAGTGTTGTCAGTAGATCATTTAATTCTCTAACCCTGCCGGGCTGAGGGTGAGAACTGTCTACATCAACTTTCAGAGGATGTTTTCTCTGTGGGCACTTACTCCAGCAAGGATGTCCATGTCTGGCAGCAGCTGGTAAGCTGTGGTAGAATTTACTGGTTAAATACTGGTAGTGCAGAGCTGCCAGCAAGGACAGGAATAATTCCTTGTAGTGGGATCTTTACTAGTCAAGATCTTTCCAAGTAGGACAAAATACTGAAAAAAAGATACTACAAGACATGGGTGTTGGACCTCAAATGACCTTAATTGTGAATATCTTTGCTGGTGTCTTACACATGAAGTATTTCAAACCCAAACATGAAGGCAGAACAAGATGATGCCTGATTTCACAGCTGCAATCTATCCAATAATATTAAAAATGAGGTAATCAATAACTTGTTTTCATATGAGTACCTTAGTGTGCAGCACAATTTACTAATCTACAATTCTCTGAGCCCTGCAATAGCACAGGTTTTTAAAGTGGCTTATATGGGGGACAGAATGGGAACTGGAATCACTGAAAAGTTACTGGACTTAATCAGAAATAAAGCTCACAAATTCTAACTTCTGATTCTCTGCTCCATATGCTACACTTTTTTCCCCAGGCCAGATTATATTGCAAGGCAATTGTTAAGCCTATCTTTTCCTTGGGCTAAACATTGCTTTATCCATTCTGCCCGAAGGATCCTATAGAGGTAAGCTTCAAATCTAGGCTGCTTCCACCAGGCAGGGCATTGGCTTAATACTTTACCCTGTGTTGAGAGGGCAGACTAATCTGGGTCCCTTATGTCTGGCCCTGCTGGTCAATACAATTGACCTGGTGCCTTGTACTATTTCCTTCTAGTCTTTAGTTCTCACTTTCCTTAGGCCAGCAAAGAAGGCAGCAATTTAGCCTCTCTGAGGATGAAGCTATTTTTTTCCCCTTGGAATAATGTACAAGCATGAGGTGAATGTTGAGAAAGGCATGTTCAGCTGCTCCCTGCCACCTGATAGTCCTAGCTGTGGATGAGCAATTGCTACTTATTTTCATGGAGAGTGTCAGTACAGAAGGCTCACAGGAAAGCCATGTATTTAATGCAGAGCATTTCTGATGGCACAATAATATCCCATGGCAGAAGATGATGCAACTCTATTGACAGCTAGAGGTTAGGTTCCCAGAAGCACTGCAGACTGAAATAATATTTTATTCTCCTATTACCCATCTCCTGCTCAGCCCTCTTCTAGTTTATGTCTGGCCATGGGTGCCCTCATATAAGAGTTACTCTGACATGGATGGCAACTCATATGACTGGATTGGTCTTTTGGGGGGTTAGGAATCTTGGTAGTAAATGTGAAGGTAAAAATCTAGGTCCTGATCATGCTGAAGCACAGTAGCTATTGAAACAAAAGTCTTGACCAGTAGGCAGTACCTCTGTAAAAGATGGAAGCAAAAAAGGAAGAGGGTTGAAAGATGTCCATTATGTGGTGAACACAGTTAAGTAGCACCTACATCTGAAATAGACACAGGAGAATGTGAGACTGCTGAGCTGCATCAGCTCCATAAGGAGGCTGCCTGCAGAGAAGTTACCAGCGTGAGAGGCACACGGAACAGCATCTCTTGCAAGAAGGATGTAGCCTCGGCAAGGAAGTTTTGGCTTGCATCAGTTCAACTCCTACAAATGCTGCTGGCTCCCACTGAGCAAACAGAGTTTAAAGCTCTGTTTCTCTGCCTTTCCTTTGTGATGCCTGCTGCACGGTATTTGTATATATTTGGATCTGAGGCTCATGTATTCCAAACAGAGAATGGCTCACAGTAGACCTGAGCAGACTCTCTTCTCTTTATTTTGTCTTGCAACCGGCATACTTGTGCCTGTATAGCAGAGGGAGGTTTTCCATTTCATCTACTTATATTGTCTCTACAGTCATGCAAGAGAGACAACGGAATTATGTTGTGACATGTGCTGTTCCTAGAGTGTCTTCTCCTAGTTGTTACAATGTGGGCCCATTTGGGGGAAAACCAGAATTTATTTTCCCTCCTGCCTAGATTTTCAAACAGTTTTTCAAGTGGTTTCGTGGTTTCTTTGGGCATTTTCTCCAGGGCTGATATGCGGGCCCATTCTGCTCAGCAGGGCAAGAGAACGGTCAGCAAACAGGGACTGTGCTGTATTTTAAATCAACAGGAGAGAATTTGTACTTGTGCCTAGCCAATATTTTGCTTTGTTCCTTTCCTACTAAAACAGTAACTTGCTCTCTTGAAAAAGGTGATGCATCCCTGAGAAAAATGGGGATATCTAGGGCCTTGATTCATCGTTGCTATAAAGGGTCAATACACATTCCTTCCTGAGATGATTTCTGAGCTGCTTGGACAGTGCAGACGAGACAGAAAATACAAATACAAAATCTGAAGGACTTTCAGGAGCTTAATGGAAAGCAGGAGCTTGTGGCAGGGAGAATCATACTGTAGTTGTCACAAGCAATCGGTAGTGAGGCTCTTTGGTTCCCCATAGTTCTCTGCTCAACCCAACCTCAGGCTACATCTGTATCCAGGGCTGCTTCTCCCCAGCTACCTGTGCTTTCTAAGGTGCGTTGGAATTTTCACCCCTGTCCTAAATCTACTCCCAGGAACAATGACTTTCTCACAGCTGGAAATAGCAATTGCTCACAGATACCAGGACAGCAGTCTAGTCTTAAATCGCACTGTAGGAATTTGTGTCAGTGCAAGAAGTGCTTCAAAATATCTCAATTTAAACTTATCCACTAGACTATTTTTAGTTCCTAGGACTCAAGAGCCTCTCCATGTATGGTAGGGGAAGGGAAGGAAAAATGGGAGGGGAAATTTCCTCCTCTGCTTTATATGGACCTGGTTGCCTATGCAGAGTCATCAAAGTCACCACATTCCATATCAGAAAAGGAAATCCTACTTGTTTAAAGCGGATGTACAGCAGCATCACTTGACAAGATAGGATGCTTATAAATAAGTGGCCTATTCATCAGAGGGTCATACAGATTACCTCCTCTAAGGGTGACTTCAGTCACATTTCTCTGCAGAGGGTGTGAGTGCAGCAAGCCATCTATTACAATTGGTAAGGCCACAAGAGCTGTGAACAAGATAAAGTACCTGGATGGCAGTTTGAACTTACCGCACCTCATTTTCTACTTGTCTTTCAGCTTTCACAGCTGTGACTAATGATCCCAGTTACTGGGTTTGCAATTCATTGCAGTCTAGAAGACTAAAAGGTATAGGATAGTAGTCAATTGTCCCCATCCTACCTGCATTAAAGTAGACTAGGAAAGTATTCTACTCAGACTGGGAGAGTAAAATTAATTGCCTCAACTACTGGTTTTACAGGAAGTCTGTTCCTAGCAGTATGAAACAATGCTGAATAACCCTCAGCTCTTGCCACTGAGTGAGCAGCCAATCACTAGGAAAGCAAGGACAAAGCCTCCATGGTTGAAACATGGATGGAGAGTCTTGATCTCATTTAGTATGCATTGAACTGAAATTGCCTCCACTTGGAAAATCAATTGACATACACCAGTATATGCAGTATAGTCATATGACTTGGCTTAAGAATATCTCACTTAATAACACTCAGTTTTGAACTCCCTGCAGCTTGGAAGGCATTTACTAAAGAAGACCACAGTGAGATAAACACTGTGCATCCCGAGTCTTGTTACTCTGGTGTTAGGCTTGAGTATGGTATTTGAGCTCATGCCTTCAGTTTGTTCTTCTATCAGAAGTACAGAGGTAACATTTTCAGGCCGATGTATTAGTTGTTTGGGCAGAAGACAGAGATTATAAGATTGTGTTGTCCCTCTTCGCCACTGTGGGTGAATTTTTCCTTCTTTCTTGACCCATTTCAGAAATTGTCACAAGTAATCAGCTATCTTCCTCAAGCACTTTTATTTCCAGCGTTGTTCCTTCAGGCATCACTCATGTCCAGCATTTCAGTGCAGATGCTGTGGGTTTCTGTACTGGAAATAAAGCTGACAGAACCCTGCTCTTCACCTTTGTAACTCACTGCTTGTCCTACTGCCCTAGGGCTTGGCAGCGACAAGGATTTAGTTAGTATTAGCTCAAGATGCATCTAGCTTCATGTAATGTTCTCTGTGATCTTTAGTATTTGAAGATGTTTGGAGGAAAGCTGTATGTGATCCTTGAAATGGAAAAGTATCCACAGCGTTCCTGAACAACCTGTTCCAGTGTCCCACCACATTCACTGTAATGAATTTCTTCCCAACAGAATCATAGAATCAGTCACGGTTGGAAGGGACCACAAGGATCATTTAGTTCCAACCCCCCTGCCCTAGATCAGGCTGGCCAGAGCCTCATCCAGCCTGGCCTTAAACACCTCCAGGGATGTGGCCCTGACCACCCTCCCTGGGCAAACCATTCCAGGGTCTCCTCATGGTGAAGAACTTCCTCCTCACATCCACTCTAAACCTACCCTCTTCCAGGTTAAAGACATGACCCCTGTCCCTATCACTACAAGCCCTTCTGAAAAATAATTTCCTGACTTTCCACTATGACTTCTTCAGGTACTGAAAGGCTGCTTTATGGCCTTTAAAAGTGATAATGATGGGAGAGGGGGAGACATAAAAGGATGTTGACAAGAGGTAACTAAACAACAGTAATTGCTCTACAAAGGAGAAAATTGTCAAACTGACAACTATTCTTCACTTTTACATAAATCCACTGTAAGGGATATCAGTTTGTTGTGAAATATGTGAACTTTTGCTGTCATCAGTGTATATACTGCTTGTATTAACCAAGATCATAACCCCTTGTATGAAAGCAATAGGAGTAGGAACAAGTAGATCCAACATATCTTAGTACACTGACTATACCAAAAGGCTGAATCACATTCTCTGAAGAGATTAAATGCAAGGAATTAGCAAAAACTGTATCCAGATGGTTCTTAGACCGTGATAAATGTCCTGGAATAATAGGAAGGGTCTCAGGGAAGAAACCAATAGCACTCTTCTTATGGACACAGGTTCTGGGGATAGAAAAAAATTATAATGTATAGCTTCAATTAGGGGAATGAAGTAGCTCTTTTGAACACACTTTAGGAAACCAACATAGGCTAATAAAAACTAGAGAAAGAGTTCCTTCTTGACCTGTTTGGTAAGATAAGACTTTGTGGTTAGAGAAACAAGGTAGACACAAGCTTCTACAAGATATCTGATATGGTTCCACATGACTTTTTCAACGAGAGAAATATGGATGAGATCGGACTACTGTAAGGTGACTGCACAATTGGCTAAGAATAGATCAGAAAACATAACTATTAATGGCTCATGATGTCAGATTAGCTAACTGGCTAAGTTGGTAGTAGTGTATCACTGGGCTTCTGAATTTAACAGGACTACCTCTATATTTTCACCCATGGAACTTTAAATGCTAACATATGTCAATCAAATATCCTCTCCACCTCAATGGTACATGACTGGTGAGACAGATTATTAAAAATCTCAACCCTCCTCTCTTCTGTCAGTGGATCTTGTCCTCTGGCTGCATCTAGACTTAAGAGGCAGTATCTGCTGTGGGGGACCCTACAGCCCCCAGAGTGCTACTCTTTAAAACTGGGACCTGGTTGAGACACCTTGCAGCTTTTCTGTTTTTCCTTCTCACATAAATCCAGGTATGTGGAATGGATGGGCAAGGGAGGTGGGTTACCTGGATTGAGGAGCTCAAAAATGTTCCCAGGTACATTGCTATTGTCATCCTGTCTGCTTTTTCAACTGCAAATCCCTGATAATGAAGCTTTTTGCATGTTTTTTGTTTCTCGAGTGTATTGTACCCAGCAAGCAGTAACAGGAAATAGCACTAACACCATTTGCAATGGGTGACCTGAGGATTCAGCAGAGATTGCTGTGTGTTAATCTGCACATGACATAAAGCATGGAGAGTATGAAATTGTCTCATGAAAGGCTGTATTTTAAAACATAGTACGAGCTTGACTGATTGCAGAAAAGGAATACAATCATTTGCATAATAAGAATATATGGCAAATGCTACCACATGGTGAACATATGTTTGTCTGTGCTGCTAGAGAATAGATCCTGGAAACACTGAAAATGAATCAGTGGTGTCCTGCTGTCAGTCATGAATCAAATTTGTGAGCAGCAAAATTAACAGATACTGGTGTCCAGATATTATATTTGATAGTTCATTCACTGATTTCTAATAAAATGCAAATCTGCCTGCTGTCTCACATTCAAAATGGAAACTCATAATCTCTCTGTTGTGTGTTCTTCAGTTTTTGGTGCCTAATTAAGACTGCACTCAAGCTTCCTGAATCCTATCTCGAAGTCTGTCCAGCTACTTATTTACATGCAGACTTGCAGTATCACTGCATCTTTGTGACTGCAGACTCTTGAAATTAGCAAAAGGGCTCAAAAGCCTTTGGTGTGAATCAAGTAAGATTGAAAGAAATGCATTAAGATTGCATAAAACTTTCTTAGGAAATCAGGCTAAAATTGCAAAAGACATTCACTGGTGCACTCAACAGGAATTGTCTGTCCTGGCAAAAGAAAGCTCTCATTCAGCAGATGGATCACAGAATACTGCATAGGGAGTATCCAGGGCTCAAGTGTGAGCTGTCAGAACAGGAAAGCTGGCCATGTGTGGTACCCTTAGTACTGAGGGTACATTTTCATCCAGTTTGGGAAGAAAGGCCTACTCTCACCCAGCTGAGGGAGATTTTTTTGTGAGAATAAGCTGTTCAAGCCTCCATCAGGATACAACGAGACTAATATGCTCCAGCCACAAACACAAATGCCTCTCCACCTTCACTGCCTATCAGAGCCACTCAGGAGCACTGTGGGAATCACAGAACAGCTAAGAATAGTCTGAAGTCTACAAACTTACTGGCTGTAACTTACCTGATGAGAAGCTTGAATTATTATTTTTTTTTTAAACCAGGACATTGCAATGGGGCAGTGTCTCACTGGGATCTCTTTAGATCACTACCCATTTAATAAGAAATACTGGTTTGACAAGTATTTAACTATGTATTTAACCTCAGATACACACCTAAGTGTTGCAGACCTGAGTAGGACTGAAGCATTTGCTGACTTGGAGCTGAAGCCATATCCATATTTTACATTATGCATGGATTATATGGTGGAAGAGTTCAAATATCCAAGAAGGAGAAAAACTTCTTCTGTCCTGAGTTTTAACACTTCTTTTAACCCAAAGAATATATAATCCTCTGCTTCACTGCTTGTAGTCCAAACATTGCTTGAAGCTTGAGAGGTTGAAACTTTCAACAGGCAAATACTTAGAAGGCCAATATAACCTATCCAATTCTTACTTTGAAATGACTCCAGGTATTAAAAGCATGAGATGGCTTTGGCCTCTGATGACTTACTGAGATATCTGCAACATTAGCCATGGAGAATGACCTTGTCTGACATAAATAGCTGGAAGAACAAAATTCTAGTTGATCCCACATGAAAAAAATCATAGATTATGTACCATTTCATCATCAAGGAACAAGCTTTTTATCTCTGAAGCTTGCAGCATGCTTATTTTCTATGGTAACAGTTTTTTTCTAGTATTTGATCTTTGGTAATGATATTTAACATGTTTGTTTCCTAGTGAACATGAACAGTATCTGTCATTGTGCAAGCCTGCTTATACTGTAGTTTTCCTGGGCATACATTAAAATGCATCCTTTTAATAGGGCCTGATCTTGAAAAAATTATAATTTTTACACTTCTCTTTATTGTAATTAGTAATGTAAGTCATTTCACTTTGGTGAAATTTAGCTAAATTAAGTTCACGGGAAAAAAAACTTAGGCCTTGATTAATAGATTTTTTCCTTTTTTTTTTGGTGAATTATTCCAACAGAATTTAGTGGGGATGAGAATCAAATTTTTTTTCTACAGAAATTATCAACTACGCTAAGAGAATTTAGCAGTTTTATAACCTCTCCATTTATTCTTTTACCTATTCCATTTCAATATTCTTAATAGATACTGTAGAGCTGTACTTTCAATTCCAAATGCATATTGTATATGTCAGATTCTACAAGGTTTTCCCAATATGTCTATCCATATATGTGTAAATATTCATTAGAAAAGAGGAGATGAAACCACTTTTATTGCTTTTGCTGTAGAAGCTTCTATTTGAGTCATGGCAGGTCTCTCTGTTGCCTGTGGAAGTTGTCTTCTTGGCATAAAGCAATGGTTAATGGATTTCAGGAGGCATGTCAGAACTTCAGCTTCCTAGACTCGCTAACAGTGTGGGTCAGAACTGTTGCTAACGTTGGGACTGCTGGGCAGGAGAATCATAGCTTCAAGCGTGCCTTGGCCAGGGCTCTGGGATTCTTTCACAGGAGCTATAGCTCATGTTCGAAAAGAGGCAGCAAAATGAGACCTAGCTAAACTGAGGAGATGCTGAGCAGGCCACAACTGCACAGGTTTGTAGACTCTTAGTACTCCATGTTCCCTTCCTCCCTGTCCACCACAGTCCTCACTTTCGGCATCATCTTTCAACACCTCTCAGTCTCCAGTTCTGGAGCTCTGAATGGTGCTGCCAAAACAACACTCCTTGGTCCCCAAACGCTCTGTTACCCTCTCTTGGCACAGCCACACTCTTCAGTGGTGGAGATAGCAGCCTCTGCCATTTTAATTCAACTAAACTGACTCATTGCAGGCACGCAGGATCCTAATGCTCCTCTGTTAAATGTTTCTCAATCCTGGTATACAACAGAAATCTGTGTCATGAACTGGTTCTCTTCAGACATGAAGGGAAATTGATAAACGCAGGAAGAGAAAGCACCTCTCTCTTCTCTGTTTACCTGGAACTGGGTGTTTTCTAAGTGTTTCAGATAAGGAAAATTGCTTTCCTCTTAGGTGGGACATGTTGGGCATGAGGACTGTGTTAGACTCATCTCTTTGAGGGGCTTTTTAGCATAAAAATGCTGGACATTGAGGCATCAGAAACACTAACTTCAAGCTTGCACCACAGAATTGAGGGTACAGAGTATATTTTCTTATTTTAAAATAAGGAAAGAGGAGTTTGTTCTCACAGGGAGTAGAGGGTGGGAGAAAGAAGGAGAGTGTGTAAATGGCAGGTGACAATGTCCTTCACACTGTTCAGTGATGAAGCTAGGAAGACAAAAATAGACAAAGTGACCTCATGGCTTTGAGCAGCAATGCCTATGAGACAAAAGAGAGGCTTTAAAAGGCCTGGGGAGCTGATAGAAAAGGGCTTGGACACCTCAGAGTTTTGGTTCTGCTCCAGCAGGGAACTTCTCATTGCCTTTCTCTCTGTTTACGGGGAGTTGTGAATTAAGCAGGCTTTGTGACATGCCCAGCTCTCGAGGTCTGGAGTCTGCCTTCTCAAACTTGGATCAGCCTTATGCAGGTACAGATGTCTCTTCTCTTTTTCTTTCTCTTTCTCTTTTTCTTTCAATTTTAATTTTTATTTTCTCCCCTTCTTCTTATTTTAAATTTATTTTCCTTTTTTTTTTTTCTCTTTATCTGAATCTATAATTTTCTTTTTTCTTTCCTTTTGTTTTTTCTTTTTTTTTCCTTTTTCTTTCTTTCTTTCCTCTTTCTTTCCTCTCCTCTGATTTTTCTTCTCCTTTCCTTCCCCTATTATTTGCCTGTTCTGATTTCACTCTAGCTCTTTGCCTTCAGCAAGTGATCTCAGAAAGATTTCTCATTTCTCTTAAACTGTTGTGGGAGACTGTATCTTAAAAGGCATGCTGACTTTTCTGTTGGGAGGCTTAGCATAATTAGGTATGTGCTTTAACTCTGATGAGGAGAAAGTAGGAAGAAGTAGGTAAGTAGCAGGTCCCAGGTGACCTTATTTGCTAACTACTTCAGAGCACAGGGCAGTTCAGAAAAACACCTAGTGAAGTTCTACATGAATGCTAATGCTGAGCCAGGACCACGAGCTGGTGAAGGCACAGCCAAGAGTGCCTACTGCTATATTTTCTCTGACAGTATTTGCTAGCCCAGACTCTAGAGTTCAGTGCTTTTATGGTATTCTGCTGTCAAAAGGGGCTGCATGGACACTTTGCGAAGTGTAGGTTCCCAGCTTCTAGCTTCTGATGCCAGAAATCCTCCTGTGAACAACTCAGGGGCCAGAGTTTACCTATTTTGCACTTGGCTGAGATTCTGTAATGCTGTTTATCCTCCTTGTAAATTTAGAAGCAAAATACAAGCCAGGTGTGCTGTAGTAGCTCATAACAAGAAAGAAATTTCTATTTCTTCCATTGTGAACAATCCCCAGTGATGCATGCATGAAGATTTCTAAGTGGAATGGACAAATCTTTAGGCACTGTAGCTTGTTTCCATCATGGAAAGAAGATCCTTGAGGGCAAGTCTACGACTGTACTGAAGAGCACTAAGTTCCCCCAAAAATCTGGACACTACTTCAGTCTTGGTTTCAGCAAGGTGGAGTCATTCTGTAAGTAAAGCTTTGTAGAGAGCCTTCACTTTGCAAGTGCAAGTACAAATAGTGAACTATTTTTTCAGTGCTGCTTTTGCTGCTCCCATTGTTTTGGGTACAAAGGGGTGAAATAGTCTGTGCATCCACATGAGCTGATCTCAAACCATAGAAGTCCTTTTGCTGAAATCCCAAAGTAGCATGTGGTGTGGAATGGCCACAAACCTTGGGAAGAGTCTTTTCTTGTATTTATTTTAAGCTTTCTGGAAAGATGACTGCTCTGCAAATCAGCACCTTTCAGCATGGGTTCAGAAAGGGAAGCTCTTTCTGCTGTGGTGACACAGTTGCAGTATAGAATGACGACACCTGACATAATTTTGCAGCCTAGCCAGGTTTTAGGGAACATCTGCAGGCCTCAGGACAACAAGTATCCATCTTAGTTAAGTTTTCTGCTACCCACTGGAGGTAATCTTGTCACATTAGCAGGTCCCCACTGAATGAACGCCCTGTGATAAAAGGCCACAAGTAAGATTCTGAGAGGATTGAGCAGTTTCTATCCTCTCCTGAGTTAACACTGTCTTCCAGGTCTGCCTCCAGCTCTCTTCTCCTCTCCTCTCCATCAGGGCATAATTTTGTACCTCTTTCTTGAAAATGTCAGGGCTGGACAAGGTGCTACACATTTATTTTTTTAACAAATTATTAAGTACAGGCAGTGGATGGATGTTTCGTCTGTACTATCATAATGGGAAAAAAGGACGATAGTAAGGAAAAGGATGGAATGAAAGAATCAGAAATTAGTCTGTGGTTTAGGTATGTTAGGTTTATTCTATACAAGTTTAGTGCTGACTTCTGTTGCTTGAACACCAATTCAAAGGATGTCCACACTTTTCCTTAGGGCAGCTGAGACTGGTTTTACTACTGAATCTTGTTCACCCCCTGTTGTCCCTGCACCTGAGGCAGAGAACTCAGCTTTACTGACCACTGGGCTTTACTGACCACTGGGCTGGCAGAGCAGGTGGAAAATTGTCATTCCACAATTTCATGCCACTGTCGCAATAGGTGTTGTCTTTTCAAAGCAAACCTGTATAAGTTGATTTCTTCTGGCATGTCTAAGCAGTTGTGAGGTCTGGGATTCCTGCTGAGGAGCAAATGCTCTTCCTTGCTGGGCAGGGGACACAGACAAGGGACTTATCCAAGGGTGAAAATACACCTTCTGCTGTTGCAGGGCTGCTGCAGAGAGCAGCAAACAGCCCTACACACAATGCTGCTGCAAGACATTCTGACTCTGTGGCTGGTGCTATAAGGCCCAGGGCAGGAGCAGCCCAGCTGTGCCTGTAGAGAGCTTTTCCCATTGCACACATGCATCCTCCATAAAGTAGGAGGAATGTCTACAAAAAGCAGGACTCCACCTTAGGGTTGTTAAGTAAATGGTAAAATTCCCACAAGCAAGGGCCTGCGCTGTAAAAATGCTGTGGGATACAGCCTGGCACTCTCGGCTATGTGCTGCAGAAATAGGAAGTCCCAAGTCTAACCAGGAGACAGAGATTGGCCATCAAAGTTTGGGAGGGGGGTGTTTCTCTTCCCATCCCTGCACAGACTATTATGTGCAGAGAAAGAGAAAACTGCACCTGGATTTCTATCAGAAGTTCCTGAAGATACTATCAGCAAAGGCAGGAAAGAAAATGAAAGGCAGCAGGTGGCAATGTGTTTCCTGGTATGGGGACTATAATACCTGCAGATTCCCATTCATCTTTCCTACCACGCTTTTTGCTGAGCTCTGAACTCGCCTCTTTTTTCTCTTGCAGAGCTCCACCGCCACGAGAGCATCCAAGAGAAAAACGTGAAAGAAGCCAAAACCAAGTGCAGAACCATTGCATCCCTGCTGACAGATGCACCCAACCCCCACTCCAAGGGGGTACTGATGTTCAAGAAGCGCAGGCAGAGGGCTAAGAAGTATACATTAGTAAGCTTTGGGAGCGTTGACGAAGACCGCTCCTACGAGGAAGAAGACGGAGTTTTTCCAACTAGTGAGTCTGAATTCGATGAGGAAGGTTTCTCTGATGCCCGAAGCCTAACTAATCACTCAGATTGTGACAACACTTACCTGGATATTGAAAAGTCCAAGTCTGACTTTGAACAGAAGGAAGAGAAGCAAAAAGGTTTGAGTGAGGCCTCAAGTAAAGGAGCACGATTATTTGAGCAGCAGAGGGAACGGGCCGGGAAGTACACAGTTGAGAAAGTATCAGTGCAGAAGAGCCCTCAGCTTGCCCCAGCTGCCCAGCCACAGCAGAACACAGTGAACGGAGATATGCCTGTGCCACAGAAGGCAAGCAGCATGCCCCTCAGCATCCACCTGGAGGGTGTGCAAGTGCCTAGCAAGCAGACAGCTGACCACCCTACTCAGCTCCTGGCTGCCCCTAGTCTCACTTCCTTCCCACCTCCCCCAAGCAACCCCGAACCTTTCTCTGCATGCTCAACAAGCATGTTCAACAGGTCTGCACGGCCCTTTACTCCTGGTATTTCTGGCGAACGTCCAGCAACATCCTCCGTCATCTTCAGGCCATCTGCACCCAAAAAGCCTAGTGAAAGTCTGGGTGGGCAAAGCTCAGTGGCTCCCCCTTTCTCACCTCTGGCTCCAGGAGCGCCTGCCAGTGCACCAGTGCCAACACACCGTGGTCCAGTCAGCTCTTCCACGTCTCTGTATATTGCTGCACCAGGAAGGCAAACAACACTGCTGGACTCAAAACCAACAGGAGGAGAAAGTGCTCCAGAGACTAAGCCTTCTGCCAACACTGCCCGGACGTCCACCACCTCTATCTTTCTGTCAGCTCCCTCAAAGCCAGGAGGAGAGGTGGCCTCCACAGCACAAGTCCCTGGAACAGCCTCTTCTTCTTTGTATATTAGTCCAGTATCCTCACAGCACATGATAAGCAGTTCCCCCATTCCAAAGCAGCCTTCTCCTGCTGTCTCACCAGCAATGCCACGGCCTCCTTCCGAGCCCTTAACTTGCAGAGAGCAGAGGATTGCTGTGCCAGCTCCCCGCACAGGCATTCTGCAGGAGGCTCGCCGGCGGGGCAACAAGAAACCCATGTTCAGTAAGATCGAGGAGAAGAAGAAGAATTCACCAAACCCTGAGCTCCTATCTCTGGTGCAGAACCTGGATGAGAAGCCAAAAGGTGACCACCCTGGCACAGGCTTTGAGTCTGGGCCTGAGGAGGATTTCCTCAGCCTGGGTGCTGAAGCTTGCAACTTTATGCAGTCCTCCGGACGCAAGTTCAAGACGCCACCTCCAGTGGCTCCTAAGCCTCAGCAGCAAGATGCTGGATTGGTAAATGGGGCCCAGGACATGCCTCAGCTTAAAGGCAAGGGGGCAGAGCTCTTTGCCAAGCGGCAGAGCCGCATGGACAAATTTGTGGTGGAGACAACACCAAAGCCAGAGTCCAAGCCCAGGACCCCTTCTCCTTCCCCTTCTTTACCCTCATCCTGGAAATACTCACCTAACATCCGGGCTCCTCCTCCAATAGCTTACAACCCAATGCATTCCCCTTTCTATCCTCTGGCAGCCAGCAAATCTCAGGCTAGCAAAGCAGAGAGCAAAGTGAAAAAGGCACCTGGCCAGAAATCGGGGATGAAGGTCATTGATTTAATGCGGCACCAGCCGTATCAATTAAAGTCAGCCATGTTCTGTTTTGGAGATCCCCCAAACCCCAGCATTCAGGATTCTCCTACTCAGCCAGCCCCACAGCCTAGCTCTTCCTTCATGGCAGCCAAGCAGGTCCCCGTGAAAACAGCCAAAACCCAGGAGATTCGTCGCTTCTCCACTCCAGCTCCCTTGCCGGCCTCAAGCAGCCTGGCACCCACGGTGCTGGTGCCCCGCTCAGCCACCACATTGGATGAGCCAGTGTGGAGAACAGAAATGGCCTCTTCTGCACCCACTACACCAGCACCCTTTCAGGTGGAGTTCAGTCAGTCCCCTAAGCCATACCAGAGCTCCCTGGGGCCTGGGCAGGTGGGTCAGGGGCCTTCCCCAAACCCAGCCTCGGCCACTCGGTTTCAGGTGGCCAGGCCCAAATTCTCAGCAGCAAGAACAGGGATGCAGGCCAATGTGTGGAGGCCAAGCTTTGGCCACCATTGAGGCAGGCAACCCTCCCACCCCATCCCATCCCATCCCATCCCATCCCATCCCAGGCCCTGCATAAATAGTGCTCATTTTGTCTTTCATGTCAGCTCAGTATATTGGGATGAGTGACATAGTGAAGAAAAGAGAGAAAAAAAAATTACTCCTCTTCTGCATCACCCTCTCCCTCAACTTCCCCGTGGTCTCAGGTGGGTATCTTTATGGCAAGACTTACTGGCTGTGGCTACAGCAGAAGGAAGAATATGGAGAAAAGATACCTGTGTGGTACACAGAGACTGGGAATTTGCACGCAGCAGCAAAACCTGCCTCTGGATGGAGTGAATGGCAGGGGTTCTCCCACATGGGGACATGAAAACGGTACTGGTTTTCCCTTCTCAAGAGCTTTGCAGTCACTCCTGAATGGAGGGAGACTGGGGGGTACAAACGCTATCCAGGAAGAAAGGGTCAGAGGTAGGATCACAGTACAGAAGTGCTACCTTCTGTACAGAAGCCCTGAAGCTGACCCTATAGTGTGTGGACGCACACCTGTGTGTGCACGCAGCCATGCACACAGCCAAGACTCAACAAGGAGCAAAAGCAGAAGTGGGGCTTCACCTGGACACTTCTCTCAGAATCCCCTCTGGAGGGGCATGGAAAACAAGGCAAGAAAGCAGAGTGAGCTGAAGTGTTTGCACACACACGTCAGCAGTGTGCCTGCCACAGGAGGGTGGCTATGTCTGCTTGTTTCTTCAGCCACCAGGGCTGGGAATAAAAAGGAGAGTCATACTAACTGGTGCTAAACAGGGCTATCAGGTCTGGGAACAGTTTGTCAGAGAAAGGTGTGGCATGGACTTGATAGAGATATCACAAGTTGGAGGAACTGTGGAAAGAAGTATCAATTTTTGAGGATACACCAAGTCAAGGCTAAGCTCAGGCAGTGGCTGGTTGGCACAAAGAAAGCCCTGCAGCATTAGTCCCACTGGAACAGGACAGAGAGGCTGTAAGTGCAAAGGAGGCTTGCATGGGAGAAGGTACAGTTGGCTTTAAAAGGAGGCAAGATTGAATATGCATTTGCATATAAATGTTTTGGTTTAGTTTAGGAGAGAATTGTGACTAAATTGGAAATATGTCCTGACATAAGACTCTGAAAACTCTGTGATGAGCTGGAAAATGGAGCCCCTTTACAGACACTTGCAGTATGGAAGTGAAGAACAGGAAAACAGTCGGTCACAAGCAGAATTTCATGCCAAGTTATTTAAGAATCCTTGGGGTCTATTTGGTAAGAACTAAGTAAGTGCTCCG
Source organism: Psilopogon haemacephalus (assembly GCA_013396835.1). Lineage (NCBI taxonomy): Eukaryota > Metazoa > Chordata > Aves > Piciformes > Megalaimidae > Psilopogon > Psilopogon haemacephalus. The sequence continues at coordinate 50,094 of VWZI01013316.1, read as the reverse complement.
AGAATCCCTGAGAATCAGTGCTGACACATGCATACAGAGCTCAGTTTGCTGGTGATGCTGGGGAAACAGGACTGTTACTCCGTGAATGACCCAGGCTAGTCTCTGCTTTAGTCTCTGTGCTAAGGGCATAAAAGAAGAAAACATTCCCTTTCCCAAGGAAGAATTCAGGATATTAGTAGGCAATGTACACACATGTACACATGTGCATGTCATCTGTGCTCTGGTTTGCACACACCCCTGCCATTTGCTTTCCATCCTTGATCCTCCTTTTGCAACAGCCCCTCTTACAGTGTGATCCCACAGGTACACCAAGAAAATGTTGTTCCTGAAGCATGTGCTCCCAAACACAGCAGATGCCACCTCTTCTTAGTCAGGGGTTACTCAGCCTTTTGCTAGACCCTTAGGAGTGAATGCTGGAAGCAGGATGAGAGTCTCACAGCCCTTGTGGCGACTTGTCTCATTAGATTTGCTCCTCTCCTTCAAGCAGAAGCTATTCTCTGATTGGACTGAACACAAACTTTAGACGTACAAAACTGTAGGTTCTGGAGACAAGAAAAGGAGTGCAAATGGGTCTGCAAGCAGTGCAGCTAGTGTAGTTTCATACTAAGTCCAAGCCAACCTTCCTCCATATAAAGAGGTTTATGACGTGTAGCTCTTCTCACAAAAGCTGGAGGCTCTAAAGTACTTCTTTGTGAACACTTGGAGATTTTGCATGTGTGCTCTCCCATGAAGAAAAAGAGGTCTGGAGAACCTAGGTAGCAGCTCTAGTCACCAACAACATTGAGAGAGAATGAGAGAAAATGAAAAGTAATACAAATCCTGCCTTTGAATCTTTCATACTCTGGCTGGGTTTGTGTTGCAGGCCTGTCTGTGTTTGCTATGCACATTCCTTGGGACCCTGAAACATAGGATGAGCATGCTGGGGAGGGAGGAGGACAGCACTTAACACCTCACTTGGCGGACTATCAGCCATGGAAAAAGGTAGTGAGAAAAACCTTCAGGAAGGTCTTAAGTTAAAGAGCAAACAGGTGACTGAGCCAGAAGAAGCGCTGCACCTGGTTGTATGAGCAGAATCCACTTAGCTTTGGTGAAGGGAAGCAGTCATGCTTCAAAATCTAACCTGGACAATTGCTTTCTCACCCATCCTGTGCTGCATTGCATTGCTAATGTTTGGGGGAAAAAAAATCCTTGTGTGAAGTAGCAAGTTGAATCTCTGATTCTTCCTAAACATGGGAAGAGTCTTCAGTTTTTCTGAGAAAGCTGTGGGAAGGACCTCAAGCACTAGCAGTGCTCCAAAACTTTTGTCTCTAGTCTCCTTGTGGACTGCTGTCAATGGCTAGTGGGTTTAGCTGAAGCTGAAAGCTTGTTCACACTGAAAGCTTTACTGAACTTAGGTGTAAGGAGGGATTGTGTGGACCAGAGAAAGGATACTCAAATGAAGAAATAACTGCAGAAACTGAATCGTGTTTAATGTTGCTTTCCCTTAGACCCCCAAAAGTAAATGCTCACAGGGTCTAAGTGTCTTGGGAAATTCCACTGGAAAAAAAGAGAGGCCTGGCCTTAGCATGGAAGAGAAATTGCATGTGGTTAGTATTTCAGTGGTCCTACTCCCGATTTCTGGGAGATACCAGTGAAACCTGAAAAGTGATGGCCAAACTGTTGAATGTTAGATGCAGGATCCAAGTGAGTGGAATAACTGCATTTGGGCCATCATTTCTGATAGTGGAATGGGCAAGTGATGAAAAAAAGTTGGGTTCTATTAGCGAACAAATATTAAATATCAGGGCAAGGAAAATAATCCAGAGGTTGGGGATCCCATTTAATTTCTGATATCTTTGGTTCAAAGCTATGTTTAGAAGCAAAGTCAAAGTAGTCTGAAGGATCTCAGCCCTTCCTGATCTTTTCTGGATCCTATGCTGACACAAGGCTTGGTCTGCAAAAGCAGAGGGTGTTGCAGATGAGGCCTACAGTGCTTGTATCCCAAAGAAGACCTGTGGCTGTACATAGCATGAGATGAGAAATAATACCAAGGTGTATCTGCTAAGCTATACAGGAAAAACCTGCACTACTGCTGGCTTTGAGCAGCTCTGTTGGTGCCTGCTCATGGCTAGCCTGGTCACAGGTGGAATTACAAGGAATACTTTTGAACTATATAAGCTTGTCTCAAGCCTCTCCAAATTTCTAATTCCTCAGCTGTTGAACAAACACAGATACAAACAGTTGTTTGACAAGTTTTAGCACCCACCTGCTAAGTTATAAGCTGCAGCAGTAGGCCAAACCCTGGTGTTCCCTTGTTAAGCATTTGAAGATGTCTGCATGAGCTCTAATTTAAAGCTGCCTGTTATCCCTCTTCTCTAGTATGCTGCAGGTTACACAATGCAGCTATGGCAATCCTGAGGGTTTATCTTTGCTTCACAAGTATCAGTTCTTTCCCTCTGGGTGTATGGGAATGCTTGCCAGAAATAAACTCAAGATCCTGCAGCAGCTGAGAGGAAGAATCTCTGAAGAAACTTGTGTGATGAGGAGTCACTGCTCGCCAGACATGAGCATAGTACAAGCCAAGGTTGTCTCTGGTAAAGAATATGCTTCCTTTCTGCTATAATATCCAGCATCCCTTACCAGACCTTCTTCCTGAAACAGACTTGTCAGTGCTCTGAATAGGGGAGCTCAGCAGCCTAGTGCTCAGTGTGGTGGAAGATACGACCCTAGAAGAAGAGAGTTGACATCTTTGTTTATGGAAATACATTATTTTATTTTCTGTCCTTTTTTTCTCTCTTTTTGTCTTTTTATTTCTTTCTTTCTTTTGTGTTTTTGTTTGTTGTTGTTGTTTTTCCAATTTACAGTCACTTTCCATTTGTTTGTGGAGAATAAACTTGTGATATGCACTTTATATGTGTCGTTCTGTGATCTTTTCATGGTGCCCAGCAGGAACTGCTATGTCTACAGAACATGCAGGTAGCAGTTTCAACAAACTGCTAAGGCCAAGAGAGTCTAAGGAATCAAAAAAAGGATGTGATGTTTCAGCAACAGAAACACCTACATTTGACTTAATCACCCTATACCATAAAAAAAGCCCCATGCAAGCAAAAACATAAGATCCAAACCTCTGGTACTATACACTATAAGCCACTCTTACTGATAGGGTGAAGAAATTTATGGGCCAGCCCCAGCTGTCCTGCCCCAGCCCTGTGTCCCAGCCTACTCTAATCTAAACCCTACCCTCTGCTTGTAAATCTGGTATCAATGTAAGTTTGTCAGCTCTGGTAAATCCTAATATAAACCACTGAATGATGCAATTTAGTATTAACCAAAAGATCAGAAAAAAAACTAGAAAGCAGACTACAAAACTACTGCTAACTCTAATCATAATCCAATTCATGTTAAAGTCTCTGAAATTTCTGGGTCCTCAGTGCTTCATTGTGCTCAGTTTAAGACAAGCATTAGCAGGTTGCCTTTTCCAGATGCATTTCACTGGCAGACAACAATTCCTGAGCAGCACGGGAGTCGAGAATCCTTTTTTTCAGATTAATTTCAAGGAGAGATTCCTTACATGGTGGTCTGGAGGTGGGCATTTGGACTACCTAACATATTTCTGATTGATTTGTGGACAGGAAACATACAAAGGGGCAGAGATGTTTGCCGATACCAAACCTGAGCTTCTATCCAAGCAGATGCACAGCTCCCTAAGAAATAAGTCTACAAATGCACAGGCTGGAGATTAGGACTGCATCTTGTTTAGTTAAGTAAAGCTGACATAGTAGGATTATGAACTACTCCAGATGGTTTGACACATTGCAGGTCAGTTGTTGTGTCCAGAGCTCTGATTAAATTCCCTGTTAACCTCTACAACCTTCTCAAGTGAGAGTCATTTCTTTTCAAGCAGATCATGTCAGAAGGAGCCAGACAAACAGACTTTGAAAGGAGGCATCCCTGAGGTTACTGCCCCCATAGTAAAGCCGAAGGGTAACAGAAGAGCTATGCAAACAGGATAGGGCTGAACTCGGACTTCAGTGTGCTACTCAGAGAGTAGTTTAAAACCAGAAAACAGCAAGGTGCTTAGTGGAGACATCTCTCTCCAAACAATCAAACCCGACGGAAGAAGTGTCCAGCGAAAACCACAGCCCAAGTATTCCCAGGCAGTACAGACCTATAGCTGCAACGGCCACTAGATGTAGCCACTGCTCTTTGAGCTACCTGAGGTTTGGCACTCGCCGCAAGTGGCGTTCAGTCCGCAGAGTGCAGAAATCCTTTCTTCGTAATCTGTTCTCTTCTGGCGTTCGCATATGATGTTGCTCAGTCCCATATACCAAAGGAGAAGGCCAGCCGATCCTCCCGGAGGCACTACTGAGACAGGAGAACAGTGAAGAGGTGATTTGGCCCAATCAGCATGGTCACCAAGGGCAGATCCTCCCTGACAAACCTGGTGGCCTTCTACGAACAAGTCACAGCATTAATAGATGAGGGGTGAACAACTGATGTCATTTATCTGGACCTGAGCAAAGCCTCTGACACTGTCCCGCACCACATCCTGGTCTCCAAGCTGGTGAAACATGGGATTGATGGGTGGACCACCAGATGGATAAAGAACTGGCTTGAGGGCTGCACTCAAAGAGTGCCTGTCAATGTCTAAGTGGAGACAAGTGACAAGCAGAGTCCCTCAGGGATCAGTCTTAGGACCAATCTTGTTCAGCGTCTTTGTGGGTGACATGGGCAGAGGCATTGAGTGCACTCTCAGCAAGTTTGCTGATGACACCAAGCTGTGTGGTACAGCAGACATGCTGGAGGTCTGGGATGGCATCCAGAGGGACCTGGACAAGATGGAGAGGTGGGTACAAGCCAACCTCATGAGGTTCGACAAGGCCAAATGCAAGGTCCTGCATTGGGTTGAGGCAATCCCAAGCACAAATACAGGCTGGGCAGTGACTGGCTGGAGAGCAGCCCTGAGGAGAGGGACTTGAGGGTGCTGGTGAATGAGAAGCTCAACATGAGCCAGCAGTGTGCACTTGCAGCCCAGAAAGCCAACCAGATCCTGGGCTGCATCAGCAGAAGTGTGGCCAGCAGGTCAAGGGATGTAATTCTCCCCCTCTACTCCACCCTGGTGAGCCCCACCTGGAGTACTGCATCCAGTTCTGGAGCCCCTGGAACAAGAGGGATGTGGACATGCTTGAGCATGTCCAGAGAAGGGCCACAAGGATGATCAGAGGGCTGCAGCACCTCTGCTATGAGGAGAGACTGAAAGAGTTGGGGCTGTTCAGTCTGGAGAAGAGAAGGCTCTGAGGTGACCTTATTGTGGCCTTCCAGTATCTGAAGGGGGCCTACAAGAAAGCTGGGGAGGGACTTTTTAGGCTCTCAGGTAGTGACAGGACTAGGGGGAAGGGAGCAAAGGTGGAGGTGGGGAGATTCAGATCAGATGTGAGGAGGAAGTTCTTTACCATGAGAGTGGTAAGAGCCTGGAATGGTTTGCCCAGGGAGGGTGGTCAGGGCCACATCCCTGGAGGTGTTTAAAGGCCAGGCTGGATGAGGCTCCGTCCAGCCTGAACTAGGGTAGGGTGTCCCTGCCCATGGCAAGGAGGTGGGAACTAGATGATCCTTGTGGTCCCTTCCAACCCAGACTGACTCTATGATTCTATGATTCTGAGGAGTTTTGGCAGTGAGCAGCTTGCAGCTGGGTGGTAGCCTGTGAAATGAGCAGGCTACCAGGCTGTCCAGCATGCAACACGCCATGGGCAGGCCACTTATTTCAACACACACCCCCAGCTAGGTGATCAAATCCTACATATTTCTGTCCTAGTCCTACATCTCGTTGTGCATTAAGCCCACTCAGTGGCAGAAGGGAGCCTCGCATTAACTGTTTCTCTTGATGTGCTGTACAATTTTCTGACAAGTCTGACGTCTGCGTAAAACTAGAAGAGATTCAGCATATGTGAAACATTTTTAAATAACAAATATTATATGTTATGTATTTCAAAATAACAATAACCACCACCAATAATAACAACAACAACTTGGGGAAAAAGTCAAATCAAGAGTTTTGCAACATTTTTTCCTGAACACACTTAATGAACCATGTTGTAACCTGCTGCTTATAAATACTTTCATCACAGATTAGTGCTGGTCTCCAGGAGAAAAGGGGAGCAGAGTCAAGATTTAATCCTCTCTCTCTGAAAAATTTAAATGGTGAAGGGTATTTGCCAGACTGATGCTGTTACCAGACATGATCGAAATGTGCTCAGGAGCCAGTTCTGCTGAAGACCATCTTAGATACTGCTTATGTTCATCTAGCACTGTGTAACGAGGCAGATCTCATCTGTTGCTCTTGAAATGGTTTTGCAGGCATCAACAATTCAAAGTTAGGCAATTTGGAATTAGTGCAAAACCAGATTAGTTCTGGAGATACAAGTCAGAGAAAGTGAAGCTTTGTACAGGCTGTTCTTAAAGTCACCTAAGCAAAAAGTATATTTGGAAAGAGAGAGGCGGTCAGTGAGATACAGGCAGTTCTTCATATGATCAAATGCTCCTCTCTGATGTGCCAAAATATCCTACAGGCAGCATATGTGCTACCTCTCTGACCTAAGAGGAAGCTCCATGTATCCAAGCAAAGACTGAATTTAGCAACCAAACTTCACCACACTCAGGTAAAGCTGCCACCCCAAACCAAAGCTAAACCAGCTCATCAAGCAAGGCTTCTCATGATTTAAAACTGTGAGCACTGAGTAGTATGAATAGGTAAGATAACAGCAGGAGCCCTACATGACTTGTTACCCATGCTGAGTTCACCACATGCTATCGTACAGTTGGTAACAGGTTCTGAATGGATATGGCCACTAAACCACTGAGCCTGGCACCATGGCAGGGTACAAGTGACGTCTGCTAGATCTACCATTGACACTTGTGAGCTAGTGACCTAGACATTTCTGTCACTCAGGAGAAGCTGTGCATAGAGAGGAGAAAGAAGCAGGATTTAGTTCTCAGCCTGCTAACTGAAAATGGAGACATATAATTTTATGTGAAATTAGAGTAGGAGGTGAGAGTGTCAGTTAAAGCTGTGCCTTGGTGCTTATGTGTCAGAGGCTAGACTGCTTTATCCAAATCACCCTATAATTCCTGGTGCCATAGTAATAGGATAAACCTTCTTTTACATTCATTCTGGGTTCAAGACTCAGGCACTGTGCAGTACACTTCGGCTGCACTCTTAGGACCTCTGTTTCACCCAGTATATGTATATCTTCACATGCAGATGAAAATAACCTCTAGAGGATCAGCATTGCAAGGACAGAACATGATTCCACGTAGCACTGAATGAGGACTAGAGATCATCTTCTGAAGTGGAGGTGGCCAAGGTCTCTTCAGAATTTGAGCTTGACTACAGCCACAGGCACAACAGCACTGAAAATCTGGACAACACACTGGTTTAAATCTTGGATTTGCTCCTGGACTTTCTGAGGAGTCCAATGATCAGTCTAGGAACCCACTAGCATCTAGGGGAAAAAAGGAATCTCCTGATTTTTTCTTTTCAGATACTATTTGTGAACCCTAGATAAAGCTCATGCCATGCTAAGGGACATGGAGGACAGGGAGGTAATTCAAGACAGCCAGCATGGCTTTTCTAGGGGCAGACTAACCTAGTGGCTTTCTATGATAAAGTGACTACGTTGGTAGATAAGGGATGACTTATGGATGTAATCTGTCTGGACTTCTATAACACTTTTGACATGGTCCCCCACAATATCCTACTTGCCTAGTTGGAGAAACATGGATTTGATGGGTGGAGTGTTCAGTGGGTAAGGAATTGTCTGGATAGTCACATCCAGAGGGTGGATGACTCAAAGTCCAGATGGAGAGTAGTGACAAGTGGTGTCCTTTAGGGATCCATACTGTTTAATGTTTTTATTAATGATATAGACAGTGGGATTGAGTGCACCATCAGCAAGTTTTCAGATGACACCAAGCTGAGTGATGTTGTTGGTACACCAAGGGATCGGATGTCATACAGAGAGACCTGGGTAAGCTCAACAGGTGGGCCCAGGTGAAGCCTATGAAGTTCAACAAGAGCAAGTGCAGGGTCCTGCACCTGGGCCAGAACAATCCTCACTATCAACACAGACTAGAAGAGGTGGTGACAGAAAACAATCCTGTGGAAAAAGACTTAGGGGTGCTGATGGATGAGAAGCTGGACATGAGCAGACAGTGTGCGCTTGCATCCCAGAAGGCAAATCACATCCTGGGCTGCATCAAAAATATGCATTGCCAGCAGATCTAGAGGTGATTCTGCCACTTTGCTCCAGTGAGACCTCACCTGGAGTACTGCATCCCAGTATGGAGCCCTCAATATAGGAGGGACATGGACCTGATGGTGGAGGTCCAGAGGAGGGCCACAAAAATGATCAGGGAATTGGAGCACCTATAAGGACAGGCTTAGGGAGCTGGGACTATTCAGCCTGGACAAGAGGAGGCTCTAAGGAGATCTAAGAGCAGCCTTCCAGTATGTGAAGGAGGCCTGCAGGAGGAATGGAGAGAGACTGTTTACAAAGGCCTGTGGTGATAGGACAAAGGGCAATGGCTTCAAATTAGAGAAGAGCAGATTTTGATTGGATATTAGGAACACATTCTTTACTGTGAGGGTGGTGGAACACTGGAACAGGTTCCTCAGACAGGTGGTTGGGCCACCCTGGAGATATTCCAGGTGAGGGTCACCAGAGCTCTGGGCAACCTGGTCTAGTTGAGGATGTCCTTGCTGACTTCAGGGCAGTTGGACCTTTGGAGGTCCATTCTATGATCTTGCTCTGTACTCTCTACTTGTAGCTCATTTACCATCATATCTGCTCAACCTGTTTTGTTTTCAGTTCCTTACCACCTACTTCTCACAAGAGACCTCGACTTGGTGTACAAATGTTTTGTTCCCATCAGACCACAGTTCCCATCAGTCCCTGAAGCTGGACTTCAAGGTTTTTGGCCTTGTCTTTACCCTGCTTGTCTCTTGACCTTTGGGCTGGAGATCCACGGAGGAGTTGTCTTCTAGAGTTGCTGTCAGTTCCTTGTTCCTGGTCCTAATGGCTGGGACACACCTGCTCATATCCTGACTGAGATCCTCACACAATGTGCTAGACACTGCTTGTCTTCATCTCCTTACTATTGCTTTCTCCTAGTCTCTGTTAATTTTTTTAAGAGGACCCACATGCATTTCCTGCTCACCTCCAGTTACCAGCTATCCATGGGGCATTTTCCTCCCTTCCCACCTGCTTAACTCCTCTCCCCGCAGCTGCCTGCAGGAAGCAGCTGTGAACCTCTGGGGTGGAAGGAAGCAAAGGAGCAGCAGGTCATGCTTGTGGCAGGAAAGAGCAAGCACATACATCCCTGTTATATCATCTTTTGGAGCTACACTCTGCCTCAAAATGTAGCAGGTTTTCACATGACATCTATCTGGCAACTGTTTACCTAAGGTGCAATTTGTGCTCAGGAAGGCACAGGAGGTAACAAGAAATATAACACAGCAGCTATAAGTTATTCTGAAAATAGCTTCTGAAAGCAAGTAGAGAGGAGGCAGAGTTCAGCATTGCTGTAGTGACTGCAAGAAAGCGCCACACATATAGTGGTAGTTGCATTTTTCAGCTTCTCACCTCGCTTAAGAAACCACATTTATTTCTTAGATGGTTATCAAAATGGAGCTAGAAACTTCTTGAAATTAAAAGGTAACTTACCTCATACCTTTGGGAAAGGAGAGGAAAAGGCCCACTGATTTTAAGCAATATAGCAGCACATGATTTCTGGTCTCACTGCGTGTGTGTGTCCCTGCCCCATGCCACCGCTTTGTGACAGGCAATAGCTCTCTTAATAACTGGGTTTAGAATACAGGAACCTGAATAGAAAAGCAACATCTCAAAGAGCATGACTGGACCTCACAATAGGCACTGGGGTCTCTAGGCAAATGGACAGCATGGTGGTAAACTAATCCATGAGAAAGAAATGTGGTAAAAAAATACTCTTCTTCATACAATCTGCAGTGAGCAGAGCTTGGTCAACACCAAAAGACCTGCCTCCTCTATGACAACCTGCACTTGTGCAGAACAGGTGTGAAGCATGGACAGATGGTCAGTTGTGATAGTAGTATTTGACACCCTCCAGTTTTGTGCACAGGTAAATGCCTTCACCAGGCATGAAGCTCCGTGATGGTGCCCAGGGCAAGCAATGGGTGCTTACAGTTCAATTGTGCTAACCCCTACACCTGTTTTACACTGGCACAGCTCCAAAGAGTTACTCCCAGATCACCAGCACAGGAGTGTGGGGGCAGGATTCAGGCTTTCTGGCCCCCATGAGTCATTCTGGTATATCTGCTGGGCTCAGTAAAAGATGCAGGACTCTTTTGGATAGTGGAGAGCTTAGAATATGATGTTACAGTAGATATGAATGAGGGAGGGCATGAGTATTGCTACAGGCACAATGTGAGGTATACAGAGTGCTTATATGGATGCAAGTGAGAGGAAAGCAACAAACCTTAGGCCAAGACATTGCCATACACATACTGACTTCAAGGAGGGTATAAAGGCTGATTATTGCCCACAGGTATGCTACAGCACTCTTATACAGGATCTTCCAAACAGTACTGGGAATTAATTCTTTGTGCTTTTAACCCACTAATCACACTAGGAAGTTCTATACACAAAACCACCTGAAAAATCTAGAAAAAAGGGAAAGTTACTCTTCCCTGACATTTCTTTATATCAACTTTGCTTGCAATTTTCTCTATGGATGATTTTCTACTAGAATTGCACCTGTGTTTTGAGTTTCTTCCCCTCTCCCACTAGGCTCTAAGTTTATTCAGTTGACAACTTGATTTTGATCCAATGTGAAGCAGGGAGACAGTGCAAGATTTCTGCTTTACATAGAAGCTAAAAGATACGTGCATCTTTGAGTAATCCAGTAAAATGAGATACATTGTCTTAATTCTAGAACCAGAACCAAATTGTATACAGGGGAAACAACAGGGAGCATCGCCTCGTAATGAACAGGAGGCTAAAGAAAGTGAGTCATTTGCATGTACAAAACTGCACCAAATGCAGCCAACCAAACTCTGTTTCTGTAATTAATCAGGGAATTAGTTTCATTGCTATTAGATCCTGCTTGGTTTCCTATACACTTTGCCTGGCTACTTCCTAGAAATCTATACATAACTTTCTAGACTTCATGGTTTTCCTATTACTTCTTGCTTCATGCATACAGTTCTTTTTCTTCTTTTTGGTATATTATTTAAGTGTCTGGCATTTTAGGAATTATGTATGAGAACCTAGAAGACATTGGGTTGAATAATGGATTGAAGAAAGGTCAGAAGGAGAGTTAAAACAGAGCAAGACTCAAGAGACAAAGATGATATTGAGAAGGTTTTATGAGTTGCCTTAAGATGCAATAGGAGGAGGAAGGGGAATGACATGCTGATTTTAACAGACAGGAGGAAGAACTGAGGGGCCTGTGGAGTGCTTGGTGTTCCTGGGAACTGACGCAGTGACTGCAGGAGGACCAAGGATCAACCTTTTCCTTTCCCCTCTTCTCAGGGATGGTGGTGGTGCTATCTGAGACTTTGCCCTCTGGGCCATTGGCTATTAATAACTGCAGGATGCCTGTGTGAGCAGCCCTTGGGAGTCAAATTCACAGCACTTCGCATCAGCACTTTGTGCTGGGCAGAGTTTGCCTGCACCCAGGCACCCTGGGTGAGAGAGGTTGTTGGACAAGCCTCCCCAGAAGCACTCAGAGACGGGTTGGGAGGAAGCAGCCCACTGACAAACTCTGGGGCAGGCGTGTGAGCTGGTCTGAGCCTAGCACTGCAAGCCTGAGGTGAGTTGACTGGGCAGAAAAATAGTTGAGAGAAGATGCTGGAGTGGTAAAGACTGGTTTGGTTTGCAGCAGAAACAAGGGAACGACTGCTGCAAAGAGCAATGTAGGAAAAGACAGAGGAACCAAGGCATAGAGGTCGGGGAACAAAAGGGTAACTGCAGCCCTGACTTTACCTACAGGATAGTGGGGAGGATGGGGACTGAGGGTCCAGCAGCCTCCCCCTGGTGGGGTGGCTGACAGAGCCATGGTCCTGGTGAAGCTCTGGACCCTGTCCATACAGAAAGGCTACTGCCCCTTTCTTTATGCTATACCAATTGCATGCAGCAGGTTTTCCACCTCCCAGTCCTGCTGAACTATTAATGGACAGCAGTATGGGACAGACTTGCTCTCGGTGCTCCTTAGGAATGGGTGTGCTGAAGAGGCATGGTTCCCTTGCCTCAGGCTGACCATGTTTGGGGCATACAGAATATTTTCCTCTATTTTGCCACTCTCATGGCCCATCACAAGGGCCATAATCTCCCGCCCCACCCCCTCCTGGCAACATTGCTCTTTTCCTGTCAAGTGGGGCCTGTTTCTTTTATATAGCCAAGCAGATGTCTGGCTGCTTGAGGAGAATGTGCAGTGCACGCTCTATGGCTGCACCTGCTCATGCTTGCTTTGGGAATACATCAGGATGGGCTCTTTTAGGATGTGAACTACATAGGCAGCCTCTCAGTAAAAAGAGAAGCTTGGAAATCTGAAGGAATAAGTAACCCAAAAGAGTACCTGCAAGTGGCATTAGAGCCAGTTAGCTGTGGCTGGGTTTCTTTCAGCGGTTATCATCACCACACCACATGAAAATCATGTTGCAAATGGAGCAATGGAAGAATGAAACTGCAAAACACATAGGAGATAAAAAAATGTCTTGACCACAAGGGCAGTATACAAACTCATAAAGCCAGCTGTTTGTTTGCTAGTTTTAGAATATAGTTGATGTCTTCAGTTCTGAAATTTAAAGGAAATAGAGTGCAAAGAAGCACAAGTACAGAGATGGTTAGTTACTGCTGAAGCAAACAGGTCTTTGCTCTTTTCTCTTTGTGTTGTATAAATACAAAGAAATACAACAGCAGGTGAGGATCTGTCCTCCTATATGCTGTTGTTTGAGTGTGGATAGTGCTGAAGTGAAGGCCTTCACTTGCCTATTATGTGTGATAACCACAAAGAAGGACTTTGAGAATCTGCCCAAAGTGGAACTGCTGATATGTCTCCTAAATTTCCCAGACTTTCCTGTACAGTTCTCTCATCCTGCCTGGAGAGAGATGGTGAACACTGTACTACAAGAGATCTCTCTTTTCCCCTCCTTTCCCCTTCCGAAATGATATGCAATAAGATCAATACAGAAGAATCAGATGTGACTTGAAATAAATTTGGTGAACGGGTTTTCCTTTAGAAAGTCTGCCTGTGCCTTCTGTAACAGAACAGTAGCAATCATAAAAGACAGAATTACTGAGGGTTTTGGTTGGTTTCTTTCTTCGTTTTTCCCCAGAACTTGCAGTTTAGTGGTTTTCTGAATTCTAAAAGTACTGTCTCAACATTCAAATCAAACTTGCACATCATTCAGCGTGCTCTCAAATAACCCACAGACAAACCCAACATCTTTATACAAATATACATATAACCATCTAATGATAACTGCATGGTCTGATAATAAGGTATGATAGAGCACATTTTCAAACTGTGCTTTCAAACTGGCATTCCATTATTGCAGCACGAGATGATAACAGAGTATCACTGTGGCACATGTGGGTGCTGCAAGACTGCCTTGTCACAATTAAAATCGCTATTTTGAATGAAAATGCTAAGTGGCACCTTGGCAATGGTTCTACTGTGACCTGTTGACATATTTTGTGTCAGAATGACAAGTCTCCAAAGAACACCAAAATGGCCTACTGATGGTACTACTGTATGGGATGATACCATTCACTAGCTCCTTCATGTGGAAGAGATAGAAAAGAATCTGTGTGTGAAATTAAGGCAGTGTATCTCTTAACTGTAGATGACAAGTAAAAGAGCAAGGCAAGAAATACCTTTCCAGTGTTTCATTCTCCATTTCCTTGTGTGTTTAGAGCAAAGCAGAGAACCCTTTGTGGGAATGCCCCTTGCAGGGACTCCTGCTCCTGTTAAAAGAAAAAAGCCCACTAAACTCATTGTGAAGCTGACAGATGAAGGTAAGATATGCAGAACTGCACACATGATAATTGTTTGGATTTCAGCCTGAATTTCAGCCTTTAAAATTTCACACTGTCTGACTGAACTACCAGAGCAAGACATGCAGCAAATATACCAAGAGGCAGAGCCACAAACATCACCAGACCTCAGCCTTCAACCACATCACATTTTCTAATTTACTGTTCAAAAGCATTACAAACACACACTCAGGTCAGATGTTGACCTCGATTACACTGTGTAAACTCACATTCTTCTGCAGCGTTAATCTGGATGCATACCATTGTGAAGGGAAACAGAACACGATCCTTTGCAGGTATCAACACTGCAGTGCCTAGTTTTATTCTGTGTTTTTCTCTCCCTTATAACCTTTGTCTCTAATTTGTTTTCATTCTGTGGGAAAAGATTCCCTTGATTCCAGCTGAAAAAGTCAAAGCAGAAGAGGGGGTAATACAGCAGGAAGAATGTAACTTGGGGCACTTCTTTCTGATGAATAGAATGACTTTTAATTAATTGTGGTATCCTTATCTTCTGTTTACTTTTAACAGCATGGGGAAGGTTTCTAGAGGTTTTCAAAAGTAGTAATCCAGAGCTATTCCTTTCCTCAGCCCTCAAGAATGGATGTAGAAACTTCTTTGCTAGGGTACAGTTTGAGAGTTTTCTCTTTGACCCTAATCCTTTATGTGAGTAAGCAAGTAGGTAAAAATCCAATTTTCAGTTAAAGGACATTTCCTCCTGTGGTATTAACTAGTGCTATATAAAACTGGCTTTCTGGGAAAAAAAAATATTTTCTTCAGAGAATGTCTAATAAAATCAATGGATTTATACCAATTTTATGCCAGTTTAAGGACAGAGATATGTTTTTTTGTGGTAAATGAGATGTAAAGGTGGCAACCGGTCTTAATCTTGCTCAATACTAAAAAGAATAAAACCTAGGAAAACTTGTTTATTCTGACCAAAAAGCTTTAACTGCCTTTCTGCAAGATTTTTACACTGAAAATGGTTGAATCATTTTTTGTCACGGAGAATTGGTGGTACTCAATTAAATGGAAAAAGACATCTAGAGTAACCAATGTATTAAGACTTGCAGAGACTTTCAGTTACTTTTCCCTTTTCAAAATTCTTCTTAAACAAAAAAATAAACAGATACAATAACACTGAATCTCACCATTGGTTTAGGATAATGTTTAAACCAAAGCATGTCATGGGAGCCTTCCCTCCTAGGAGAGGAAGCAAGAGCAGGGTAGTAACCAGATACGGCTGTGGTGCATTTTGAGGTGGTACTAGGGAGTCCTGCTACACTGACTGAAGTGCTTCAGATGTAGGACATGTGTGTCTAGCTCCACCTTTATGCACTTCTTCTCTGTTCAGATTTGCCTTGATTGCAGCCCAGAGTAAATTCCATCCACCTATATCCAAAGTGTCATCTATGTAAAAATTCGGTGTCCAGATTTCATCTGGCAAGGAAACATCAACCAAGACAGTCAGCTGAACCCTGGATAAGGTTATTTCCTGAAAAATTAGTGTAGAAGAGAGTCTGGCTTCTTTGAAGCAAAGAACAGGAGACTTGGACCAGAGCACTTTCTAAAGTGTCCCATTTCATATGTTTTGTAGTCATGCCACAAGAGGTGTCGAAGCTGAACTTGGGGAAGAAGATCAGCATTCCCAGAGATGTGATGCTAGAAGAGCTTTCCCTCCTCACTAACAAAGGATCCAAGATGTTCAAATTACGTCAGCTGAGGGTGGAGAAGTTCATTTATGAGAATAACCCTGATGCCTTCACCGACAACTCTGTGGTAGGTCAGATAATAACATTAAAAGCTGCACCATACACCCAGGGTAAACAAGAATGGAGTGTGCTCAAGCTCTCCTCTGTGTATGCGTGGGCTGGAGTTGGGAGAAAAGTGCAGGAGAAGCTCTCAATTATATAAACACACAAGTTGTATTTCCTTCTGGCAGCAGCATTAAGTTTCCTTCAGCAAATACTTGGTATCACACATGCAGAAGAAAATTCAGTACTGAGTATCAAGGGTATATTTGGCAGGTGTTCAGAGCTGCACAGGACACAACTAATTGATTTTGTACGTATTCCATTTCTTCTTTGCAAGATGGATATGATCCACCCAGGTCTGACTTCAGCTCCAGTAGGTGCAGTTCTGTTTTTAGCCTAGGATACACTTGTATGCTTCCAGCTAGGATAATTTCTTCAAGAAGTTACATAAATAAACATTCAGATTGAAACCTCTAACCTGACACTGCAATACCTTCAACTTATTTGCTAGAAGTTTTGTTTGTTTTCTTCTACAGTATTTTCCTATTAGATATAAGAAATTATTCTTACAGCATAAATGCAGACATTTTTTCCTCCTGTCCGGTGAGTTGTTATTTAATCTTTAAATTTCTCTCTACAGTTAGTTGCTGCTGTAAAGTTTTCTGAAGATAATTAAAACTTGTAGAGATTAAACTCTCCTTTTGCATGACTGTCAGCAGTTTAGTACAACAAATAGAGAATTTTTCAGGTTCATATGCATCTTGATGCAATGCCTTGTCTTCTGAGGCTATTTAAACTTTATTTGGTGTTATTTTATCCCTTCATGGCATCTAGTTTCCAGTCCAGGGAAACTCAAGCAAAGTAACAAAAGTCAAAGCTGAAGAAAATAATTCTGCAAAACAAAAACATGGCATTGTTCTATCCCTCTGATATTTTCAAAGTAAATCTTTATAGTTCACTTCTAAAAATTACAAATTGGGAAGCAGGATATGGAAAGATGCTTGAAAAAAATCAAACAAAAGTACTTAAAATTACAAGAGTGTCAGTTTACAGATCAAGGATAACAGACCAGAGACACAGCAAGCATATCTGGTGGTGTTAGACTTCGGACAGTTTCTTAATCTCTTTCTGCTTTAAGTAGTTCATCTCTTCAGTGGGTTATCTCTTAGAAAGGATGTGAGAATGATGAACTTGCACTTAAGAGATGAAGATCCTAGAGAAATGCAAGCTGTTTTCATAAATGTTCAGCAATCTCAGAGCTTCTAAAACACATGAGGGCTAAGTTCACATGTCAAAATCTGCTGCAGTGAGGAGGAGGAGTGAGAAAACAAAAAGTGATGGCATCTAAAAAAATGAAGTTGAAACTTTCAAAAATGTGAGGGTGTCCAGTCAGGGAAATATAAAGCAAATGAGCTGTGACTGACTCAAAACTGGACATGCTAAAAGTCCATCCAAGACTTACACTACAAAGGTGATGCCAATCACTTCTTTTTTTCTGTTTTCCCTACTTTGCTTATTCGTTTGCACCTGAATTTCACTCCAAACCTTTTCTCTACCAAATCTTCCCCTCTGTTCTGTAACAACATCCCTTTATCACACTGTGCAGGTTAACTGAAGGTTAGACAAGGCCCTAACAAGTCAAGGATTTTCTTAATGGCTTTGCTATATGAGAACAGTGGCATGGTCTCCAAACAGCAGCTAGTGCTTTGCTTTAAAATCCTCCATGATTCACTTTTGGGGCTGTCTTTTCTTCATGTTCATGGCACAGATAACAAACCTCCATTGGTCAGTGCAGGAAGACTTCAGTCTGGGGGCCAACTTAGCGGTAGCACAATGGCTACCATTTGCTGGCTGCCCTCTGTGCTCTGTGCAAGAACTCCACCAGGCTGCATCTGCTGCCTCTGTGGATAACTGTTCTCATCTTACTGCAATCTCATTAGTAAGAAGAAAAACTGAGCAATCACAGCAACTGAGACACCGTCTCAGAGGACTGGTTGCTCTTGGGCAACTGAAGGCCCAAGATTTGTGGCCTCACTATTAACTTTCATACCATCAGGACAGTGCCTAACCTTATCATCGAATAACTTTAATCAAAAAAGCCTGTTTGACTAGCTTCCTGTTAATTTCCTTTCTTGCTCCTGGCTCTGTTCAAAGCTTCAGAAAAGAAGGCTTAAACAAAAGGAAACTGTGGAAGGAAAATAATGTCAGAGTAAATAATTCCTACTGCTACTTCCCATCACTTCTCATTCTCAGTTAATTTCGTATCCTCTGCTCCCCATCCTAAATAAATTCTTGTGAATTTAATCTTGTGGGACAGAGAATTCAAAGACTGTAGTATGTTTTCTGCTTTCATGTCACAGATTTCTTAACCATCCTAGAATATTCTCAGGACACCCTTAGCAATGCAGAGCAAGACAGGTCTGTGATGGAGTACAGATTATTTCTTTCCCCCAATAAGACTTTAACAGTAGGGTACTGTAATATAAAAACACACAAAGAGAAGGAACTTTTAAAATAAATCCACACTATGTAAGGGGTTCCAGAAATAGCCTGTACTGTAGTTATAGACCTTCCACATAAGAAGGATTTCAGCAGATCCACTCTCCTGCTTCTCTCCTCCTCCTTCTCCTCCAGATAAACAATGGCACTGGGCAATCAGATCATTCTCCTTACTTCCCGTAGAGAAAATGTATGTATTGTGTGTGCATGAACATCAAACAGCTCCATGCAAGACTGAATACTTGCTACTTTCTATCACAGCTATGGCTCCATTCATCCTGTTACAGGCAAGTAGTAGCTAAAACCACAGTCAAAATGCCTGGCAGTTCCTCACAAAATGAAATGCTCTTCCTAGTGTGTAGCTGTTTTCAGTACTATGAGCTTCTTCTCTTGCGAATATACTGTAGATGGGGATGCTTTTTGAGAGGGCTGAGTTTGACATTTTTAGCCCACTGATACCTTGCCAAATGGAGAGATCATGTGATATCCTCCTTGTTTGGTGCTGTGCTAGGGAAGTTGGACTCTGCTGAACCCTCTTTAGTAAATCTGAAGAAGGATTCCTTCTCCTTGGCCCAGGCTGTGCCACCCTGTCACAGGAACTGTGGGTCTGTCCATGTCTCAGAGGATACTATCAACCTTGCTGTGGAGCTGCAAGATGCAATTTACTACTGACTAAATATCATGATGAGTTCCTGATGAATGTTGCTATAAGCACTATTGATGTAACATCTCACCAACTATAGTATGAATTAAATTACTGCCTTTTTTTTTTTTAATAGGGAAACTGAACCATGGGGCAGATTAATGAATCACCCCAAATCATAGAGATCTGGTCTTCTAAATCCTGCTTCCCTGTTCAGCAATTAATAGGACAGCAGTTCACAGACCTTTCTTTCACTTCATAACGCTAAATTTGTTTGGCTTCAAACACATCAAGATCATATGAAACTACCCCTTAGCCTTACAGGCCCACTCATTATTACCCCTCCTCTCAAGATTCCACCTTTCCTTTGGGAACCTCTGTGTAAGACCTTGCTATCATCAAGTGGAAACTGAAAATACAACCATAGCTTTTTGGGTGCTGCTGTTATGCTGTTTTTCTTCTAGTAAGGATCCTTAAAAACAGTTCTTCTGCTAGTAAAAACCTGTGTCCTGATTTGGGTCACATGCAGGAGATAATTTATAGGAAGACTTGATTTCCCTTTTCCTTTTTATTTTTATAATTTTTTCTCCCCTTCCTCTTTCTGCTTTACCTATCAGATCTTAAATTCAAAATATTAGGAAGGTGAAAGAATCATCACCCAAGTAGACAATTATTAACAGTAGTACATCAAAAAACCCAGACCCATGAAGAAAAAAACTCACCATGATACTTTCTCAGACTTGCCCACGAGCTAAAATAAATGTGGTCTCCACACCTTGTCAATGCTTGTATGAAAGCAAGCTGAATGTGTTGGCAGGGAATTTTTGCTGGACTTTAGGTCAAGAAGCCTCTTCAGATAAGCTAAGACACCACCTGTGAAACAAAACCTAAGTGAAAAAGGTTTAAAGAACTGGATTACTGTCCTTCTGGATAATGACATGAGTTACCCTGCATTCCTTTTTCTGCTGAATCAGAATCTGGGGGGAGGTGGCAGAAAGAAAATGGAAGTAGTTAATGTTACAACACCAAAAGTGGGCTTCTCAGCAGATAGAAGGACACAAACAACCTGCTTCGGAGATTTTAAACATTAAATACCCAGACAGGACAGTGTGTGAAGGAACACATAAAGATGGAGGAACAGAGATGTTATCATGCAGTTACTTAGTTTAATGTGCAAGCATGCACTCTTTCTGTTTGTCCTCTAGCATACTTAGAAGAATGCTAATGAAGATCACTGGAGGTAGGGTTAAAAGGAAAGTGTTAGGAAAAACATTCTTTCTGGGAAGTCTGTTCTGCAGGGAATATTCAACTTCTTGAAACAAATTTTACAGGATAATCATAAGCTAAGATATGACAGTCTCAAGTTATGACGCAATTGGAGAGAGTTTGCTGACATGTAACTTTTGTAACAAACTAAGCCTTGATGTTCTGGAGATTTACAGGTAGAGAAGACCTCTATGCCCAAACTATACCCAAAACCGGTAAGAGGGAACATAAAACCTGCCTTCTGCTCAAGAAGTGACTGGTATGGAAACAGCAGAATGAGAGAAGGAAAGCTTTCTGTTTTCACAGTAGTTTGTTGGGGCAGTATGAGAAAATATTGGACCAAAATTCTGAAACTGTTTCTTCCACAAAGAAAATGCAGCAAGGATGATATAATATATACAGATAAGATAAAAATAATTTTTGGTAGTATTAGATAAAAATTCCTATTTCTTACATGGGTAAATTCAGGCATAGAGGTAAAAAGTATTTTGCCTATGATTAAGTAACAAGCCAGAAGTAGACCTGGAAATAGAAAGCAGAGCTCAGCTTGCTGTGCCTCAAAAGGGAGCATGTTTTTAAAAAAGAAATTAGGTTAGGCCACTTTAATAGCTGAGACTGCATTTATTTTCATCCTTTTTTAAAAAGAGAATGATAGGCTACACAACTCCAAGCAAAGGACTGAGGCACACGCTTTGATAAAAACAGCAGGCAGCCTCTGAGACTCTCCAAGTGCCTGAATTTTAAATCTCCCATCCCTCCATTAAGGAGCATTTGAGTGGCTTCCACCGAAAGGACGTAGACACAGTAACTTCAGAAGTGTTAGTAACCACACAGGCATCGAACCTTTGGGAAGCTCTTTATCAGTGAGGTGGAAATAGAAACACATTTGCTGGCCTCAATCATTCTTTTTTAGGGCACAGAAAAAAGCTGATGGGGAGCACACAGTGTCTCCTCCTGGGGACTGCCTCCAGTGATGTCAGAGCCTTGAGATACTTAAGAGATCTCCACTCCAGTCGTTGGATCATCTTTCATTATTTATTTTTCTTGAGACAAATGCAGTAGCTCCAGAAAATACAGAATTCATCCATCTAGGCACTCAGCCTGCAGGCTAAGGTGCCTGCTGACCCTGAAGACTTCAAAGACATGAGCTAAATTTGTTTAGCCAACCCAGGGAACTATACATCACATGAACTTACCATAGTTGTTTCCTTGTTAATGTGGTTTTAGGGATGCTGAGGGATTGATAATGTTCATTACCTCCAGTAACACACAGACAGAGCAGACTTTACCACAGAGAAACTCCGCCTGCAGAGCCAAGAGGAGAAGGTTATCAGCCTTCTCAACTGACACTTCTTGGCTTCTCCCCTGGGACATATGCCAAGAGGGTCAATCAACCCTACCTGAAAGGTCAGTTTTGTGATGAGAATATGCACACACACAAAAGCTCCACGCGCTGTTAACAATGACCCAAGACATGAATTTCCCTGTAGTGTAAACTGTATTTCACTTTGAACACCCTGAACAGAAGTATGCTCTAAGTAATGAAGACAAAGTTGCACCTACCCAACTTTGACTACATTGAGACTCCTCCTTGAATCTGTCTTAGAATGAGCTAAATTTAATCCACTGAAGTTCAAGATTTCAGAAAGAGTAATTTGCCTTTGCCTCCTGTCAAATTGAGCCAAGACAGTCTATTGTGGTGGCTAAACTAAAGCAAATTGTATTTTTATTCTAGCAGGTGAGTAGACTAGGGTCTACTCACCAGGTTCCATGGAAAATACATCTATCCTAGCTGAATGGAGATATCTGCTGAAAATAGGATGTTTTCCTGGTGGGTCCATGAAAAATCTGAGACCAATCAAAATAATTTTATTTGCCCTCAAGTAAAACTTAGGTGTGGCTTTCCTGAGGCAGACCTTGTGTTTCTGAGAAACTTCACTCCTGTTTAGTGATAGTACTGCAACTTAAAACAACACCGCCTGACAATGATGCCCCTTCCTGGTCACAGCAAATACTGCTGTGAACAAAACCAAAACAGCCCTTTTTACTGTACTTTATGTTATGCTGACGTTTTTTGACTTTTTTGCTTGGTTGGTTGGTTTGTTGGGGTTTTTTTTGTTTCTTTGTTTTACTTTTTTTTTTGTTTTGCCAGACTGTGAATGTAAGTAACCAGAGGAAAAGACAAATAAGTACTTAATTCTCAAGAAAGGCACACAGCACAGGTGGAACTTGAAGGAAAACAGACGCAAATCGTGTTTTGAAAATACAGAGCAAATCAGTAGAAGCCCTAACCTTGCATATGTGTTACCATTTTGAGAATAACCTCATTCTGACCCTTAACCCTCAAAGTAACCCTCTTTTTTAAAAGTATGCCTTTTTACAGCTACATAGCTCCCGCGCATAATTGAACAGATTGCCCTGCTAGCTCCTGTGTACAGCTTAATGCTCACAATCCTCTCCCCTCTCAGGGCTTCCTGACATTCACGGGAACATTATCTCCTCTGCTCCTAAAAAGGGAATTCCTGCAGCTAGGAGAAGGACAGACAGTCCCTAAAGGCCCTGGGGGCACCAGCTCTGCCGCTTCAGCCTGCAGCTGGCTGCTTGCCTGGGTTGCAGCCTGGTGACCTGCTGTGAAACCCTGGACACTGTTGCTGGAGACACAGGGAGCAGAGGGTTAGATAATTCTGCCTTGAGCCTTGTGGGGTTTTCACTTCTCATCTATTTTTAGCTGACTGAACAGCTGGCCTTGGAAGCCTGTTTACAGCCGGGAAAGCTTCTTTTTGCTAAACTGCTAGGTATAAGAACCCTGAGAAAGCCTTAACTCTTTGAAAGCCAGTCCTGGTGTTGGCACTTGACTCCTGTTGACTGCCCGAGATTAATTTATACAAGCAGAATTGCAGAATGAGGAACCACAGATTCATTTGTTTCAGTTCTATCTGTTGTGTCTTTGTGCATCTGCAGCAAATCCTCTAAGCCAATGGGAAATACCTTATGTGATATATTATCCAGGTTACTTATATTATATGGTTGTGTGGGCTATAACACACAAAAGAAACTTATTTATATCTGACTTGAGTCACG
Organism: Psilopogon haemacephalus; assembly: GCA_013396835.1. NCBI lineage: Eukaryota > Metazoa > Chordata > Aves > Piciformes > Megalaimidae > Psilopogon > Psilopogon haemacephalus. The sequence continues at coordinate 26,803 of VWZI01013316.1, read as the reverse complement.
CTTTGATCTCACTTATGACCAATATATAAAACATTTTCCTGAATGTATTATTTCAGTCCTGGTCCACACAAGTAATCACTAAACCTGTCACGTGCCAAGATAGCACCCTGTGCTGGCATTGCAGGGTCTGTAAATCCTGCATAGACTGCTTGCCCCTTCACTATGTACTGCAGGGATTGTGACTTCTAGCCTGGAAAGGAAAGAGTGAATGGCCTGGAAAGTAAAACCAATTTGATTTTACTGATGGAAAGAGCTTGCTCTCTTGCCTTGCTGCTGGTCAGACATGGTTCATTAAAGCATGTATCGCTACAAAAAAAACTCTTCTTTTTTTTCTCTTGTGGCGTCCTGATGCTGTTCATGGTTTCCCAGGCTACTAAATTTCAGTCTTTCTCATCATGTAAATACCTATCCCCATGCAGGCCTTCAAATATATGGAAAACAGATATATTTGCAGTTATCTTCCAGGCTTCTATGTTGTCACAGGTACCCTGTTGTTCTGGTGGCCTATAACACTTCCACACTGTAATTGAGCTGACTTTGCTGGGTTATCTTAACCTTGACATGCTTTCCCACAGGTTAGCCAGTGTATTTTTGACTAGAACTTTACCTGCCCTGGCAAAACTTGTATTCCCTTTCCCTTCATCCTGTATTTCATACTGATCACTGCTGTGTACAATATATAGATCCCTTTTTTCTCACTTTGATCATATAAAGTGACTGAGGTGTCCATTAAAAGGTATGCTTCTATTGCCCTCGCTGCTGTTGTACAACTGCTCCTATATTGAACATAAAGAATAGCTCACATGAATTTCTGCCACTGGTTTTGTAACTGAGACACAAAACTAGTCAGATTATGGAACTCAGGAGTTCCTGTTCTGGGATCCAACCATCAAATGTGAATGGACCATGTCCTATAACAAGAATTCCTACTCTCTTTTCTCCTGCCCTAGGATCACTTTCAGAAGTTCATTCCACCAGGAGGGCATTATGGGGAAGATGCTCATGGCTATGCCCACGGCCGGATGGTAGCAGGAGTGACAGCTGGGCAGCATGGCTCCAGTAAGCAGCAGTATACTGCTGGTTCTCCTAGGCCTGGAAGCAAAGGACGCCCTGGGGACAGCGAAGGGGAGTGTGTTGGGGGATCGGCTGGAAGCGGTGGCGAAGGAGGCGATGGTACTGAGAAAGGCAAGTATCTCTCTGCAAGAACAAGAAACAGCTAAAGCTCTCAGAGCTTTGCCAGCCTTACTCTTAGGGTCAAGTAAATTAATATGACTAAAACCTGAATTCTCCTAAACTAAGTTCCATTGCAAAGTCTAGAGAAGTTGAACTGCCTTCAACTTGATAGTTTTGTTGACATGCATCTTGTTGGCTGGACCAAAGAAATAGGAGGAAACTTAGCTACTACACTCCTGCAGTTGATCCAGCAGTAAGTCAGTATGGCACACTCCTTCCATTCAAGAATTTCACACAAGGATGACCATTACTGGGGACAGCAGTACTAGTTCTTCTGCTCAGTGGTCTTCCCTGATACATAATTTTCAAGTATATAAGCCCTACTTTCATATCAAAGCTTCCACCTAGACAAACAGCACTTTTTGAATAACCTTCAGAAAGGAACAGCAGTATTTCAAAAAGTTATCTGGTAATCACCACTAGTCTGCTCAAGCAATATCTTACTGAGAGAAAGTTTTTTTCATTGGATTTAGTCTTTACATAATTTTATCCTGTTTAGTTTGGCCAGAAACCTCTAGAACCAAATCCCTTCTAGGAGAATGAGCAGATGAAATAATTATCTCAACAATCCCTATGGAATTTCACAAGAAAAAAAGCAAACCTGCTTGGTAACTGGGAACTATTGTTATAAATGACCAAATGAATGACTTATAATATCTAAGTTCTTTAATTTATATTCTGGGAGAACACATATTTTATATTGGAATCATCTTTTACACTTCTGGGCATCTCTGTGGAAAAGAAATCTCTCTAAACTCTCTGAGATTTTTCTCTATTGTTATCCTATTTCTCTGTGTGAGGAGAAGAAGAATTAATATAATTCCATAGATTTTACTGCAGAAACGCATCACATCTGCTTTTATTTTTCAATCCTAGAAATCAATTTACTTCTAAAGTACTTAGTTTGTGTCTTTCACACAGAAAGATGGGAGTATAGTTGTTTGCTTTTTTAAGCAAAAATTAGATTTTTAAACATGTCTGCAATTCTCTGAAACCAGGAAAGCCCAGGATTTGGAAAGGTTTGACGAGAATAATCAAGACAAATAAATAAGGCATGGTAAAGTTTCAGACAATAATAATAGTGTTCATTCTTTGCCATTTAGTTCATATGAATTTATCTTTTCCATACAGACAAAATTAAATCATCAGAATGTTTAACTCCATTTACCTATTATTCTGCCCTAATCAAGCTAAGCAGATATCCTTGCCCGTAGTTTTAAGGTTTATGAAGGATGAGAATCTGGAAAGTGTGCTACATATCAATATACAAACAATGCTCTTAATAGGAAGGTGACATTATACAGAACTGGGGAAAAAAAAGAAGAAAACAAAATAAGAGGCCTACAGAATGAAAACCTTTGTCTAAACTTATTTGCTTAATGGAGCAGCTAAAAGATAACCTAACATTTCTAGCAATCAACTACCTGACTTAACAGCAAGGTGTATCTCTGTCCTTAACAGGATTTTAGTTTTCAGAGAGATACTGGACTGTATTTTCCAACTGTTTAGCCATCCTCAGGCTACACCAAACTTACCTCTTAACACCCTTGTTCAGGAGGGGGGAAGTATCAATGCCTGTTCATGTAAACACAAAGAAAATGTCAAATTATAAAAAATACTGAGACAAAAGGGATGGTGATTTTAGAATACTCAAGAATAGACTACTGAGGAAGACAATAATAAAGATGGTTGTGGGTTGCCAAGACCCTGAAATAGGGTACTTAAAAGCTTTTGGTCATTTAGAGCCAACTTCAAAGTCTCAGCCCAGTTTTGGAGTTTACTGTTTACAGCTTTGTTTGTTGCTTTTGATGATGATGGCAACATTTAGATAGATGGATTATGCCAGTAAATTATTGCCTTTTATAAAGCTTCCCCCGGGTAATGAAAAAAGATGATGAGGTAAGGACATTGGTTCTTGAGGTAAGAGGTTTCTATCTGAGCAGTCGGAGAGAAGAATGGCAAGTATGGTTTCAAATACATGCTGTAATGCAATTTCCTGGACAAGTAGCATTTAGACTATGCCAAAATCTGCTTTTGTGGATAAGGACAGAAATGGTGTATAACAGTCTTTAAAAAAAAATCTAATCATAGAATTTTGAACTTGATCCAGGAATTGCAGAATCTGGAAACAAAGTTGGTGTCTCAACTTCAATAGCAGAATGCAGAAAGGCAATCTATTTGCACTAAGTGTAACTAGTTTGTAACTCCAGTGTAACTAGAGTGTTCTACCTGACTCTTTTTACAGATGGAAAGTCAGGAGGCAAGAAAGTCACTATATTTAAAACTTACATCTCCCCGTGGGAACGAGCAATGGGTATCAGCCCTGAGGACAAAAGTCACTTCACCATTGACTTACTATCATATAGTCCCAAAGGTGATTTCCCCCATTATAAGTCATTTAACCGGTGAGTCTTCTTGGATGTTCAATTCAACTTTATTTAGCATGGGAAAAGACAATAACTCTGGCCATAGTCCTCCTGTCTTGTGTAGTGTAAGTATTCTCTTACAAAGAGAAGCTACATTAATAGCTGGAGATTTTAATTCATCTTATGGGCAGAATACCTGCACAGCTGGCTAAAAGGACTTTAATCCTATTGCCCTTTCTTTCTCACCTCATATGACCAGGGAGATTTAGCTTGCCACTGTTTATGATTACATTCATTTAAAGTTCAAGAATTCAGGAAAATTACTTATGATCAGAAGCCATGTATACTGCAAAGCACTTCAGATAAGAATCAGGATTTTCCTGCTGCTTCTGAGAAAAGCAGAAAGTTCTACAAATATTTCTAGGCCAGGAATGATTTTCTATTAACCTTTCTATAAAATTTGGCCACTCACTTCAATAGCCTCGGGACATCAATACCCAGGACAAATACAAACTCCACTCATTTGTGCAATAATGCACTGGATACCAATATCTGTTAAAAGTGTGTGGCTTACTGGACTGATGAAACAGGGGTAAAGGCAGTGCATGAGAGCAGAGAAGAGTGTTTTTTTATTTTAACATTTGGGAAGGATTTGTTGGCTGGTCATCTGTAACAGTAGTTAAATGTGCAGTCTCAGTAACTTTGATTATTTTCTGAATCCCATTGTTTACCTATTCTCTGTTGCTAACTCCATGTGTTCCCCTGTTCCAGGACTGCAATGCCTTATGGGGGTTATGAGAAAGCAGCCAAACGGATGACCTTCAAAGTGCCTCAGTTCGATACTTGCCCTTTGATTCCAGAATCTCTCATGATATATAATCAAAACTTCAGTAACAGACCCTCCTTCAACAGAACCCCAATACCTTGGATGCCTTCAGGAGACTCCTCTGAGTACCATATTGATGTCAATGTTCCAAGAAGTGGTGAAACGGAAGAGCTGTAAACCCCAACCTCCAAGGCCTTCCTTTTTTCTCAGCCCCTTCTATTTGCAAGCTGATAGTAAGGACCTGAAAAGCACAACTCCAGTTCTTTCAGGCTGCCTTTTCTTTCACACTTATCCTAGATAAGTTCCTAACAGGTTCTAAACTTATCTTTGTTGTGGTGTTGGTCCATATCAGAAACAGTTTGAAGGAAAGGAGCTTTTTATTCCCCAAGGCACACAAGGGCAAAACTAGGAACTGTTTTTCTGTTTAGCTATGCTAAATGCTGCCTGTCTGCTCCATAATAAATCTGTTTTGTCATATATCAAGAAGTAATAAATCACCAGAGTTAAAAAGCCTTTGTGTTATCTCTTTTAAAAATGCTGCTGAATCAACTTGGGGTTTAGCAATAACAAAAGTTTTAATCTCACTATTAGACCGCTAGCGTGGGAAGAAAGATTGGGGACTGATGGAGATGGTCATAAGACAGGTACACAAGTGAGATGGATAAATACTGCAAAACTGGTGAAGAATGATGACTTTGAGGGGAAATATACAGGAAATAACAACAGCATCAGAGATAAAATTATGAGACAGCCTGTTAGTGCAGAAGACAAAGTATTTCACTGTCACCTAAGATTCCTTTATTATCCAGAGTATAAAATAGTTGATAGTTTAAGCAGGTCTTTCCTTGGACAGAGAGATCAAGAAGGCAACAGGGACAGAGGAAGGAACAGTCACACCCAGATGAGATGGCTTGCCAATAGTTACAGGACAAGAAATAAAAAGCTTTCATGGAATCATGTTTGTGTTGAAAGGACCCTTTCAAGGCCACCTAGTCTCAACCCCCATGCAGTATGCAGGGACATTTTCAACTAGATCAGCTTGCTCAGCACTACAATTATAATAGAAGCAATTTGACAATTGTCACATTGCAACATTAAAATATATAGCATATATAAAGTCTGTTCCATTTCTAGTAAGTTTTATTAATGTCAAACATATAGGAAGAAAGTCAGGCACTTTGGGAAACCAATATAGAGCTTTATATTTCTACATGATGTATCTTCTGATTTATAAATATGTGCACTCTTACACATAACACAGACACTGCCATTTTACTACCGGACCCCAGCTCAGCCTACATGGAGCCTTGTCTGGAAATCTGTGTCCTGGTTCCTTCTTTGAATCAATGTTTCCTCTTAGGAAGAGGGATAAAAATCTTATTTACAGACTCAGTTTCTGCTGAAGTAATTTTAGTTTAGGAGAATTTTCTCCTTGTCTAGAAACCCTTGCAACTATGTATTTGATTTTTATTGTTTAGCTACAAAGTTGGCTTTATTATACTCCGCCAAAAGGCTACTGCTGAGGCTAACCTGAGATCGCTTTAAAATTATGTCAATAATAACAAGCTACAAAAGAAATTAATGAGTAGTTTCCTAACCTTTCTGCTGAAATGGATGAAGAATATTTTATGTCCTATTAAATGATTACAAAGTATCTAATTTCTGTGACTAAACTTAGTGGCATTTAGGTGGTACTGTGATCTTCTGAAGAACATTTCAACATGAAAGAAAAAGCTTGTCTTTTTTAACATGTTCCTACAAAGTGTTTTGAATTGGAAACCAATCCTCAAAAACACTTGGTTTCTTTGGATGAAATGGATCCAGAAATTAGTTGAAAAAGCATTTCCCACACTGATTTCCTTTTTTAAAATGCCTACACAAATACATGCACACCGGTGAAAGACATTTACATGTGAAACTCTCACATTCTACTAAACTATTATTTTATTCTGTATTTGATACGTATCTGGAGATAAGGTTGCTGTGGGTTTTGTAACATTTTTAATCAACCTAGCTTTTTCATTTACATTGTAATTAAGGGGGAGAGGTTTCTTTTCAGTTTCCCAAAGTACTCTAACTCTATTCCAAGAATCCAGGCTACAAAGAGAATGCCAGAATTTAATAAAGACAGAGAAAATGTCATAGAAAACTAGGTGACACAAAGCCAAATATTTTCTCATCAAATATGCCATTCATTGCCTTCTCTTTTCTGATACAGGTTTTAGACTCCTACAATACACAATTATATGATTTAAAAAAAAAACAACAAACCATATTATGCCTCCATGGTAAATATGTCAGAAGCAGCAGTAACAGGACAGGCTGGTACCTGGATGTCACGGTCTATTTTCAGTAGCAGGTGTTCCAAATCATAGGCAAATTGCACAAGTATGCTGATGCAGAGGGTTGGCTGCTCAAAGGAGAGGTGAACTCCAGGCAAGCTCAGCGCAGGCAGTGCCCTCACGAACCAGCACACAAGCGCACCACATATGAGCATGGCAGATAGGGCTGAGTGCTCGTGACAAGGTCTGTGAATTATCCCAGACATGGTGATGGGATGAATCATGCCATCCAGAGATTCTGGTCAGAAGCAAAGAGACAGGGCTGGACACAAACTACACTGTGGGTCCAAATTCTATGTACAAGACAGGCTACCTCCAACACAGGTTTCTGGTTTACCCAGGAGGTAAGACTGCAGGCCAGCACTCCTACAACATAGCTCAGACAAGGATACAAGACCCAAGGTTGAATTTCTGGGCCATAAGCAGAGTGAAAGTCTCAGGTGAAGATGGTCAGAGCATCTAAGGTTACTGGACAATGATACCAAAATGTCTGGTAATTCCAGTATAATAACAATAATCATTAGCTCTACTGAAGCACAGGCAAAACCCCAAGACTAAATAAAATAGGTCCTTAAGCATGCAGGAAGAAATAAGAAACATTGTGCAGAAATAGCACAGTGCTCCCTGGTGGTGTAGTTTCGAAGTTCTCACACGCAAGGAAGGAAGGAAGGAAGCAAATAGGTCAGAGGACTGAGCTATGTAACTAAACCTCTCTCTGCTTCATCATGTACTACCAGCAAAGCGTTTTTGTCTGTGTGCTCCATTACCCCAAACCCGAAATGGAGATAAAAAGTTGCAATGTACTTGGAATTAGTATTGTATCATGGCAAATTAATATTAATGGAGATATGAGTCATAAGCTAAGAGGATCCTTTAGTTTTGCTAAATTTGCTCAACAAGGCATATAGCTCTTCTTTCACCAGTGTATACTTCACATCTCAAATTCTGTCAAGCAGGATTTATGTCCTTTTGTTTCTAGCACAAAATGAGAAATACAACACTTCATGTTTAGAACAATTCAGGTAACAACTATCTTGATGCTTACATAGCTTCGGATTCAGGCTAGTTTAATAATTTATTCAAGGTAATGTTAAAAGTGAGAAAAACCAGTAAACCAAATTCTGTCTCAAAAAAAATTAATTTCAGTGAGGCTTGCAGCTACTGTAATCAGGGCAGAAGTTTGTCTAAAATTATAAAATATTTAAGAGGAAGTAAGTAACTGTTCCTGATCTTTGTTTTCCTTGGGCTGTGATGTAGACTCAGGGGAACAGTCAATGCCAGAGAATTATTTATATTAGAAATAAGAGGATTTTATAAGATTTAATTACAGTGGATTTCCCCACATACTAGGAGCTACAGAATAGAAACTCAGTCATCTGCTTTTAAGCAGGATCATTGTAGTTAGAGATAAATAAGAATGAACAAATTATTGAGCCCATCCTCATGTAAAGGCAAGCTACAGTTCCCTCATAGAAGAGGTACTGGATATTAAACTTATACTCCACAGAAAAGCAGCCAAATATTAATTTAATAGAGAGGGGGTGGACAATGAAAAACAGATTGGGTAGCTTTTTGTGATATTTAGAACACTCAAAACAAAAAGTTCTTATATTTTTAGTTATTTACAGTATTTTAGGAATTTAGAGTTTTTAGGATGGGGTTTCTGGCCCTAAGTGGGGCAAAGGAAATTTAGGAGTATATTTTTTTAAGTTCACAAGCTTTATTCTCTGATGTACGACAACTTCTATTATAAAGAAAGCAAGCTACACTGAAAATGCCTAAGTTCCTGTTTTAATGTAAATGAAAGGTGTTTAATAAGATCTCAGCAATACAGCTGTATTCAGAACCAGCCCAACCAGCAGTGCTCATCCTACCTGACCCTTAAGGCAGAATGGTGGGCACTTGGCAGAGAGCAAAGGCTGCAACTCCATCCAGGGAGCCTGCACCATCCATGTAGGCTGAGCTGCAGGAGACGATGAGAAGGCTGCATAGCATTAGGGAGGCAAAAGAGGAGTTGGTCTTCTTGTTCCAAGCATAGCCTCCTGAGAAAACACAACCTGCAGCTGTATGGACAAATACTCCCTTACCAGCACACACAGAAAGGAGAGGACCCAACAATGCAAAGGAGTGGAAGCTTGCAACTGCAAGAACCAGCAGAAGGAAAAGACCTCTCTCAAAGCCTGAGGTGTTCTTGCAGAACTGCTTCATTACTCTGCAGATTGAAGAGGTAAACCACATTGCATCACATGAAACACTGGAGGTAGGTAAGGCAGCCTGATCTGCTGCTTGTGTAACAATCAGTGCAACTAAGAAAAAGTGATGGACGTTAGTAGTAGGTGATTCTCTCAGAAAAGCATGGAAGTTCCCATTTGCTGACCTGACCTACTCTTTAGAGAGGTTTGCTCCTTATGGGGGGCTTGCATTAGCGATGTCACCTGGAGATTACCAAACCTTGTACACCCCACTATTGTCTACTGCTGCTGTTTCACATGGGCACCAGTGATAACACACTGAATGGGCCCATTGAACTGGACAAATCCACAAATCACTACAGAAGTGATGTCAGAATCAGGGCTTTGACTACTGAGACCATGGGAACCACTTTGAGAAACGTGGTCTTCTGGGAGCAGATGGGGTCCAACTATCTATGGAGGGGAACAGCATCTTCAGCCAAAGGTTTGTAATAGAAGTGAAGAAGGCTTTAAACTAAAGTTGCTGATGGAGGGGATTCTTAATCAAGGAGGATCAGTTGAGGCCAGTGCCAGCAACGCTGTGTAGTTTGTCTGCAAATATGTGTTCTCTTCTACAAAAGACTGCCACAGGTACAACCATCTGGCAAATGTCCGACTTCCAAAGGATTGCCCTTTGGCCCAACAAACCGCTGACAGCACTTCTCTTGCAACTTACAGTCCACTGCTACCCATCAGCAGCAAATATGCCAATTTCTCTTGAATGAGCACTAGAAAAGTTTGGAGGCCAGCCTGCTGGCTCACAGCACACTAATACATTTATATGCAATCTCATCTATGCCCAAATCCTCAAACTGCAGGTTAAAAACTAGTTCAGACAAGTTGCTGATTCTGTCTTGGAGATATGCCTGACCAGAACCACAGATAAGTAAGCAGAATTTGCAGATATATGCAGAAGCAAGATTGCACCCATTTTGTGGAACTGCTGAGTATGTGGAATTTGAGACACAATTATATTCATGGCATCATGTATCTACTAGTGAAAGTCTCTTCAGCTAATGTAATTAGCGGTGTCTTTAGGTTGTACCTCTTGTTTTCTATGTATTTAACACAAAGTAAGTATCATCTTGTCTCTGATGATCATCTTTTCCTAGCAGTACAGCTTACGCAATGCCTTAATGAGTGCAAGTACTTGCTTAGGTAATATATTGTGTTAATTAACACATGCAGTAAAGAGAACTACATGAACCACTCTACTCTTAAATAGAATCTAAACCCAGGCAGTTTAATAAAGAAGTCCTCAAATATAAACACAAGAAGCTCATTGAGCTGTTGGAGTGAGTCCAGAGGAAGGCCACAAAGATGATCAGAGGGCTGCAGCACCTCTGCTATGAGGACAGTCTATGACCGTTGGGGCTCTTCAGCCGGGAGAAGGCTTCCAGGAGACACTATAGTAGCCTTCCAATGTCTGAAAGTGCCTACAGGAAGGCTGGGAAGGGACTATTCACAAGGTCTTGTAATGACAGGACAATGAGTAATGGGTTTAAACTGGCAGAGGGGAGATTTAAACTGCATGTTAGGAGGAAGTTATTTACAGTGAGGGTGGTGAGACACTGGAATGGGTTGCCCAGGGAGGCTGCGGATACTCCCTCCCTGGAGGTGTTCAAGGTCAGGTTGGATGAGGCCTTGAGCAACCTGTTGTAGTGGGAGGTGTCCCTGCCTATGGCAGGGGGTTGGAACTGAATGATCTTTGAGGTCCCTTCCAACCTAAACCATTCTATGATTCTGTGATAATTCCAATTTTAAGAAACATTATTTATATTGAAATTTTTAATGTATATTTTCCAGGTTTTTTCAGCCTTTTTAAAAACATTTTGATAAGTAATAAAAACCCACAAAATATTTTGTGCAAAGAGTTTTAATCTTAGAAGGTGCTTTTTTTCGTCTAAACAAAATTCCATCCAACGTACACTCAGGGAGAATGTGCAGACACTGTCCTTTTGAAATAGGAAGACGTTAAACCTATAGTTATAATGAACACTTGCCTTTCAAAAACCTAGAGTGAACAAGCAAATGTATAAATAAGGTGAGATTAATTTATGATCTTCTTGTTCTAGTGCCAAACCAAAATAGTTGTTTTCCTTTGTGCTTCTAACAAGGCTTACTAGGAGCATTTATTTTTTGAAAATTTGGTCACTAAAGGCACAATCATACTACAAAAGACTGATAAAGGTCTCAGTTCTTCCTAGCTCAGAAGTGAACCACAAATAGCACTGCTGTTTTACACCTGGTCCCTGCACTTGTTGCTGGGGAGAAAAATCATACAAGGAGAGCACTAAGAGCAGTGAAAAAGGCTACTTACCCACTGAGCAATGCTTTACTTGTGCTCCAAAACATTTCTCTACACAAAAGGGTAAATAAGGACTCTGCAGACTCCCCCTTCTTATGGGGGAAGTTCCTGCCATAAGCAACAATCTCATTATACATCATTCACTGCAGGGAAAACAAAGTGGACCCTGGAAGGAGGAACAAACAAATGAGAAACTTTCTGCTGGACAGCCCAAGGATGACCTATGGGCCTTATTGCACACGACCTCCCTGCTCACAGATGCTACACAAATTCAATTACACTGAAGAGTGCTTCAGTCAAACTCCACAGTGTCTGGCTCAGATTAGTAATTACTTCCCTGTTCTATTACGAAAACAGCCATACTTTAACAGGCCTGAAGCTAGCTTCATTATACTTACTATCTCTAAATGTTTTCTTAATTATCTTAGGTCCCTAAGAGAGGCTAGAGGCCTTCCTCACTTGCTTCCTATCCTAGTATGATTGGCTGGATTACCAAAGCAAAAGACTGAACTGGAATGGGAAGTCACAAGAAGTAAACAAGCATTCTTCCAAATGCACAAGCATTTTTCGGTGTTATTTTAGTACTGCTAGAAATGCTGCACTAACAGCACTGGCACAAACAGTACTTCACACACCCCTATATACAAATGGTATGCTTTCACTGTTTGCCATAGGCGGAACAAAAGGCAGTTCCAGTGCTCTAGCCATATTGTATGCACCCAGTGTACCAGCGATCTCAATTATCAGAAGCTCATAATTTAGGCATACTGAAATATGTATTTTAGATATACAACATTATACATCAACTCACTCACTTCTCCTATGTAAAACTGGGGTTCAACAACTGGAGGAAAAAATTTCCTGCACAACTTTCAGAGGTGGTGGCACTCCTCTAAGGATTAAGGAAGATATATCTCAGATGATTTGCCCTTATATCTTCAAGTCTGTTTGAGTAATTAATTGCATTGTTTAGCCAGCACTGAGATGTCAACTACAATGGCAGTCCCGCTAGTCATCTTCTGATTTCCTCTACACACACGATCTTGAATTCATAGGAAAGGGCCCATTTATTCCAGTGGGCTTGAAATAATGTTTCTTGGTTATCACCAAAACTACATCAGTTAACATAATTTCCATCGCTCTGGACTCGTGACAGGAAAATCAGACTGCAATGTACAGCTGATGCAGGAAACAGGAGTTTTAATATTATTTTTACACCATCTAAAATTCAGGGGAAAAAAAAAATTCAAAGTATCTTACTACATTTTCCCCAGATCCTAAGACAGCCTAATTCATCCCTGAAGTACTGGGGCAGATAATGTTGAACATACGTCGTTACGGCTCTAACCTGTGACAAAACCCAGCTGGAACATGAGCTAGAAGTAACTTATTGCTACCCCTAAATGCGTTGGACTGTTACCTTTGGCTACGGTCATATCCTACAGTTATCACGGCCCGTATTTTGCACTTCTGGTAAATTATACATTGTGTAAGCGCACCGACTTTCTTCCTGGTAAGGAAAAAGTATTTCTATCTCAGCAGCTCTATCGAAAAACTTCTGCTGCATCACCTGAAAAGCGCCGAAATTGCGTTGAACTGCGCCAGGCCAAAACCAGCCTCAGGGCAGCGATCAGCGAGTGCACCAAGCCGCCCGGCCTGGCCCGTCCCGCCACGCTTCTCACTCGTCAACCACCGAGCCCCGGGCGCCGCCACCTCGGCAGAGTACGGCAGTTTGCCGGTACACAGCCCACATACACCTTCTAGCTTCGGGCTGCGTCTGGAGACAGCATTAAGGGCTGCCTCCCAGCGAGGGGGTGATCGTTAAAACACAGTGAAGACTTCTCACCCCTTTTAGGATGGGGCACCGGGTTAGGCCGTCTGCCTCTGAAGCCCCGGGCAGAGGTGAGCAGCAATGGCACTGACAAACCGGGCAGCACCGGACCGGACTACCTCAGCTCTCTCGCGAGAGGAGGCGCCTCCGGCGCGGCCCGCGGCTCTCGCGGGATGCTGAAGCCTCTCGCGAGAGGCGGTTGCCGCGGCTGCCCGTAGCTATAGCAGCGGGAGATGAGGGCGGCTGAGGGAAGGGAATGTTGCGCGCCGCGGCGGGGCCCGACGCCAGCAGGTAGGGAATCACCGCGCCGCTCTGAGGAGGTGCTGGAGGCCGCCACCGACCCTTTCACCCTAGCGAGTACCCGTGCCACTGTCAGGATTCTTGTGGCGCCGGGCAGCAGCGGGGGCCCGTGGCGGCGACTGCCGGACGAGAGGGCTAGCTCCCTTCGGTGCACGGGCGGGCTAGGCGAGGGGTCGGAGCAGTTTGTATCGCGGTGCCTGCAGTGGGTAGGACTGCGGGACGCGGCCGAAACCTCAGATTCTCCGCTCTACTGGTCTTTCTTTCCCGTCAGGAAAAATGAAACCAAACGAGCGTTAACTGGTGGCTTGTGCCATGTGCCTGGAGACTTACCAGTGCTTCTCCCAGCTCTAAAGTGGCGCAGCCCGCACGGCCTGGCTTCTGCTTGTGGAAGGCAGCCAGCCCACGCGTGGGTCGGCGGTGGTCAGTAGGGTTTCAGTGCTGAGGCGCTGCCGTGGCCCCCGGGGCCTCACCTCTGGCGTGACTGTACGTGGGGACCCGCGCTGCCTGCCCGGCAGCTGGTCTGCTTGAGAAGAGGAAAAGGAGTAGCAGGTATGGGAAAAAAGAGGATACCGGAGCTAGAAAGGTCTTTTATCAACAAGGATATTTGAAATTAGGATCACTGACATTGCACTATGTTGGTTAGCAACTCAGAACTCAGACGTGATCAACTGGCTTTAAAAGTTAAACTTGCATGGAAGCTGTTGGTTGGAATAAACTGCTCAGTTATAGTATTATGTTGATAGTGTTGGTGAAAGGTCGGTAAAAGAATGTTTTTTTGTTGTTGTTGTTTTTTGTGTGTGGGTTGTTTTTTTGTTTTGTTTTGTTTTGTTTTTTTAAGAAAAAGGCAGCAGAAACTGTTTACTTTTCCGGGATCTGATTTCGTTTGAAACTCTTCGTTTAGTAGGGGGATTATGAGCGAGGATTCGTGAGGATTACAGCCGTAAATAGAAACCATAACAATGCACATCATCTGCTTTCAAAAAGTTGCAGACACAATGGCTTGGTCTCCTGGTCTTTCAGCTGAGTGTTGTCGAGGGTATTTACAGTGCCTGATGGTGCGTGTGAAAAGAATTCGAAGAGCTTTTCAGATTTCAGACCAAATTCTGAATGTTACAATCGTGGAAAAAATGTAAATGTGAAATGGAAGGAAAAACAGCTGTGCAGTTTCTCACACGCAGTTTGAAAGAGAGAAATGCCTACTGAAAACAAGCCTCTCTAAAGGCTTGTGCTACTTCACAGACATGAAAATCTACGACTGAAAGGTTTTGTGATGCAAGATACTTGACACGGAATAGCAGTTTTGGAAAACAACAGCGACACGGGTAGTCTTGTGTTTGTTTCCAGAGGGAGAAAAAAAGTACTGCTGTGCTGAGAAGTGAATTGGTGAGGCCATACATAACTTTAACATGGCATAACTTTTAAAAATAATTACTAGAAGTGTATTATGGGCTAAAAAAATATGTGAGTCTGTTGAAATTTGATATAATTTAGGAAGTGATACAAATAATGATAATTTCTATCTAAAGACAGGCTATAATTTAAATTCTGTTTCAGAACCTATACAAGAGTATATCTAATCAAGATGCACTGCATAACATTCAGATTGAATTAAAGAGAAGTTTTTTGTGTGTGCGTTTGGGTTGATTTGTTTGGGTTCCCCACCCCCCCACAAACTCTCTCTCACCTGGGTGATGAAAGCCAGGAAGCCTTTTGCCACAGTATTCATAGGGTTAAGAGCAAGGATTCTGCTTTATTTGTCCTGTGACAGATTTAGAGTTATCCCGGAAAACTTATAAATTTTGTCTTCTTTATGATAGCGTCAACCGTAAAAGCATTTCAGTTAATTTCTTTCAGGTAAAAAACAAGCCAGTTCTTCTTTCTGTTCTGGGTTAGCAAGTCTATTTTGAGGCTATAGTCACGAGTTCATTAAAAAGGATAATGGAAATTTAAATCCTTCTTTATCCAATCCTGATGATGTTATTAGGCATTAAGCCTTCTTATGTGAATTTTCGTAGAGGGTACATAGTAGAGAAAGTATGTTTATTTTCCCGTTTGTGGAGCTTCAAAAATCTTGTTACCTAGAGAATGGTGGCAGAGCTCTTTGGTAGCGTGTTACAGTAGGTTCTAACCACAGTAATCAGAATTTAGCCTCCATTATGTTTGAGTGCTTAACAAACATCTGCATAAAGAGCAGTTGGGGCTGTCCCAAATAACTTATAGTGCAACTGTGCAACAATGCAGCAAATTATACAAAAAAGGAAAATGAGGTTGAAGGACGAAAGAGTAATAAAAATCTACTCACCTTACTATTCAGAACCAATGAAAGTTTAAGTCTTATGTGGCTGTTGGTGCCTGTAGAACTTCTTAGCCTTTTTTCTCAAGGTACCTTCTGAAATTTAAATCCCTTGTATATCCTCTAGTTTCCTAATGTATTTTCCATCTGTATTTATTTAAACAATTTCTTTTTTTTCTCTGAAATGCTCCACTTTTCGTCTTTGTCTAAGCATTGTCTTACTTCAGTCAGGAGTGGCTGCATTAACCATTCTGAAGTTACTGTGTAGTGGTCGTTCCTAGCACAAGTATGCAGCATTTAGTGGCAGAGAGGAGCAGCAAAGGAGTTTTGTTACTGACTGTGGAGGAATTTTGATTGTCTTGTATGGATCTCTCTATTGTTCCTACCAACTGCATATCAAGTAATAGGCGGTCTTTAGCCTTCTAAGATTTTGCCTTCATCTGTTGACAGCCACCTTTCTTAGGCTTGCAATGTGTCAGATTGCTAGGAGGAGCCATCTTCTATATGTAGCCAGAATGCTTTTTAAGACAAGTGACAAAATATCTAGGTCTCTTATTGTGTCTTTTGACATGCAAGTTTGATGTGCAAGCTTAACGCAGGGTTTATTTATTCTTTTCTCTTCGGTATGTGACCTAATGCATTGGTTCTGTGACCTCAAACTTAAAAGGTTTGGGTGGATCTGACCAGCTGATGCCTAGAATTGTCACAGGACTTGCGTTTGTCATAGGACTAGTGTTTGGCCACTAGTGACTTGGCTAAGCTCTGACTACATGCCAGTTCCGTCATTGAGCTTGCTGATCTTAGGTGTAGTCATTCAGTTGAAAAATTAATCTGTTTTGGCTTTCTGAAAGTTACAGTGTGTGTTCAGGAGTTGGTGGAAAGGTAAGGGAGGAGAAGTTCTACTGTTATCAACACCTGTGTGAAAACTAGGGAACTTTCAAGGAAGGCAAGAGCCTATAACTTAAGTGTTTTTTTTCCCCCCCACTTTCTGAGCTTTGTGAGCTGCTTGTATTCTGCTGTAGTTTTAAATGCTAGAAGCAACAATTCCTGTTCATAGAGTGCAAAATTTGTAGTAGATTGTCTAGTGTTATAAATACTTGAAGTAAAGATGGCTAGTAGAGATACTGTATTAAAACTTGGTGTCTATTAATTTCTGAAGCAGTTACCACAGTTCTCTCTTTTACCAAGTGATATCTGAAGAGCATTTGCTCTGACTTGCTGAACTAGTAAGAGGTAAAGAGGCTATAGACTTAATGGTTTTGAAGTTTTAAACCATTTTTGTACAAATTATGAAAGCATGCAGGAAGTTATTTGCTGTTATGGGCTAATCTGTACATTTGCTGTCTAATATTTATGAAAAAATACTGTAAAAGCATGGATTCTCTAGTATCATTCATAGTAACTTGTAAATAAATCTGTTTCTGAATTGAAACCATCTGCAGGGAATAGAATTGTTAAGCTTTGATGCTACAAGTGTTGTTCAAGCATTTTGGCTTCAAATGCATCATACCAAAATAGATATTAATTCTGATGTTCATTTTATAGAATAAAAGGAATAGCAAATATTATAATTTTTTTTCAAAGCCTTTAGCCTTATGAAACACATATTTGAACAAGTTATCCAGAAAATTCTTTAAGCAGCACTGTGAAATTTCATTTTTAAAAGCTCTGTTTTGGTGTCTTTTCTTTCTTGTCTTATTTATTTAGCAATAAAAAACTTGAAAGCATTTTACTAGTACAGGGTTAATTATAATTTGGTATCTAAGAGGCAGAAGTAGTCTTCCTCCACAGATTCATGTGCTGTGCTACTTGTGGTGTGGTTTTCACTGTTCTTCTGGCATACTTCCTAGCTCCTGGTCTGGAGATAGAGCCTGACAAGGAAGAGATAACTCTCTCTCTCTCTCTTTTTTTTTTTTTTTTACTTGGTTGGGGTGAATTTGGTTTGGTGAATGCAAATTGTAATGTTGAATTTTGAGTTTGATGGGATCTGGACCAAGTCTGACAAATGAATTTGTGAAGGCTGGAGTTGTCAGATGAAAATAGCTTTCCTTCATTACCAACCAGTCTAGATTTGAGCCATTCATTGACCTAGAGGAGAAAAGCTCAGTGCCACATTACCTATCCTCTGATCTATCCGTATGTTCTTGTGTTTAAACCTTCTGTAGTCCTTGTGAACAGAACACACAGAAAATATTGAGCATCACTTAACACTTTTAAGTACTAGCACAGTGTTCATTCTGGTTGTCTGTCATGTGTGAATACACTGAAGTTAAATACACACTGGCTTTTCATGAGAAACCCTCATGCAAATCCTACCATATGGCAAATGCCAGCATTATCTTAAAACCATTAACAAAGAACCTATTGCTACCATTAACAGGAAACTTAGTCCACAGCTGTCAGTAGCATACTGCAAGTTATTAATAACTTCAGGCTGCTGCTCCGAAAATGAACTTAAATGAAATATCATCAGGAGCTGAGTCATCCCACTAACACTTCTGCATGTCGTATCCAGGTTTGTATTTATCTGTGGAAGCCTTTTCAGAGTATATTATTATCACTATGTGCCTACTTTGTTGTTCGTTGAGGATCTTAACTGTGCTCAAAGCTATGGGAATTAGAATGAAAATTTATTTCTATGTGTTTCATAAAACTTGTTTCAACAAAATACTTGAAATAAGCAGATAGGAGTGCATAATCCATTTTCACATTTATTCTGAGGTAAGATGTTTCTGGACAGCCTACTTAATGGGAGAAGGTCAAGATTTGTAAATAGTTGTCCAAGTTATTCTCAGTTTGTAAGGTTATTAAAGTAAATTACAGTATGCAGACCATAGTTTCTGTGAGATGCAGAAATAATAAAAGCTACATTTGTGTCTGTTGGGTTTGGCTTTTTATCTCCTTATCACTTTTCTGTAAGTGTTATCAATAGTCTGTCCTGATTGCTGATTGACCTGCTGCCCAATCAAATGAGATGACTTTTCCTCCTTCCTCCTCACTAAAATGACAAATTGGGTCTCTTTACTCTGCCTGGCCGTCAATCTTAATGCAATTTACAGAGACATAATTATTTTTGAGAACTCGCCCAATTATTAAAAAAAAATACTATTATTTCAAAATGTTGAAAATTGACCAACTGATTCAAAAGGTGAGAGACAAAAACTGATTTTGGTCAGATGCTTCACAAGGCAATATAAGTGATTTGCTGCCTAATTATTATGGAAATGAGACTTATGATCATATTGTCTATGTGTCTCCTTAGTTCCATTTGTTTTCTCCCCATTTTTCAGTTAGAGCATCCCACTTCAAGTGTTTCTGGTGTACAGGATGTGATCTGCATCTGTTTTGTCATTTTTTTCCCCGACTCCTTTGATCACACAGTTCTCATTTCCCACGGGTTCTATCGTTAAAAGCAAGATGTCTGAATTCTTGTGTTTTACTGACAATGGGAGAAGTTAAGTTTTTAGAACTCATAAATTGTGAATACCTCCTGTGTTTGAATATCTCTTCAACCCTGAAACAATGCCTTTTTATGTTGCAGATAAATACCAGTTGTCTCTAAAAATGTGACAGGACGTGAGCTCTAGTGATCTTTTGCTTAATTATATTGCAGAAGGCCCTGGTGTGTTTTATTTCCCTGTGGGTTTGGTCAAGTTTGTAGTGCTTGAATTTGAAGGCATGGCTCATCTGCTTTCCCATCTTTTTTAGATCAGAACAGTGAATGTCAGTTTATTGTAGACATCTATTTTTCAAATGTAGTCAAGTGTACAAAATTATATAAACACTTTCTGGCACAAAAGATTTTTGTTAGTGTATATATTGCAAATAAGCAGCAAATGGTTGCTGGTTTAAAGGTTAATAATGCCAAAGGCAAAAGCAGGTAGGATGAACTGTAATAAATAAAAATCACATATTAGTGTCTTGTCTAAAATTCTTTTTATGAGACAGTTTAGCTCACCAAAACTTAAACAGTGGTATCCAGTGTATACTGAGGGAGGCAGTAGTTCACATATAAGAACCCTGTAGGGAACCAAAGAGAAGCTGTGTGGGAGTCTTTTTGTGTTCGTTTCTTAACATCCCACCCTCCCTCCCCCCGCCCCCCACTTTTCTGGCATTTCATGATCTTGAATAAAGACTATTTAGATTGTTAATTTCTAATACTTGATTAAATCAGTAGTTGTAGTAGATAATGTTCGGTGCATGTCATTCTTGGTTTCATTTTTTAAAAAATGGTCTGATTTAGTACATTTTTTTGGTTTTGAAAATAATGAATTGGCTAAAAATATGAGTGATTCAGATGTGGGAGACTGTTTGAAGAGGAGGAATTTTCTGTTAGCTAAACATGAAATATATTGTGGGAAATAGGGAAGCAAGCAGCAAAAGACTTCCTAATCCTCCATTTGGTATTCTCAGTAGAATGAACTTATAAATGTGATCAATAAACAACAGCTAATGTATGTCAGCACTTTGGTACATGAGCTGTACTGTGGCACAGAAACAGGACAGTGTTACTAGGTCTGCATGTTATTCAAGAAAGTAGATTGTGGTGGGAGAAGTGGAGGGGAAAATTAAAACAAAATTTTTGAAAAGGATGAAAGGATGGAAGAAGTGTTGGTTATATACTCTGCCTGTTCTCTAAAACTTTTCCGTTATACTGTACCTGAGGCATGCTAATAGACAGCAGAGCTGCATAAAACTTGTGATTAGTAAACTACAACATTCTCTGTGATGTGTATTATGGATGCTGTTGTGCACAACAAATTATCCAGTAATCAAATTGCAGCAGATGATATCAGGAGGCTTTATGTAAATACTTTTGATGTATGCTTTAAAAAGGCGTTGCCATCAAAAACTTCAAGATCCTTTGATTATAGATGCTTGATAGTTTTTTAAATAAAGATTTATTTATTTCTATCAAAGAGAACCCGAAAAGAATGCTACTGCGTGGGCTTGGCAGTACTGCATGATGATTAACAGTTTTCTTTTAAAGTGACTTTTTTAGGGTGCTCCAGATTTTTTTAAATTCTGGAAGCTTTTAAAAACGTTCGTTTAGAAGTTTCTCCTAAAATGCATTGTATCAGGAGAGGAGATGGGCAAGGAGGGAATATAACTTCCCAGTTAGTGAAAACATAATTGTATTATCTCCCCTTTTAAGTTAGCTGACTTTAAGACTATTGATTTGCTATGGAAATAGACATCTTCTGAGAAGAAATACCTTCTGTCCGCAAATATGTTTTCTTAAAGGGCTCTTCCTTTTGGGGAAAGATAGGTAGTTTAATTTAGTAATATATTTCTTCAATTATTCTCTATGTTGTTATAACATACAGTTGTTAAAACAGTCATATTCAGCCATAAAATTGTAAAAGCTATTTACTGTATATAAGCTATTTACTACTTCTTGCGTGTGTTTATTCCTGTTCGCTTCTTGGTTCTGATGGGTTTTCCTCTGACTGTTTTTCTGGTATCACAGCTGCAATCATACCTGGACAATTCCATTGTATTCTGTCTGTGGCTCTGATAGGAACTGGTAGTATGCAGAGACAGAAGGTAGTAGGCTCTAGTCGTCTCTATGAGAACAGAGCTTTTCAGGCTTAAGGACATAGAGTGACATTTTCAAGCTGAAGTTGCTTTTTCTGACTGTAGCTTTAGGAATGTTTCTAGGGAGAAGCAGCAGTATTAGCAAGATCTTATTTTTCAGGATTATTATGTAAAGTAGTACTTCAGGGTTTGTGAGAGAAAATATGGGGAAATATATGACTCTTGTAGTGCCATGCCAAGTTGAACTGCTTAGTTCTGCTCTAGAAAATACTACTTCAAGTATCAGTTACAAAATTACATAACTTTTTTCCCCCTCTGATAAGGAGTGTATGTAGTGTTTGTACATGAGTTAAGATTGATATGTCATTTATCACTAAACTTTAACCTTTGAGATAATCTATCTCATGTACGCATAGTAAATAAAAAAAAGTAGAATTGTTTGAACAAGAATCAAAATTCTGCAGTAAGATTTCTAGTAACTCTGAACTCTATACACATTTTTATTTAAAGTATTTATTTTATTTTAAAAATTTTCTTTCACAGTACAAAACATAAATTTGTTTGTTTTACTTCAAATGTGACTCTCTGTCATGTTTGCAAATTGTTATGCTAGCTGTAGTGCTTCTTTTCTCAAGTCTCTGCCTTTCTACTTTGTTTTTATAGTATCAATTTTTAAAAGTGCACAATATTCCAGGTTGTTTGTGGACTTCCTTTCCTTTTATTATTCCAGCTTGTCTGGAATCTAAATAGTGATATGAATGCTAAATGCTTGGCCTGTGTTGTTATCCATATATGTGAATGAAGTCCAACAATCATTTTGTCTGTGATTGTATATGGCCTTAACTACTGATAACACTCAGTTTTTGATAATTACTTCAATTTAAAAATGGAAATATGAAAATGCTGTTCTTGAATTGAACTCTCAGAATTTGCGGTGGCAGTTGCTTAAATTTTCACTGCTTCTGTGTGACTCCAAACTTTAGAGCTGATACATGAGTAGTAATAAGTCCCTGTTTTATATGGTACACAATAATGTCTTCATTTGTTCAGTCATACTCATGTCCACATTTGATTTGTGAAAATCATTCATAAATAAGCAGTAAGAACTTCCATCAGGAAGCATATGAAGTATGTTACAAATATATGGACATAAATTAAAGGTTCCAAATTAAAGAAAGGTTTGAGGTGGGGAAGATTTTTTTTTTCCCCATTCGTTTCTTCATTAGAAAAGTTTGGCATTTGAATGAGAGGCTGCACAGTCTCCATCCTTAGAAAATTTTGAGTGGATAAAGCCGTATGGATAAACCTGATCTGATCTCTTGGTTATGCTTTGAGCATGAGGCTACACTAGAGACCTTTTCTGGGGTCCTTTCAAGCCTCTGTGATTCTGATTTGATTTTTGGTCACACTCCATCTGTTTTTTGTTACTGCATGAGCTGATCGTTTAGTGTGCTCGGTGCATTTCTTCAGTAAGAATGACATCACGTGGGACTGAAGAACTGGAGACATGGGCTCAGGAAGAAAAGGAATGCAGATAAATTGTTGTCCAACTGTCCTGAGAAGTGGTTGAGGCTGTGGACAGATTAACTTCTGCTTTTAAGAGTATTTCTATGAAGACTTAGTATAGATAAAGCCATTTTCTTGAGAGAACTTAAACTAATATATTGAATTATGAAGGAAGTTGACAAAGCAAACATTAATTTTGGTATAAGAAACAGATGATTCTGACACATAATACAAAATATTCAGAACAAGTTCTAGCTGTGGTAGGATATAGCATAACTTAGATATAACGTTCACAAGAATTAGAGCAAAGGAACCAGCACACTCTTCTACAAAAACTGAGACAAAACTTCAGATCTGCTGGTTGATTTTAGCAGGGCTTTTAAGCAAGAAGTCCCCAAGGCACTGTATAACTTGTATGTTATTGAGGTTGTTGCTTCAACTTTTTACGTTTTTTTGGTTGTTACTGATTTCCACAAAGACAGAAAATGGTCCAAAAAATGTTAATTACCACCAGCTCTTAAGCAGACTGAGTTGCATAAATGTTTGTAAAAGTAATAGGACTATTAGTTACTTTCAGTCTTTCACAAGAAAGAAGATGTCTCTGAAAGAATCTCTTCAGGAGTTTGGTGTTTTTTTAGCCTTTGCAGTCAGGGTTGAGTCATGAAACTATTGTAACTTATGCCTCTACAGTGTAATCACTTTTAATGAGTTTTATGAAGAGGTAAAATACCTGCTTAAAGTTACAGTGTGGAGGACGAAATCTTACTTCTCTAATAGTTTTGTTTTTAATTGTGTTGTAGCAGAGCTACCATTGCTATGTCGTGATATTTTCCATGGCCATTCCAGTTTGCCGGATTGCTTCAATATGAGATAGGTGCTGGCAGTGCTTTCTGGTGTGAATGCTGAACTGAGATTCAGCTCCTCGTTTTAGACTGCACACTGTTGAAAACCTGTTCAAGAGATAGCTTGCCCTTCGTATTCTCCCACAATGATCATGTATCTAACCTTCCCCACAATGACTGTAGGCAATAAATAGAATTTTAGCACATTAATTAATGTTTTGATTTTCCTTCCTCTGCTCATTTTTATTATTTAGGTGTGTAGTCATGCAGTTGTAGTTCTGCCAACATTACTTATTCTTAAAAAACAACCCAAAACCCCAACAATTAATGAACACAGAGAAGTGGTGTGAAATGAACTGAAGGGTCTTCTATTCCCTCCTTTTTCCATAATGTGTTTAATTAGTATAATTTTTAAATTTTTTTTTTTTTTTCTTTGTCAGAGAGCGGAGAAGTTGCCTTAGATGCTTACCAAAGAAATTTCCATTGGCTGGCTGGTAGTTTGTTAATTAGAAACAGTGATTGTGATTTTGAGTCTATGAAAGACTGGTGAAGGTTGTTCTAACAAGGTTGTGGAAAAACTCTTGATTTTCAGGAGGGTCATGAACCCTGAGTCGCTTTTAATGGAAACCAGGATTTTTACCTTATCATCTATAGATGTCCTAGATCAGGACAGCATGAAGGCTCTCAGTTCCTAGTTCTGTATTTCATATTTCTGCCCTTAATCTTTCATCTTGCAAACAGCTTACCTCCTCAGAAGGAAGAAAGAATAGCACCACAATGTACTCTTGGAATAGTAGCTAATATGTGATATTTTCCATAACTCCATGGATGGTTTTTCTTCTGTCTGTGCATTTCTGTGATTTTCCAATCAGCTTTCACAGATGATTTTATTACTGATCTTGTAAAAACATAATAACAGATCACTATACATACCAGTCTAGACAAAGCTAGTCACTTAAATTCTGTCATTTGAAGCATGGGCACTTGTAACTCTGTATTAGGAACTTACTGGAAGAGCTAATGGTCAAATTAGCATCAATGTCTTTTTTCTCCAGTCTTGGTGTTACAAAATAAATGTCACACCTGTGAAGTCTAATTACTTAATCATTCCTTGAAGTGTTCAGCACTATTTGCAGGCTATAATTATCCAAATTACTTTAGAGAGGGGAAAACTGTATTTTTCTGCCTCAATAGCATTCACTTAAAGTGTCTTGATTTCTGTGTTTGGGGGCAGATAAGGAAGCATGTGTCTGTTTGCCTGTGATCTGCATGTTACTTGTGAAATGTAATGCCAGATCTAGTGCCTTCCACTAAGCTTACTTGGACTTAATGTCACAACTTGTTTATCATCTTGCCCTGCTGGCAGATTGAGATTTTTGAAAATAAAAAATTTGAAAACTGGACCAGGAAAACTGTATCCCGCCCAAAAATCCACTTGACATTTTCTAGAAAGAAACTTATCCTGCCGGAGGATTTACTGCATATCTTTGCACAGTTTCAAGGCAAAATTGCTTTGGAGACACTTTAGTCATTAGGGTGATGTTTCATCTGTTGCACAAGGATTTTATCAATCTGTGCTACTGCACAGTTTATTTGAAATTTAGACTAGGATCATGTAGAAGAGCACTTGTCTTCTTTTTAATGACATCTGTTCTTACCAGAGTAACTTTAGTCTTGCAGATGAGTTGCTCCAAGGACATAATTTCTAGGACTTTGGTGGTTGTTGCTGCCTTAGGCAGCAACCTGGGATTGAAAATACATTTTTACAGCTAGAATTAGTCTTATTTTCTAATGCTTTTTAAATTTCAGCTTTTATTCACATTGAATGAAGCAATGGGAAATATGTTTGATAACCTTTGGGTTTCTGAATGCAGCCAGGATGCCAGCATTGAAAGCTTTGTGTTATAAATGACAAGGGTTTTCTGTGGCGCTTGAATGCGTTTTCAGTAATGTTTTATCAGAAATGTATCTCTGCCTGGTATAAAAGAAAATCAGATAGAGTTGCTGGGCAAAGTATTGGAATGCGGTTTTGAAATGGTTTAGATTTGCAAGATGTACTAATAAAACACAGTAATATCTGTTGTATAAGAAGTTGGGAAATAGGTTGATATGCCTTGAATATTTACACTTTTTATTCTCACTCAGCTCTTTCAGATCCTTTGCAATAAGGATAAGAAAAATACAGAGGAAAATATGGATTAACTTGTCTGGTCTTTCAATTTCAAACATTTGTGAGCCTTAATACTGAGTTTGCTCATCACCTTCGGACTTCCTGACCATTTCAGTGAAAAACATGAGAGCTATGGTGCTGAGTTAAGTTGAGAATATGCTTAGCCCAGGTTCTTATTCTGGTGGTAATCTGTTTGGTATTCTCCAGCTCATGCATTTTACATTTCTTAATCTTTCACTATTTTGCTACTCTATTATTCCCCAGAATCACTTGTGGGTTTTTTTCCAGCTTAACACGATTTTCTCCTCCTCCTTGCCCTCAGTTCTATGGCAGTGTTGTAGCTGGTAATTCTTTCAGTTTAGGTTTATACCTGTTGCTACCAGGGTTCATGTATTTGGACTTAATACCATTTCTCCTTTTTTTTTGTCTTTATGTGTTGGTAGACTGGTAGTTGCTGACAGGGAGAGTGGTTAATAAAGGAACGAAATTTGCTTGGTGCCCTTCTCCAGTGCCTCATTTAAAGTTTGTTCTTCAAGTTGTTTTACTTACTCTTTAGCCCAAACAATCAATTGGTAATTAGTTGTCTTCCGTTTAGTTGCTTTCCATTTGTTCAAGTTGTTTGTTTTGATTTTCTTGCTTTGTTTTGTTTGTTACGCGGTCTTTTGACTTGCTGTGGTGTTTGGGGTATTTTATTAGTTTATTTTGGTTTTTTGGGGTTTTTTTAGGAAGGGCTTTTGGCTGTAGGGTTGCACAGTTTCTTCGTCAAACAGTGTGAACTATTGCATAAATAAAATGCTTATGTCTTGCTTTAAAAAAAAACAAAACCAAGGCATATCCAAGATCTGTCTTCTCTTGAATTTTTTTTTTTTTATACTTCTGATTGTCAGCCATTTAGGAGTGTCCTGAACTGGATCTAGAGAATAATCTGTAATTGCCTCTGTTCGTTTATCTTTGATTAGTAAGTCTAGTTTTAAACTGTAGTGGGTTTGCAGTGACCTGCCCCCCCACCTTTTAGAA
>VWZI01013315.1:34907-65997 GCA_013396835.1 Psilopogon haemacephalus | reverse complement strand
GTCTCACCAGGTTGGAGTAGAGGGGGAGAATCACCTCCTTGGCCCTGCTGGCCACACTTCTGATGCAGCCCATGCTCTGCTTGGCTTTCTGGGCTGCAAGTGCACACTGCTGGCTCACATTGAGATTCTCCTCCATCAAGCACCCCTACGTCCCTCTCCTCAGGGCTGCTCTCCAGCCACTCACTGCCCAGCCTGGATTGGTGCTTGGCATTGCCTCGATCCAGATGCAGGACCTTGCACTTGGTCTTGTTGAACCTCCTGAGGTGGGCTTGTGCCCACCTCTGCAGCCTGTGCAGGTCCCTCTGGATGCCATCCCTGCCCTCCAGCCTGGCTGCTGCACCACACAGCTTGGGGTGCTCAGCAAACTTGCTGAGGCTGCACTCAATGCCTCTGTCCATGGCACCCACAAAAATGTTGAACAAGACTGGTCCCAGGACTGATCCCTGAGGGACTCTGCTTGTCACTGGCCTACACTTGGACATGGAGCCATGGAGAGCCACTCTTTGTGTGTGGCCATCAAGCCAGTTCTTTATTTGGTGCTCCATCCAGCACCTGCTGGAGGCAAGAACAGATAACACAATAACTCAGCACTGAAAAGAGAAAGCTGTGCCTTGCAAACATTTTTTTCCCCCTCTCCTTCAACCAGCTTTTAACTGTCCTGCATTAAGCATTTTTTTTTCCTATGGATTTGTTTAATTTATTTCATAGAGTTTCTGCAAAGTTCCAACAAGGGCAAATGTAGAGTCTGGCATCTGGGAAAGATCAACCCCCAGGGAGCAGTAGACTGGGGATTGACTTCTTGGAGGGCAGTGAGTGGGAAAGGGTCCTGGGGGTCCTAGTTGATGGGAGGTTGACTATGGGCCAGCAATGTGCTCTGGTGGCCAAGAAGGCCAATGCCATTCTGGGGTGTATTGGAAAGTCTGTGGTTAGTAGGGTCAAGGGAGGTTCTCCTACCCCTCTACTCTGCCCTGGTGAGGCTGCATCTGGAATATTGTGTCCAGTTCGGGCCCCCCAGTTCAAGGACATAGAACTGCTTGAGAGAGTCCAGCACAGAACCACATAGATGATGAAGGGAATGGAACATCTCTTTTATGTGGAGAGACGGAGGGAGCTGGTACTGCATGAAAAGGTCCAGTGCAGAGACACAAAGGTGATGAAAGAAGGGGAACATCTTACTTATGAGGAGGGCCAGAGGGAGCTTAGTCTCTGTCAGCTTGGAGAAGAGGAGACTGAGAGGTGACCTCATCAATGTTTGTCAATACGTGCAGGGTGAGTGCCAGAAGGATGGAGCCAGACACTTCTTGGTGATGCCCAATGGCAGGACAAGGGGCAATGGGTGGGAATTGAGGCATAGGAAGTTCCTTATAAACATGAGGAGGATTTTTTTTTCCCTATGAGGGTGACAGAACCCTGGAACAGGTGCCCGGGGGGCAGATGAGGAGAGGCTGAGGGAGCTATGAGTGTGCAGCCTGGAGAAGATGCTCAGGGCACACCTCATTGCTGTCTACAACTACTTAAAGGGAGGTTGTAGCCAGGTGGGGTTGGTCTCTTCTCCCAGGCAAGCAGCAACAGAACGAGGGGACACAATCTCAAGTTGTGCCAGGGGAGCTATAGGCTGGATGTTAGGACGAAGTTCTTCCCAGAGAGAGTGATTGGCTTTGGAATGGGCTGCCCAGGGAGATGGTGGAGTCACCACCCCTGGAGGTGTTCAAGAAAGGACTGAATGGAGCACTTAGTGCCATGGTCAAGTTGATTGGCTAGGGCTGGGTGCTAGGTTGAACTGGATGGTCTTGGAGGTCTCTTCCAACCTGGCTTATTCTATTCTATTCTATTCTATTCTATTCTATTCTATTCTATTCTATTCTATTCTATTCTATCCTTTTTCATATGCAAGACCTGCCTGAATGCATTTCTGTGTGATCTGCTCTAGGTGATCCTGCTCTGGCAGGGGGGTTGGACTGGATGAGCTTTGGAGGTCCCTTTCAGCCTCTAACCCTCTCTGATTCTGAGCCTGATCTAGGGTAGGGTGTCCCTGCCAATGGTGGGGGAACTTGATGACCTTTGTGGTCCCTTCCAACTCTGACTCATTCTATGATTCTATATTTTAAATAGCAAATCAATCTGATTATCTGCACACATTAAATATTATCTATCCACAGTACATAAACGTATTTTCTATCAAATTCCACTGCAAAAGTAATATAAATTAGCTGTAATGTACCACTTCTGTTGCAGCTTCGAGATGAATAATTATCTCTGTGTGGCCATTAATTCCATTTCTAAACCTGATTCTTTCACCTGGTAGTAAAAGGGGGCAAAGCAACACCTGACAGAAGTAGAATCATCCTGCACAGAGTCGTTGCAACAATAATGACATCCTTGACGTTGTTTACCATCTACAAAACCACCCTACAAAAGATTATAATTTTCCAGGCACAGGTTTTGGGGACAGGAGCCTGAGTTTTATGGATTGATTTCAATATTTGCTTTTATGAAATGAGCCCTGTTCAAATACTGTCAGCATAAATAGAATTGTTAAGAGAAAGAACTTTGTCTTCTCACTGAGAATTGCATCTCGGATGAGATGAGCAGCATTGTTCAAGGGATCTCTTTTTTTTTCTTTAAAAGGCATTGTTAAACATTATATTTTTATTAAATGCCATCATTTTTTCACCCCCCTCATCTTTCCTCCAAACTAGAATAGAATAACATAGCATAAAATAGAATAGAATAGAATAGAATCATAGAATCATAGAATCATAGAATCAGTCAGGGTTGGAAGGGACCACAAGGATCATCCAGTTCCAACCCGCACGCCATGAGCAGGGACACCCTACCCTAGAGGGACACCCTACCCTAGAATAGAATAGAATAGAATACAATAGAATAGAACGGAACAGAATAGAATAGAATAGAATACAGTAGAATAGCATAGCATAACATAGAATAGAATAGAATAGAATAGAATAGAATAGAATAGAATAGAATAGAATAGAATAGAATAGGAGTAGAATAGCGTAGCATAGAATAGAATACAGTAGAGTAGAATAGAATAGAATAGAATAGAATAGGCCAGTTTGGAAGAGACTTCCAAGATCATCCAGTCCAACCTAGCACCCAGCCCTAGACAATCAACTAGACCATGGCACTAAGTGCTCCATCCAGACTTTGCTTCAACACCTCCAGGGATGGTGATTCCACCACCTCCCTGGGCAGCCCATTCCAATGCCAATCACTCTCTCTGGCAAGAACCTCCTCCTAACATTCAGCCTATACCTCCCCTGGCACAACTTGAGGCTATGTCCCTTCATTCTGTTGCTGCTTGCCTGGGAGAAGAGCTCATCCCCACCTGGCTACAACCTCCCTTCAGGTAGTTGTAGACAGCAATGAGGTCTGCCCTGAGCCTCCTCTTCTGCAGGCTGCACACCCCCAGCTCCCTCAGCCTCTCCTCACAGGGCTGTGCTCCAGGTCCCTCACCAGCTTCATTGCCCTTCTCTGGACACATTCCTGTACCTCAACTTCTCTCTTGAATTGAGGGGCCCAGAACTGGACACAGCACTCAAGACGTGGCCTGACCAGTGCCAAGTACAGGGGCAGAATAACCTCCCTTGTCCTGCTGTCCACACTGTTCCTGATCCAGGCCAGGATGCCATTGGCTCTCCTGCCCACCTGGACACACTGCTGGCTCATGTTCAGCCTAGTGTCTCCTAACACCTCCAGGTCCCTCTCTGCCTGGCTGCTCTCCAGCCACTCAGCCTTCAGGACAGATCATGCTGGTGTTGCATTGAGGTTCCTGATGGTTTGGGTCAGGCACCCAGCAGGGCAATTGACTTCTCCCTCCCACCCAGACTCCACAAAAGTCAACGTGTGCAAATGCAGGGGATGTAAGCTCAGGTCTCCTCCTGACATGGACTCAGAAAGCCCAGAGATAATCTCTCACAGCACAGAAGCTGGACAGATTTCCCTTATCCCACAGTGGACATACAGTTCGAGAAACTCATCTTGAATACTTCATTCAGTTTTGGGCTCCTCAGTTTAAGAGGACAGGGATCTGCTAGAGAAGGTCCAGTGGAGGGCTACAAAAATGCTGAGGGGACTGAAGCACAGCCTGGTGAGGAGAGGCTGAGGGACCTGGGGCTGCTTAGGCTGGAGAAGACTGAGAGGGGATCCAATAAATGTTTATAAATATCTGAGGGCTGGGGGTCAGGAGAAATGGGGGGACAGGCTCTGCTCACTTGCTCCCTGTGATAGGACAAGGAGGAATGGATGGAAGCTGCAGCACAGGAGGTTGCAGCTCAACACAAGGGGGAACTTCTTGACTGTAAGGGCAACACAGCACTGGAACAGGCTGCCCAGAAGGGCTGTGGAATCTCCTTCTCTGGAGACTTTCAAGGCCCGTCTGGATGTGTACCTCTGTGAACTGTGCTGGATTTTCTGGTCCTGCTGTGGCTTTGGAAAGGGGGTTGGACTGCTATGATCTCTCTGGGTCCCTTCCAACCTCTGACATCCTGTGTGATCCTGTGATCTGATTTTTTTTTGTTTTTTTTTAACCAACTGGAATAAAAAAAAAAATACCAAAACATACAGGGGATAAGTTTTTACAAGACATCATAAGAAGAACCACTAACAGTGATGTGTGAGACTGAGTTTTCTGCTGTTGGTTTCAGTGGTCCTGCTCTGGCAGGGGAGTTGGACTCGATGATCTCTTCGAGTCCCATCCAACCCCTGACATCCAGGGTGATGCTGATATTTTTTTCTGCTAACTGGGATAAGAGGCACAGGAGGTTCCACTTCAACACAAGGGTAAACTTCTTTACTGTAAGGGTCCCAGAGCACTGGCACAGGCTGCCCAGAGAGGTTGTGGAGTCTCCTTCTCTGAAGTCTTTCAAGGCCTGTCTGGATGTGTTTCTGTGTGACTTGAGCTAGATTGTATAGTCCTGCTCTGGCAGGGGGGTTGGACTCGATCATAGAATCATAGAATCATAAAATCATAGAATGGTTTAGATTGGAAGAGACCTCAAAGCTTTTCCAGTTCCAAGACCCCTGTGCCATAGGCAGGGACACCTCCCACTAGATCAAGACGCTCAAGACCTCATCCAGCCTGGCCTTGAACACCTCCAGGGTGTGATCAGCCACAACCTCCCTGGGCAGCCTGTGCCAGTGTCTCACCACCCTCACTGCAAACAACTTCCTCCTAGCATCCTGTTTAAATCTCCCAGTTTAAACCCATTCCTCCTCATCCTGTCATTACAAGACCTTGTGAATACTTCCCTCCCCACCCCTCCTGTAGGACCCCTTCAGATATTGAATGATCTCTTTGGGTTCCTTCCAACCCCTGGACATCCTTTGAGCCTGTGATCCTTACCTTACCTCCCTTTGCTACCCGAGGGCTGAATATTGTTCTACAATGAAAGGATATATCTCCCTTGATAAAAATTTATGAGAAGGGAAATCATCCCCATGGAAATTAACCTGACATTTAGAGTATCACAGTGAGAGGGAGCCAGCAGAGAGGAGGTCTCCGCAGAGGAATGCCTCTCGCTAGCTGGTTCTAGTGGTGTAGTGCTCCAGCAGGATAGAGCTTTGGAGTGCTGAAGTAATTAAATCACATCTGGCTGTGCTTTCATTTGCTTTTAAGTAAAGTGGTCTGATATTGCAGGGTGAGATGGCTCCTTTCTGCTTCTCAGCACTTAACTGCATTGTGCTGCTTTGAACTAACTGGAGAATTTGAGTGAGAAGTTGGACTATTGGCTGAGAGAGCAAAACACAGGATGTCACTTCACCCACAGCTTTACTGAGAAAGAAAAAATAAAGTTGTTTTAAAAGTTATAAGCAAAATATAGATAGGGCAGAGGGTTTCAGGCTGCTCTGGCTGTAGCTGCTTTTTGCATGGTTCCTTTGTCTCTCTGCCTTTTGTAGCTGAGTCTTAATAATTCTACTAACTTCTTTCCTACTACTAATCCCCCCTGGCTGATCTACCTCAGCTTATCTGCAGCATCAACAGGTGGTGAGAAAAGATTGGGGAAGAGGGGAAAGGTGGTAGGGGGTGGTTGGTTACCCCTCTTGGGGATTTTGGTCTCTGGGAGGGCTGTGGTGTTTCTGTATTACCTTTTCAATGTATTTATCTGTAAGTGGCTGTTATACCTTGTAAATATCTGCTTGTATATTGTGCATTGCTGTAAATAAAAAGCTTCATTTATCAACTTCCAGTGTTCTGAGTCCTAGCAGGGGTTTATTTCAAAAGATGGGGGGGCAGGTAACTGCAAAACCACCACATGCAGAAATGGCCTCTATTGGGTATAATGTGGGGGGCATGAGCAGGGATGCAATTGTGCCCCAGTACTCAGGATCACAGGATGCTGTTAGAAGGTTGAAAGGGACCTCCAAAAATCATTGAGTCCAACTCCCCCTGCTAGAGCAGGACCATACAATCTAGCCTAGGTCACACAGGATGGAAGGGACCTCCAAAAATCATTGAGTCCAACCCCCCCCCCCGCCAGAGCAGGACCATACAATCTAGCCTAGGTCACACAGGTTGGAAGGGACCTCCAAAAATCACTGAGTCCAATCCCCCCTGCCAGAGCAGGACCATACAATGTAGTCTAGGTCACACAGGTTGGAAGGGACCTCCAAAAAATCATTGAGTCCAACCTCCCCTGCCAGAGCAGGACCATACAATCTAGCCTAGGTCACACAGGAATGCTTCCACAGATGCACCTTGAAAGTCTCCAGAGAAGGAGACTCCACAACCTCTCTGGGCAGCCTGTGCCAGTGCTCTGTCACCCTTAAAGTAAAGAAGTTCTTCCTTGTGTTGAGGTGGAACTTCCTGTGCTGTAGTTTCCATCCATTACCCCTTGTCTTATCCCAGGGTGCAACTGAGAAGAGTTTGTCCCCTCCCTCTTGACCCACAGCCCTCAGATATTTATAGACATTGATTAGATCCCCTCTAAGTCATGTCTTCCACAACAAACAGCTCCAGGTCCCTCAGCCTCTCCTCACAGGGCAGTGTTCCAGCCCCTTAGTCATCCTTGTAGCCCTCCTTTGAACTCTCTTGAGGAGAACCTGTCCCTCCTGAACTGGGGAGCTCAATACTGGATGCAACGTTCTAGGTTGCCCAGGGAGGTTGTGGCTGCTCCCTCCCTGGAGGTGTTGAAGGCCAGCTTGATGAGGCCTTGAGTGACTTGTTCTATTGTCAGCTGTCTCTGCCTATGGCAGGGGGTTGGAACTGGATGATCCTTGAGGTCTCTTCCAACTTAAATCATTCTATGATTCTATAGTGTTGGAGTGATCATGTCTGAGTAGATCTCCCTGTCAACCCATTAGTGGCAGGAGAGTAAAGAGCTGCTGTGCCACGCTTGATATGATTTCTTTTGGCAAATAAGAGGAACTCTTTGGGCATGAATTGATTTCCATTGTCACCTACAATCTGTTCAGAAGCTCTCTGCCCTTGAAGACGAGAAGAGCCATAAGCATTCACCCTCTGGGCTGATTTAGCTGAATTCATATGGAGTAATTCAGTCCATTTAAATTAGTCCCATGCTATGGATAAATATATATATGTATATATATAGATATAGATATATATACAGATGTATATTATCTGCCAGTGATCCATACAATTTAGGTAGAGCTTTCATCATGGACTGGCTTCTGAAGGGCATTCCATCATTCAGGGAAGATGATTTAGAGTGACAGAGCCCTTTGAATGCAATCATCCAGTCAGTTATGAGAAGCCCAAAGGCACCAGCAGTAATTTTGCAAGCAGAAATAGTTCAATGAGAACACAGAGAGCTGCTAATCATAGAATCATAGAATGGTTTAGGTTGGAAGGGACCTCAAAGATCATCCAGTTCCAACCCCCTTGGGCCATAGGCAGGGACACCTCCCACTAGAACAGGTTGCTCAAGATCTCATCCAACCTGGCGTCCAACAGCTCCAGGCAGGGAACAGCCACAACCCCCCTGGGTAATCTGTGCCAGTGTCTCACCACCCTCACTGCAAAGAATTTCCTACCCACATCCAGTTTCAATTTCCCCTCTGCCACTTTAAACCAATTCTTCCTCGTCCTGTCATTACAAGTATTGTCAATAGTCCCTCCCCAGCCTTTCTGTTGCACCTTTCAGATATTGGAAGGTTGCTATAAGGTCTCCTGGAAGCCTTCTCTTCTCCAGGCAGCAGAGCCCCAACTCTCTCAGCCTATCCTCAGAGCAGAGCTGCTGCAGCCCTCTCAGCATCTTCATGGCCTCCGACACTTCCATCTCCTTCCTGTGTTGGGGACTCCAGAACTGCACACAGTAGTGCAGGTGGGGTGTGAGGAGAGCAGAGCAAATGGGCAGAATCCCCTCCCTTGCCCTGCTGGTAACACTTCTCTTGCAGCCCAGCACACAGTTGCTGTCTGGGCTGTGTGTCGAACAAGTCATTCCTAAACACCGAGATACATTCGGTCCCTTACACTGAGCCTACTTCGGTATCCAGGGTGGTTGTTAGCTGCCAGAACTGCTTGTCACTTACTCATGTTCATTGTATTAGCGGGGAAGCAGCAATGTCACATTTCCACTCAGTGCTGTGATGGTTATGTGGGAGGGGGAGGCTCAGGGGATGTTCTGTTCCTTACCTGAATTAGACCCTCCTCTCCCACGGCGCCACAAGAAACCACAGCACGTGGAAGGCTCTTGATGCCTTCCACTCTATTTTGTGCGAAATACCTACTTATTTAGTGGCTCTGCATGAATGTTTCCTGGTCTTCTGTTTGTGAGAAGAGTTGCTCAGGTAGCCTCCCTGGGGCTACATGGAAGTTTGGATAGAGAAGATTGGAAATGTGAGAACTTTCTTGTCAAAGCTCGAGCATGCACTTGGGGTTTGAAATCATAAAATCAGAGAAACATAGGATGGTGTAGGTTGGAAGGGACCTCAAAGATCGTCCAGTTCCAACCCTCTGCAAGTGTTCTGGGTACTTCCCATTTATTGATAACCCCACAAGACCAGAGAAGTAATACTTGTGAGCAAAATCTTGAGCTTTCTATAGCATCTCAGAATGGTTTAGGTTGGAAGAGACCTCAACGATCATCCAGTTCCAACCCCCCTGTGCCATAGGCAGGGACACCTCCCACTAGAACAGGTTGTTCAGGGACTCATCCAGCCTGGCGTTGAACACCTCCAGGGAGGGAGCAGCCACAACCTCCCGGGGCAACCTGTGCCAGTGTCTCACCACTCTCACTGGAAAGAACAGGAAAGAACCATTGTATGATTCTATGATTGTTTTTATTATTGGTTGTTAATATTATTGGTAGTTATTATTGTTGTTGTTATCATTATTATTACGAATCATAGCATGGTTGAGATTGGAAGGGACCTCGAAACTCATCCAGTTCCAACCCCCCTGTGCCATAGGCAGGGACACCTCCCACTAGAACAGGTCATTCAGGGACTCATCCAGCCTGGTGTTGAACACCTCCAGGCAGGGAGCAGCCACAACCTCCCTGGGCAACCTGTGCCAGTGTCTCACCACCCTCACTGTGAAGAACTTCCTCCTAACATCCAGTTTCAATCTCCCCTCTAACAGTTTAAACCCATTACTCTGCTCTCCTCAGACCCCACATGGAGTACTGTGTGCAGTTCTGGAGCCCCCAGCACAAGAAGGATGTGGAANAGCCCCCAACACAAGAAGGATGTGGAAATGTTGGAGCCAGTCCAGAGGAGGCCATGAAGATGCTGAGAGGGCTGCAGCAGCTCTGCTATGAGGACAGGCTGAGAGAGTTGGGGCTCTGCAGCCTGGAGAAGAGAAGACTTCCAGGAGACCTTATAGTAGCCTTCCAGTATCTGAAAGGGGCCTGCAGGAGGGCTGGGGACGAGGTTTTTTAATGACAGGATAAGGAGGAATGGATTTAAATTGTCAGAGGGGAGATCAAAACTGGATGTTAGGAGGAAGCTGTTTGCAGTGAGGGTGGTGAGACATTGGCACAGGTTGCCCAGGGAGGCTGTGGCTGCTCTCTCCCTGCAGGTTTTCAAGGCCAGGTTGGATGAGTCCTTGAGCGACCTGTTCTAGTGGGAGGTGTCCCTGCCTATGGCACAGGGGGGTTGGAACTGGCTGAGATTTGAGGTCCCTTCCAACCTAAACCATTCTATGATGCCATGATTCTATGATTCTAAGAATTATACTACAATTATGTACTATGGGTACATTTAGTCTGGACATTAGGAAAAGGTTTGTTGGTTTGTTTTTGTTTTTTTTCTTTTTCATGGAGAGAGTGGTCAGAGACTGGAATGAGCTGCCCAGGGACCTGATGGAGTGTGCTGGTTTGAGGCTAATTGGAATATTTTAATGAGAAAAAAATAGATGATAGGCTGTGAAAAGAAAAAAATGGTGATATCCACTTCACTCATAGGTTTGCTGACATGTACAAAAGCAAGGACACAAACATAGATAAGACAGTGTGTGTCAGTGCCTCTCTGTCTGTGGAGCCTGAGCTCTCTCTTCTTGTCTTCTAGCTGGATCTGTGTAACCCAATGTGGCAATTCTGCTTTTAACCACCCTGGCTGATCAATCTGATCCACCTTGCACATAAGGCAGATTCTGGGATAAGGTTGGAGGGTGGGGAGAAGGTGGAAAGGTGGTTGAGAACCCCTCTTGGGGATTCTCATCTCTGGCAGGGGATCTCTGTATTACTTTCAACTTGCATATTTCTCTATATAGCTGCAAATATTTGTAATATATTGTAACTATCTGCTTGTGTCTTGTGCTGAGCTGTGACTATAAAGCTTCATTCCTTAACTTCCAGGTGGCTGAGTCGACTCTGGGTGATTTCAAAGGTGTGGAGGGTTGGATAACTCTGATCTCTGGCAGGGGAATCTCTGTATTACTTTCAACTTGCATATTTATCTATATAGCTGTAAATATTTGTAATATGTTGTAACTATCTGCTTGTATCTTGTGCTGAGCTGTGAATATGAAGCTTCACTCCTTAACTTCCAGCTGGCTGAGTCTAGTGTGGGTGATTTCAAAGGTGTGGAGGGGTGGATGACTCTGATCTCTGGCAGGGGAATCTCTGTATTACCTTCAACTTGCATATTTATCTATATAGCTGTAAATATTTTTAATATGTTGTAACTATCTGCTTGTATCTTGTGCTGAACTGTGAATATGAAGCTTCACTCCTTAACTTCCAGCTGGCTGAGTCTAGTCTGGGTGAATTCAAACATGATAGGGGGGTTGGGAAGCCCTCAAACCATCACATGGAGTCGCCCACCCTGGATGTGTTTAAAGGTCGTTTGGATGTGGTGCTTAGGGATGTGGTTTAAGGCAAATCTTGTAGAGTAGGGTTCTAGGTTGCACTTGGTGACCCTGAGAGGCTTTGCCAACCTGGATCTTTTTTCCAGCTTGGATGTTTCTGTGCATTTCTGTGACTGTGTGATTTGCTACATCTCTCATAGGTCGTTTGGATGTGGTGCTTAGGGCTATGGTTTAAGGTGAATCTTGTAGAGTAGGGTTCTAGGTCAGACTTGGTGACCCTGAGGGGCTTTGCCAACCTGGATTTTTTTCCAGCTTGGATGTTTCTGTGTGTTTCTGTGACTGTGTGATTTGCTACATCTCTCTTAGGTCATTTAGATGTGGTGCTTAGGACTATGGTTTAAGGCAAATCTTGTAGAGTAGGGTTCTAGGTTGGACTTGGTGACCCTGAGGGGCTTTGCCAACCTGGATTTTTTTCCAGCTTGGATGTTTCTGTGTGTTTCTGTGACTGTGTGATTTGCTACATCTCTCTTAGGTCATTTAGATGTGGTGCTTAGGACTATGGTTTAAGGCAAATCTTGTAGAGTAGGGTTCTAGGTTGGACTTGGTGACCCTGAGGGGCTTTGCCAACCTGGATGTTTTTCCAGCTTGGATGTTTCTGTGCATTTCTGTGACTGTGTGATTTGCTGCATCTCTCACAGGTCATTTGGGTGTGGTGCTTAGGGCTATGGTTTAACGTGAATCTTGTAGAGTAAGGTTCTAGTTGGTGACCCTGAGGGACTTTGCCAACCTGGATTTTTTTCCAGCTTGGATGTTTTTGTATGTTTCTGTGACTTTGTGATTTGCTACATCTCTCATAGGTCATTTGGATGTGGTGCTTAGGGCTGTGGTTTAAGGCGAATCTTGTCGAGTAGGGTTCTAGGTTGCACTTGGTGACCCTGAGGGGCTTTGCCAACCTGGCTTTTTTTCCACCTTGGATGTTTCTGTGACTGTGTGATTTGCTACATCTTTCATAGGTCATTTGGATGTGGTGCTTAGGACTATGGTTTAAGGTGAATCTTGTCGAGTAGGGTTCTAGGTTGCACTTGGTGACCCTGAGGGGCTTTGCCAACCTGGCTTTTTTTCCACCTTGGATGTTTCTGTGACTGTGTGATTTGCTACATCTTTCATAGGTCATTTAGATGTGGTGCTTAGGACTATGGTTTAAGGCAAATCTTGTAGAGTAGGGTTCTAGGTTGGACTTGGTGACCCTGAGGGGCTTTGCCAACCTGGATTTTTTTCCACCTTGGATGTTTCTGTGACTTTGTGATTTGCTACATCTCTCATAGGTCATTTGGATGTGGTGCTTAGGGCTGTGGTTTAAGGCGAATCTTGTCGAGTAGGGTTCTAGGTTGCACTTGGTGACCCTGAGGGGCTTTGCCAACCTGGCTTTTTTTCCACCTTGGATGTTTCTGTGACTGTGTGATTTGCTACATCTTTCATAGGTCATTTGGATGTGGTGCTTAGGACTATGGTTTAAGGTGAATCTTGTCGAGTAGGGTTCTAGGTTGCACTTGGTGACCCTGAGGGGCTTTGCCAACCTGGATTTTTTCCCAGCTTGGATGTTTCTGTGACTTTGTGATTTGCTACATCTCTCATAGGTCGTTTGGATGTGGTGCTTAGGGCTATGGTTTATGGTGAATCTTTTAGAGAAGGGTTCTAGGTCAGACTTGGTGACCCTGAGGGGCTTTGCCAACCTGGATTTTTTTCCACCTTGGATGTTTCTGTGACTTTGTGATTTGCTACATCTCTCATAGGTCATTTGGATGTGGTGTTTAGGGCTGTGGTTTAAGGTGAATCTTGTCGAGTAGGGTTCTAGGTTGCACTTGGTGACCCTGAGGGGCTTTGCCAACCTGGATTTTTTTCCAGCTTGGATGTTTCTATGACTGTGTAATTTGCTACACCTCCCACAGCTTCTTCCTCACTCGCTCTTCAGCTGACAAGCTTTTGTGCTGCCCAACCCCTTCCCAATAATAAAAGCAGGCAATTTCAGGTGTTGACTAAAAATGTGCTAAGGCTGGACTCATTAAATTATACCTCCCTGGATGTTTCAGTGCAGGCCCTGATATTAAACTGTCATGTCTTTGCTGAGGTGCTTGCTGTAGTCAGCCTATTGGCAGTTTTGCCAATAACAAGACGTTCCCAGCGGAATGCTGATGATTACCCTGCCGTTGGAAGACAGAAGATGTATTCACAGGCCTCCAGCCCGTGTCCCATGAAGGGAGGTGGAGGCAGCATGGCTTTTCAGGCTGAGAGGGAGGAGGTTAAGGAGCAACTGAATCACAGCCTAGAGCTTTCTGAGCGACAGGTGCCAAAACACAGAGCCAAACTTTCCTCAGCTCTGGCAGATGCGCATCGAGAGGCGATAGCCTGCAACGAGAGGCAACAGTCATGAATCACAGAATCACAGAGTGTCAGGGGCTGGAAGGGACCTCCAAAGCTTACCCAGTCCAACCCCTCGGCCAGAGCAGGGTCACCTCGAGCAGATCATGGTGTGCTGGATGCCTCCTCCATGCATGCATACATCCTGGGCTGCATTAAGAGAAGCGTGGCCAGCAGGGCAAGGGAGGAGATTCTGCCCCTTTATTCTGCTCTCCTCAGACCCCACCTGGAGTCCTGTGTGCAGCTCTGGAGCCCCCAACATAAGAAGGATATGGAACTGCTGGAGAGAGTCCAGAGGAGGGCCATAAAGATGCTGAGAGGGCTGGAGCAGCTCAGCTATGTGGACAGGCTGAGGGAGTTGGGGCTCTGCAGCCTGGAGAAGAGAAGGCTTCCAGGAGACCTTATAGTAGCTTTCCAATATCTGAAGGGAGCCTACAGGAGGGCTGGGGAGGGACTATTCACAAGGTCTTGTAATGACTGGACAAGGAGGAATGGGTTTAAATTGGCAGAGGGGAGATTTAAACAGGATGTTAGGAGGAAGTTCTTCACAGTGAGGGTGGTGAGACACTGGAGCACGTTGCCCAGGGAGGTTGTGGCTGCTGCCTCCCTGGAGGTGTCTAAGGCCAGGCTGGATGAGGTCTTGAGCAACCTGTTCTAGTGGGAGGTGTCCCTGCCTATGGCACAGGGGGGTTGGAACTGGATGATCTTTGAGGTCTCTTCCGACCTAAAACATTCTCTGATTCTATGATTTTGACTTTTGATTTGTATTTATTTCTTCTTGGTGAGCCCTTTAGATCTTAATACAAAATTAGACTTTTTTTTTTTTTTTCCCCAGAGGTATATTGTGATTTCTCTTGCTCGTGAAGAGAAAAACAGAGGTGTAGAACAGGCTGTCTTTGCTATTAGCTAATTTATATAGAAGTACCTGCTTCTGCTGATTAATGCTTGTCTGAACCAGAAGGAATCTGCTTTCAAGTTGTTTTTTTGTTGTATTCCATTAAAAATGTTAGAGCAATTTTGCTAACACAAACTGTTCTCTGCCAGGGCTTGCCACAGCTGTTTTAGACTCCACAGAAAGACGAAAGCTCTTCTTTTGCATCTCCTTAAACCCAGGCCACACTGCTGACCAGAAATATGCTGTTGGCCAGACATAGAATCATAGAGTCATAGAATGGTTTAGGTTGGAAGAGACCTCAAAGGTCATCCAGTTCCAACACCTCTGTGCCATAGAAAGGGACACCTCCCACTAGATCAGGTCACTCAAGGACTCATCCAACAAGACCTTCAACTTCAGCACTGTGTGCAGTTCTGGAGCCCCCAGAACAAGATGGACATGGAACTGTTGGAGCCAGTTCAGAAGAGGCCACAAAGATAATCAGAGGGCTGCAGCAGCTCTGCTATAAGGACAGGCTGAGAGAGTTGGGGCTGTTCGGCCTGAAGAAGAGAAATCTTCCAGGAGACCTCATATTAGCCTTCCAGTTTCTGAAGTGGGCTACAGGAAGGCTGGGGAGGGACTAATGAGAAGGTCTAGTAATGACAAAATGAGGAGAAATAGGTTTAGCCTGGCAGAGGGGAGATTGAAACTGGATGTTAGGAAGAAGTTCTTTGCAGTGAGATATAAACAGGATATTAGGAGGAAGTTGTTTGCAGTGATGGTGATGAGACACTGGCACAGGTTGCCCAGGGAGGTTATGGAGCACAGAATCACCCAATGTGATCA
The DNA here is from genome assembly GCA_013396835.1 of Psilopogon haemacephalus. Lineage (NCBI taxonomy): Eukaryota > Metazoa > Chordata > Aves > Piciformes > Megalaimidae > Psilopogon > Psilopogon haemacephalus. The sequence goes on along the minus strand of VWZI01013315.1, from coordinate 50,629 downwards.
AATATTGTTATTCTGTGCTCCACAACCTCCCTGGAAGTGTTGATGGCCAGCTTGGATGAGGCCTTGAGTGACCTATCCTAGTGGGAGGTGTCCCTGCCTATGGCACAGAGGGGCTGGAACTGGATGAGCTTTGAGCTCCCTTCCAACCTAAACCATTCTATGATTGTATAATGACCTTGAGGCCATTCCCCCTTGTTCTGTCTCCTGTGATCTATGAGCAGAGCCCAGCAGCAGCCTCTCCACAATGTCCCTTCAGGTAGCTGTAGACAGCAATGAGGTCTCCCCTCAGCCTCCTCTGTTTCACGCTAACCATCCCCAGCTCCTTCAGTTGCTCCTCATCAGATTTATTCTCCAGGCCCTTCTCCAGCTTCATTGCCCTCCTCTGGACCCACTCCAGCACCTCCACATCTCTCTTGTAATGAGATACCCAGAACTGAGCACAGCACTCAAGGTGTGGCCTCATTGGAGCAGAGCAGAAAGTCAAAATCACCTCCCTGCTCCTGCTGGCCACAGCATTTGTGATCCCAGCCAGGATGCCATTGGCTTCCTTGGCCACCTGGGCACACTGCTGTGTGACTTGGAGGAGGGAAAAGTAATTCCCCTTGCTGCAGGAGCCTCTGGATGGAAGTGAACATTCTGCATCAGCTTGAAGGTCAGCCTACACCATCAGTACTCTTTGGTTCCTTTAAGAGGATGAGTCAGGTTGGCAGGCAGTGAAGACAGTTAGCAGAACACACTGATTTACATACAGTAATTGATGCAGCTGGAGGGGTGTGAGTGAGGCATTGCTGCCACAGCAGCATTTCTGTTGTAAGTGCAGGTGAGGATGTTCAGAGGGCTGGAGAACACCTCCTAGGAGGAGAGACTGAGGGAGTTGGGGCTGTTCAGTCTGCAGAGGAGAAGGCTCTGAGGTGACCTTATTGTCATCTTTCAGTATCTTAAGGGGGCTACAAGTTGCTGGGCTGCAGCAAGAGCAGCTGTGGGCAGCAGGGCAAGGGAGAGGATTCTGCCCCTTTGCTCTGCTCTCCTCACACCTCACCTGCAGCACTGTGTGCAGCTCTGCAGCCCCCAGCACAAGCAGGACATGGAAGTGTTGGAGCCAGTCCAGAAGAGGCCACAAAGATGCTGAGAGGGCTGCAGAAGCTCTGCTAAGAGGACAGGCTGAGAGAGTTGGGGCTTTGAAGCTTGGAGAAGAAAAGGCTTCCAGGAGACGTTGGAGTGGCCTTCCAGTATCTGAAGGGGGCCTACAGGAGGGCTGGGGAGGGACTGTTCACAAGGTCTTGTAATGACAGGACAAGGGGGACTGGGTTTAAACTGGCAGAGGGGAGACTGAAACTGGATGCAGTGTGTCACCACCATCTAAAATCTGTGCAGTGTCACCACCCTCACTGCAAACAACTTCCTCCTAACATCCTGTTATATCTCCCTTTTAAACACATTACTCCTCATCCTGACCTTGTCAATAGTCCCTCCCCAACCCTCCTCTAGCCCCTTTCAGATACTAGAAGGCCACTCCAAGGTCTCCTGGAAGCCTTCTCTTCTCCAGGCTGCACAGCCCCAACTCTCTCAGGCTGTCCTCACAGCAGAGCTACTGCAGCCCCCTCAGCATCTTCATGGCCTCCTCTGTACTGGCTCCAACACTTCCATGTCCTTCTTGATCTCTCCCCAGCACAATGGAAGACTTTGCCTTCTAGGTGGAGGCTGAGACAGGGAGGAGATGTCCCAGTAGGTCTAGGGAGGACACTGGGTAAGAGCAGTGTAGTGACAGAGTAGAGGAATCAAGGGCTGAGGGAAAAGAGAGAAAAGAAGATTGTCCCAAAAGTGGTTACAGCTCCATTGCATCCAGCAGCATCTTTTGGTTTCAGCTGCAGGGGATGTTAGGAGGCCTGGGGAGGGACTATTCACAAGGTCTTGTAATGACAGGATGAGGGGGAATGGGTTCAAATTGGTGGAGGGAACATATGAATGGGATGTTAGGAGGAAGTTCTTCACAGTGAGGGTGGTGAGACACTGGCACAGGTTGCCCAGGGAGGTTGTGGCTGCTCCCTCCCTGGAGGTGTTCAAGGCCAGGCTGGATGAGGCCTTGAGTGACCTGTTCTAGTGGGAGGTGTCCCTGCCTATGGCACAGGGAGGTTGGAACTGGATGATCTTTGAAGTCTCTTCCAACCTAGACCATTCTATGATTCCACGATTCTATATTCTCTTGTGAATGGCTCAGTGCTTACCTCTGTCCACCCAATTGGGGGAACTTCAGCTCAGCTGTCTGGGGAAATTCCCTGTTGCAAGAAAAAGCTCTCAGGAAATCTGTGGCAGAGCCATAAGGGAAAACACAGAAAGGTACAAATGGAAATACAAGGAGCTGGAGGACAGCAGCAGGAGGCTGAGAAAGACTAGCAAAGGACTTTTGTCTTCCTAGGGCAGTGAGGATGGATAGCCTGGCAGCTCACCAAATCCCCTAGGATCCTCTTGGGTCTATTAGACAGCAAAACAATTGCTCTACATGTTGAAACCAGATTTATCCAGAGCACAGCATCTCTTTCTGCCTGCCTAATGGTGCCTGAAGAAGATGACCCAGCACAGCTGGGGTACAAGAGTGCCACCAGGACAAACATCCTAAGGACTAGCCTCAGCCTCACTACTAAACAGACTGACCAGCAGGTAGAACAGAAACAAAAATAGAGAGACAAACCTCCATCCTTTGAGCAGTTTTCCAAGGAGGTCATTGAATCCTTGTGGAAAGGTTTTAATAGTATGGGAAACCTGGAGTGCAGCAAGAGCAGCATGGCCAGCAGGGCAAGGGAGGGGATTCTGCCCCTTTACTCTCCTGGACAGGCTGCACAGCTGTGCCCAGGCCAACCTCATGACATTCAACAAGGCCAAGTGTAAGGTCCTGCAGCTGGGTGGGTGCAATCCCAAGCACAGCTCCAGGCTGGGTGGGGAATGGCTGAGAGCAGCCCTGAGGAACAGGACCTGGGGGTCTGGGCTGATGCAAAGCTCAACATGAGCTAACAGTGTGAGTGCAGCCCAGACAGCAACTGTGTGCTGGGCTGCAGCAAGAGCAGCTGTGGGCAGCAGGGCAAGGGAGGGGATTCTGCCCCTTTGCTCTGCTCTCCTCACACCCCACCTGGAGTCCTGTCTGCAGTTCTGGAGCCCCCAACATAAGAAGGACATGGAAGTGTTGGAGAGAGTCCAGAGGAGGCCACCAAGATTCTGAGAGGGCTGCAGCAGCTCTGCTATGAGGACAGGCTGAGAGAGTCTGGGGCTTTTCAGCCTGGAGAAGAGAAGGCTTCGAGGAGACGTTGGAGTAGCCTTCCAGTATCTGAAGGGAGCCTACAGGAGGGCAGGGGAGGGACTGTTCACAAGGTCTTGTAATGACAGGATGAGGAGGAATGGGTTTAAAATGGCAGAGGGGAGACTGAAAGAGGATGTTAGGAGGAAGTTGTTTGCAGTGAGGGTGCTGAGACAATGGCACAGGTTGCCCAGGGAGGTTATGTCGCACAGAATCACCAGACGTGATCTTTGATCTTTGATCACATTCAATGATTCTGTGCTCCACAACCTCCCTGGAGGTGTTGAAGGCCAAGTTGGATGAGGCCTTGAGAGTCCTGATCTAGTGAGAGATGTCCCTGCCTATGGCACAGGGGGGTTGGAACTGGCTGAGCTTTGAGGTCTCTTCCAACCTAAACCATTCTATAATGATTCTGTGACCTATTGTAGTGTGTTTGGCACAGGGTTTGTGACAGCTGGGGGTGCTGGTGGCCAGCTGTGTGTCCAGGTGGTCAAGAAGGACAACAGCATCCTGGCCTGGAGCAAAACTAATGTGTCCAGCAGGAGTAGGGAAGTGATGCTGCCCCTGTGCTTGGGCTTGGTGAGGCCACAGCTTCAGCACTGTGTTTAATTCTGGGCACCACAGTACAGAAAGGATATTGAGGTGCTGGAGCATGTCCAGAGAAGAGCGTTGAGCCTGGTGAGGGATTTGGAGAACATTGCACAAGGAGCAGCTGAGGGAAATGAGTTTTGTGGGGTTTTTTTTTTGTTTTTTTTGGTTTGTTTTTTTTTTGAGAAGAGAAGGCTGACAGAAGATCTTGAAACTCTGAGAGGACTTTATTGTGGCCTTCCAGTATCTGAAAGGAGCCGACAGAAAAGCTGGGGAGGGACTTCTGAGGCTATCAGGTATTTACAGGACTAGGGAGAATGGAGCAAAGCTGGAGGTGGGGAGATTCAGACTGGATGTGAGGAGGAAGTTGTTCAGCATGAGAGTGGTGAGAGGCTGGAATGGGTTGCCCAGGGAGGTGGTTGGGGCCAGATCTCTGGAGGTGTTTGCAGCCAGGCTGGCAGAGGCTGAGGGTAAGCCTGATGTAGGGCAGGGTGTCCCTGGGCATGGCAGAGGGGTTGGAACTAGATGATCCTTGTGGTCCCTTTCAATTCTGTCTTATTCTATGAAAGCCTGTAGGAAAGTGTCCTCACCAATAAATAACACTTCACATACTCTTTATTTGCTCTCTGTATTTGCAGCCTGCTTCTGTGAAATGCATGAGAGCAGAGGTTGGGCCAGCCTGATGTAGGGTAGGGTGTCCCTGGGCATGCAAGGGATTGGAACTGAATGATCCTTGTGATCCCTTCCAACCCTGACTGATTCTGTGATTCTGTGCCTCTAGGCTGTGGGCAGCCTGATGTAGGGTAGGGTGTCCCTGGGCATGCAAGGGATTGGAACTGAATGATCCTTGTGATCCCTTCCAACCCTGACTGATTCTGTGATTCTGTGCCTCTAGGCTGTGGGCAGCCTGATGTAGGGTAGGGTGTCCCTGTGTATGGCAGGGGGTTGGAACTGGATGATCCTTGTGGTCTTTTCCAACCTTGACTGATTCTATGATTCTATGAAAACTGCTGGTAAAGAGATGCATGCAGGATACAGCTGATGCCTGTAGCTTCACCCTGCCCAGTCTGTTCACATCTGAGTGCATGGCACTGCTGGGATTTGCAGGCAGGCAGGGTGTCCTTATTCCTATCCTACACTAGATTTGCCTTCATACCAGAGTAAGTTGTTCAGCATGAGAGTGGTGAGAGCCTGGAATGGTGTTTGCAGCCAGGCTGGATGAGGCTGTGGGCAGCCTGATGTAGGGTAGGGTGTCCCTGGGCATGGCAGGGGGGTTGGAACTGGCTGATCCTTATGGTCCCTTCCAACCCTGACTGATTCTATGATTCTAAGGTCTCAGTTTTCACAGCAGCCAGCAAAAGCTCTACCCCAGCAGCAGTGAATGCAGTGCCAGGATTTGTATTGGCTTTGATGGGTGATGAATCAGGACCCACACAAGGCAGAAAATTATTTTCTCTGCGTTCTGTGTATCAGAATTTGCTCTGGAAACTCATCTGACTTGAAAAAAAAACAAAAACAAAACACCCAAACATGATAATGAAAATAGTTTGTTCAGTCTTATTGCTCTGGTGCTATAGAAATATTTGTTGAGAATCAGATGGATTTGTATGAAAGAAACATTTTGGACTGACCGAGGGCAAAGCCTTTCCTCTTCCCTTGCTCCTTGATTTCAGTTCAAATTGCCTAATGCTGGAATGCAACTTTGCCAGATGCCCACTGCATGAGAAACAGGATAAACAAACTACAAACACTCCTGTGATGAAGGCACTGGCCCAGTCCTTTGTGCTTGTATTCAAAAGCAGAGAGAGCAGCACCATTTTTCTCTTCCCCCTGCTTCTAAGTGACACAGAGCTGTGAGATGCTTTTCCAGAGAGCCAAGCCAACTGGAATCTGAGCCCCAGCAGCTCAAGCCAGCTTTCTATGGTTGAAATTGAAACCACAGCAGCCTCATCATTTGGTTCTTTCTGACCCTTTTATTTTCCTTCTATGTCCACCTGCAGAACAGTGTCGAGTGGCATCCCTCAGGGGTCAGTGCTGGCACCAGTGCTGTGCAACATCTTTGTCAGTGCCATGGGCAGAGGAATCAGTGCAGCCTCAGCAAGTGTCCAGATGGCACCAAGCTGTGTGGCACAGGAGACTTGCTAGAGGGCAGGGATCCATCCAGAGGGACCTGCACAAGCTGCAGAGGTGTGCCCAGGTGAACCTCATGACATTCAACAAGGCCAAGTGTAAGGTCCTGCAGCTGGGTGGGTGCAATCCCAAGCACAGCTCCAGGCTGTGTGGGGAATGGCTGAGAGCAGCCCTGAGGAACAGGACCTGGGGGTGTGGGGTGATGAAAAGCTCAAGATGAGGCTGCAGTGTGAGTGCAGCCCAGACAGCAACTGTGTGCTGGGCTGCAGCAAGAGCAGCTGTGGGCAGCAGGGCAAGTGAGGGGATTCTGCCCCTTTGCTCTGCTCTTGTCAGACCCCACCTGGAGTACTGTGTGCAGTTCTGGAGCCCCCAACACAAGAACATGGAAGTGTTGGAGTGAGTCCAGAGGAGGCCACCAGGATGCTGAGAGGGCTGGAGCACCTTTGCTCTGATGACAGGCTGAGAGAATTAGGGCTTTTTAGCCTGGAGAAGAGAAGGCTTCCAGGAGATTCAGGTCTGTCAAGCTCTTGGCCAATGCTCTTTGCTAACATGAGCATTAGCACTGCCATGCAACTGCTCTCCAGGGCTAGGAGATGCAGTTTCTTTATGCATCAAAATGGTTTAGAACTTAATAGAATCTTTGCTTCTGCTACTTAACCTTTGATTTAAACTTGCATGATGTTTTGCATCATGAGAAGGGCTTTGAGGAGACTTTATAGAAACCTTCCAGGATCTGAAGGGTGCCTACAGTAGGGCTGGGGAGAGACTATTGGCAAGGTCTTGTAATGACAGGACAAGGAGCAATGGGTTGAAACTGGCAGAGGGGAGATTTAAACAGGATGTTAGGAGGAAGTTCTGCACAGTGAGGGTGGTGAAACACTGGCACAGGTTGCCCAGGGAGGCTGTAGCTGCTCCCTCCCTGGAGATGTTCAAGGGCAGGCTGGATGAGGCCTTGAGCAACTTGTTCTGGTGGGAGGTGTCCTTGCCTATGGCACAGGGGGGTTGGAACTGGATGAGCTTTGAGGTCTCTTCCAATGTAAACCATTCTATGATTCTATGGTTGCACCAAAAGTCCTGGTCCAGCACTCATTAATTTTTTCCCCACTTCATTGTTGCTGTTTGTTTAGGTGTTAGACTTTGGTTGGTTGGTTGGGTAGCTGTGGTCCAGTTCAGCACATCTTAGGACATACTAAGATAAAGCAAGGAAATGTTTTCCACTTCTTCAAAGGTTTTTGGGATAGTTGAAATCCTGATTCTTCCTCAGATTTCCTGCACTTGGCTTGGGTTGCTGTTTGCAGGGATGGAATGGAGATTTGTACCTCTGCTTGACAAAAACAAAGCAAAAAACCAAACCAAAACAGAAAAGGAGGTAAAAAAAAAAAAAAAAAGAAAAAAAAANAAAAACCAAACCAAAAAAAAAAAGGAGGAAAAAAAAAAAAAAAAAAGAAAAAAAAAGAAAAAAAAGAGCCATCTCAGATGAAAACTTTTCACCAGATCTTGGGTGTCTGTTTGCTAAAATGAAATATGCTCTATCAAGGACAAAGAAGCTACTTTAAATAGCAGTAAACAGAATATCAGCAGCAGGTGATGAATTAAGCATTGTCAAGAGCGGATGCTGACCGTGCACATTGCCTCGTCGCACTGGACTGCAGAAGAAATGGATTGGTGGATTTGACCACCCAAAAAAAAAAAAAAAAATAATTAAAAAGGCATTTCTGCAACTCACTGGACTGATTCCTGCCTGCAGAAGCAGGCTGACAGATATTTGATTGTTTAGACCATCACAGACTCTCCAGGAAACCACAGAATCACAGAATTAACCAGGTTGGGAGAGACCTCTGAGATCATCGAGTGCAACCTATCACCCAACCCCTTCTAATCAACTAACCCATGGCACTAAGTGCTCATAGAATCATAGAATCATAGAATGGTTTAGTTTGGGAGAGACCTCAAAAATCATCCAGTTCCAACCCCCCTGTTCCATAGGCAGTGACACCTCCCACTAGAATAGAATAAAGTCAAGTAGAATAGAAAAGAATCATAGAATTATAGAATGGTTTAGGTTGGAAAGGAGCTCAAAGCTCATCCAGTTCCAACCCCCCTGTGCTGTAGGCAGGGACACCTCCCACTAGAATAGAATAGAGTCAAGTAGAATAGAAAAGAATCATAGAATTATAGAATGGTTTAGGTTGGAAAGGAGCTCAAAGCTCATCCAGTTCCAACCCCCCTGTGCTGTAGGCAGGGACACCTCCCACTAGAATAGAATAGAGTCAAGTAGAATAGAAAAGAATCATAGAATTATAGAATGGTTTAGGTTGGAAAGGAGCTCAAAGCTCATCCAGTTCCAACCCCCCTGTGCCATAGGCAGGGACACCTCCCTGTGTATGGCAGGGGGTTGGAACTGGATGATCCTTGTGGTCCCTTCCAATCCTGACTGGGATTGATTCTATGATTCTATGAGAACTGCTGGTAAAGAGATGCATGCAGGATCCTTGTATCAGCTGATGCCTGTAGCTTCACCCTGCCCAGTCTGTTCACATCTGAGTGCATGGCACTGCTGGGATTTGTAGGCAGGCAGGGTGTCCTTATTGCTATCCTACACTAGATTTGCCTTCAGAACAGAGTAAGTTGTTCAGAATGAGAGTGGTGAGAGCCTGGAATGGGTTGCCCAGGGAGGTAGTTGGGACCACATCCCTGGAGGTGTTTGCAGCCAGGCTGGATGAGGCTGTAGGCAGCCTGATCTAGGGTAAGGTATCCCTAGGCATGGCAGAGGGGTTGGAACTGGCTGATCCTTGTGGTCCCTTCCAAGCCTGACTGATTCTATGCTTCTATGATTCTAGGCTGTGGGCGGCCTGATGTAGGGTAGGGTGTCCCTGGCCATGGCAAGGGGCTGGAACTAGTTGATGCTTGTTGTCCCTTCCAACCCTGACTGATTCTATGATTCTATGAGAACTGCTGGTAAAGAGATTCATGCAGGATCCTTGTATCAGCTGATGCCTGTAGCTTCACCCTGCCCAGTCTGTTCACTGCTGGGATTTGCAGGCAGGCAGGGTGTCCTTATTACTGCTGCCCTGCATTAGATTTGCATTCAGACCTTCCTGAAACATTCCAGCCTGCTTTCTCGTTAGGCAATCAGAGTGCAAACACTGCTGGCACGGCGAGAAAACATTGAGGCACCCCAAGCACACCAAGTATTGCAAACCCTGCAGTAAAGCACACAGAGCCTAACAAGCTCATTAGCACCAAGCTGCAGTGATTGCAGAGCAAAATGCCTTCTGTGGTGCCCCAGTCAGGCTGTACGGGGAGGGTGGTGTGTGGGGGAGGAAGCTTTGCAATGTCTTAATGCAGGGCTGCCATCAATTGTGTTCTGCTCCAGCAGTCATATTTTACCTGTGTGAGCTGTTCTGGGGAAAGGGGCACTGTTCTCAGCTTGTACCTTGCCTATATATCATTCCTGATTAGCCATTAAGCACTACATAATAATTGTGGGGATTAGGGTAATAATTACAAGAGTTATGTTCCTTGGTCTAGCCAAAGCCCTGCCTAGCTCAGGAGTCCTCTTTTGGTGGTGGCCAGAAGCATATTTTTAATTTAAAGGATATGAGAAGTGGGGCATGGACAGAATGACTCTTGTCCTGGTGCAGCCCTTGGAGGTTTCCAGCAATCAGCCTCATGGGGAGGTTGTGGCTGCTCCCTCCCTAGAGGTGTCCAAGGCCAGGCTGGATGAGGTCTTGAGCGACCTGTTCTAGTGGGAGGTGTCCCTGCCTATGGCACAGGGGGGCTGGAACTGGATGAGCTTTGAGGTCTCTTCCAACCTAAACCATTCTATGATTCTCTATATGGGAAATCTGAAACAGGACTCTCTGTAAGTGCTGTCTGGCAGTTTGCTTCGCATCATGTTCTCTGTTGTAACTCAAAACTGGATAAGCAACAGGCCCCTTAATTAAATAGTGCACAGGCTCACAGGATGTCAGGGGTTGGAAGGGACCCAAAGAGATCATTGAGTCCAACTCCCCTGCCAGAACAGGACCAGACAATCTACCTCAGGTCATAGAATCATAGAATGGTTTAGGTTGGAAGAGACCTCAAAAATCATCCAGCTCCAACCTCCCTGTGCCATAGGCAGGGACACCTCCCACTAGAACAGGTCACTCAAGGCCTCACAAAATCACAGAATCAAAGAATGGTCTAGGTTGGAAGGGACCTCAAAACTCATCCAGTTCCAACCCCCCTGTGCCACTGGCAGGGACATCTCACACTAGAACAGGTCACTCAAGGGCTCATCCAACCTGGTCTTCAACACCTCCAGGGAGGGAGCAGCCACAGCCTCCCTGGGCAACCTGTGCCAGTGTCTCACCACCCTCACTCCAAAGAACTTGCTCCTAACATCCTCTTTCAGTCTCCCCTCTGTCTATTTAAACCCATTACTCCTCATCCTGTCATTACAAGACCTTGTGAACAGTCCCTCCCCTGCCCTCATGTAGCCCCCTTCAGATACTGGAAGGTTGCTATAAGGTCTCCTCGAAGCCTTCTCTTCTCCAGGCTGAAAAGCCCCAACTCCTTCAGCCTGCCCTCATAGCAGAGCTTCTCCAGCCCTCTGATCATCTTTGTGGCCCTCTTCTGGACTCTCTCCAACAGTTCCATGTCCATGTGCTGGGGGCTCCAGAACTGCACACAGGACTCCAGGTGGGGTCTGAGGTGAGGTGAGCAGAGCAAAGGGGCAGAATCCCCTCCCTTGCCCTGCTGCCCACAGCTGCTCTTGCTGCAGCCCAGCACACAGTTGCTGTCTGGGCTGTGTGTGCACACTGTCGGCTCATGTTGAGCTTCTCATCCACCCAGACACCCAGGGCCTTTTCACGACCATAATCTAGCTCAGGTCACACAGAAACACATCAAAAAAGGCCTTGAAAGGCTACACACAAGGAGACTCCACAACCTCTCTGGGCAGCCTGTGCCAGTGCTCTATGACCCTTAGAGTAAAGAAGTTCCCCCTTGTGTTGAGCTGAAACCTCCTGTGCTGCAGCTTCCACCCATTCCTCCTTGTCCTATCCCAGGGAGCAAGTGAGCAGAGCCTGTCCCCCACTCCTGACCCCCAGCCCTCTGATATTTACAAACATCTCTCAGCCCAGAGGGCAAATCACATCCTCAGATGCATCAAAAGGTGCATTGCCAGCACCTCTTTGCCTCTTTGCTCTGGTGAGACTTCACCTGGAGTACTGCATCCAGCTCTGGAGTCCTCAATGCAAGAAGGACATTGAGCTGCTGGAGCAGGTCCAGAGGAGGGACATGAAAATGATCAGGGGCTGGGAGCGCTTCTGCTACAAGGACAGGCTGGGAGAGGTTCAGACAGAGAAGAGGAGGCTCTGAGGAGACCTAATAGCAGCTTGCCAGTACTGGAAGGAGGCTACAAGAAGGATGCAGAGAGACTGTTTGCAAAGGTCTGCAGTGATAGGACAAGGGCAATGGCTTTAAACTAGAAAAAAAACAAATTTAGATGGGATGTTAGGAACAAGTTCTGCAGTATGAGGCTGGTGGAACACTGGAACAGGTTGTCCAGGGAGGTGGTTGAGGCCCAATGCCTGGAGATATTCATGGTGAGGCTCGACAGGGCTCTGGGCAACCTGATCTAGTTGAGGATGTTCCTACTGACTGTAGGATAGGGGTGGATTGGATGAGCTTTGGAGGTCCCTTCCAACCCAGACCACTCTATGCAGATGACACCAAGCTGTGTGGCACAGGAGACTTGCTAGAGGGCAGGGATCCATCCAGAGGGACCTGCAGAGGTTTGCCCAGGCCAACCTCATGATATTCAACAAGGCCAAGTGTAAGGTCCTGCACCTGGGTTGGCACAATCCCAAGCACAACTGCAGGCTGGGTGGGGAATGGCTGAGAGCAGCCCTGAGGAACAGGACCTGGGGGTGTGGGGTGATGAAAAGCTGAAGATGAGGCTGCAGTGTGAGTGCAGCCCAGACAGCAACTGTGTGCTGGGTTGCAGCAAGAGCAGCTGTGGGCAGCAGGGCAAGGGAGGGGATTGTGCCCCTTGGCTCTGCTCTCCTCACACCCCACCTGGAGTACTGTGTGCAGTTCTGGAGCCCCCAACACAAGAAGGACATGGAACTGCTGGAGAAAGTCCAGAAGAGGCCACGAAGATGCTGAGAGGGCTGGAGCAGCTCTCCTAGGAGGACAGGGTGAGAGAGTTGGGGCTGTGCAACCTGGAGAAGAGAAGGCTGCCAGGAGACCTTATAGCAACCTTCCAGTATCTGAAGAGGGTTACAGGAGGTCTGGGGAGAGACTATTGACAAGGTCTTGTAATGACAGGACAAGCGGTAATGGGTTTAAACTGTTAGAGGGGAGATTGAAACTGGATGTTAGGAGGAAGTTGTTTGCAGTGAGGGTGGTGAGACCCTGGCAGAGGTTGCCCACCTGGAGTCCTGTGTGCAGTTCTGGAGCCCCCAACACAAGAAGGAGATGGAAGTGTCGGAGGCCATGAAGATGTTGAGAGTGCTGCAGCAGCTCTGCTCTGAGCACAGGCTGAGAGAGTTGTGGCTCTGCAGCCTGGAGAAGAGAAAGCTTCCAGGGGAGAGAAAGATTAAAGTTTTAAAGGAAAGTCTTCCTGTCACATCCTGGTGTCAGAAACTATGTCAATCCTATCCCCGAGGCAGAGGATGGGCTAAGTGGCCTCCCAGTGTTCTTCCCTGCACTGAGCTTTTAATGAATCCGTGACTATTCAGCTGCTATGACAGTTAGAAAGTTCAGGTTTCATTAGCCTGAGATGTGACAATGTCTCTCGTTCTGCTTGATCCTGTCACACGTGGAGTATTTCCAGCTGGTGGAACCAAAGAAAGGACCTGTAAGGGCTGTGGTTTAGGGCGGGGGGACCACAGCTCTTTGGCAAGCCATAGGCGTAGCAGAGGAGCTGAGCTGCTTGCTGCACATGCATATATCTTCTGGCCAAAAGCAGTAGGGAAAGAGACATGAGCCACATAGGTGTGATCTCTCTCAGCTAAACCTCCTGTACATTATTCACCAGACACAGGCTGTGGCTCTGGTGGATATTTATCACAGAATGGTTTAGGTTGGAAGGGGCCTTAAAGACCATTGGGTGTGTTCAGCAGATCAAGGGAGGTTCTCCTCCCCCTTTACTCTACTCTGGTGAGACCCCACCTTGAGTACTGCCTTCAGTTTTGGGCTCCCCAGTTGAAGAGGGACAGGGATTTGCTGGAGAGGGTCCAGCAGAGGGCTACAAGGATGCTGAGGGGACTGGAGAACTGCCTGATGAGGAGAGGCTGAGGGACGTGGGGCTGCTTAGTCTGGAGAAGACTGAGAGGGGATTTAATAAATGCTTATAAATATCTGAGGGCTGAGGGTCAGGAGAGGGGGGACAGGCTCTGCTCACTTGCTCCCTGGGATAGGGCAAGGAGCAATGGATGGAAGCTGCAGCACAGGAGGTTGCNTAAATTTTTTTTTTTTTTTTTACCAACTGGGATTAAAAAAAAAACAACATAGAAGGGATAAGTTTTTGCAAGACATCATAGGAAGAACTACTAACACTGATGTGTGAGACTAAGTTTTCTGCTGTTGGATTCAGTGGTTGTGCTCTGGCAGGGGAGGTTTGACATGGTGATCTCCNCCCAGAGAGGTTGTGGAGTCTCCTTGTGTGTAGCCTTTCAAGGCCTGTCCGGATGTGTTCCTGTCTGCCCTGAGCTAGATTGCATGGTTCTGCTCTGGCAGGGGGATTGGACTGGATGATCTCTCTGGGTCCCTTCCAATCCCTATCATCCTGTGTAATTCTGTGATCTGAATTTTTTTTTTTTTTTTACCAACTGGGATTAAAAAAAAAACAACATAGAAGGGATAAGTTTTTGCAAGACATCATAGGAAGAACTACTAACACTGATGTGTGAGACTAAGTTTTCTGCTGTTGGATTCAGTGGTTGTGCTCTGGCAGGGGAGGTTTGACATGGTGATCTCCTTGAGTCCCTTCCAACCCCTGACATCCTGTGAGCCTCTGATCCTGTGATCCATTGCTCCTTGTCTTTTTCCTGCTGTCCACCAAAAGGAGATTGGCCCCATCCTCTTGACACCCACCCCTCAGATATTTAAAGACATGAAGAGTCCATGAAGATGCTGAGAGGGCTGCAGCAGGCTCTGCTCTGAGGACAGGCTGAGGGAGTTGGGACTCTACAACCTAGAGAAGAGAAGGCTTCCAGGAGACCTTGGAGTAGCCTTCCATTATCTAAAAGGTGCCTACAGGAGGGCTGGGGAGGGACTATTGACAAGGTCTTGTAACAACAGAATGAGGAGGAATGGGTTTAAACTGGCAGAGAGGAGATTTAAACTGGATATTTGGAAGTTCTTTAGAGTGAGGGTAGTGAGACACTGGCACAGGTTGCCCAGGGAGGTTGTGGCTGCTCCGTCCCTGGAGATGTTCAAGGCCAGGCTGGATGAGTCCTTGAGCAACCTGTTGTAGTGGGAGGCATCCCTGCTTATGGCACAGTGGGGTTGGGATTGGATGATCTTTGAGGTCCCTTCCAACCTAAACCCTTCTATGATTCTTCGATTCTATGATTAAAAGAATGCCTTTGATTTTTGCAGCAGCTTTGGATGCGATTTGCATTTTGCAGAGCCAGCAGTGGCCAAACTCAGATTCTGTGATTCTATGATTCTATAATTCTATGATTCTGCGATTCTATGACTCTATGATTCTATGATTCTGTGATTCTCTGATTCTGTGATTCTGTGATTCTGTGATTTTGTGATTCCGTGATTCTATGACTCTATGATTCTGTGATTCTGTAATTCTCTGATTCTATGATTCTGTGATTCTATGATGCTGTGAATCTATGATGCTGTGATTCTATGACTCTATGATTCTGTTATTCTATGATTTTATGCCTTTGTGATTCTGTGATTCTATGACTCTATGATTCTACAACTGTGATTCTCTGATTCTGTGTTTCTATGATTCTGTGATTCTACAATTCTATTATTCTATGATTCTGTGATTCTACAATTCTATTATTCTATGATTCTATTACTCATTCTATGATTCTCTTATTCTATGATTCTATGCCTTTGTGATTCTGTGATTTTATGACTCTGTGATTCTGTGTTTCTATGATTCTGTGATCTGTGATTCTATGACTCTATGATTCTGTGGTTCTATGACTATGATTCTGTGGTTCTATGACTCTATGATTCTGTGGTTCTATGACTCTATGACTCTATGATTCTGTGGTTCTATGACTCTATGATTCTGTGATTCTGTGTTTCAATGATTCTGTGATTCTACGACTCTATGATTCTGTGATTCTACGACTCTATGATTCTGTGGTTCTACGACTCTATGATTCTGTGGTTCTATGACTCTATGACTCCATGATTCTGTGGTTCTATGACTCTATGACTCTATGACTCTATGATTCCGTGATTCTATGATTCTATGATTTAATCCGACGGTCCTGCACGGCTGCTCAATTGCTCTCCTCAGCTGCTAGCTGACTGGAGGTAGTGCACTGGTGTGATGCACTGCAGAAGGTGAAGGGAGCTCAGGCAGTTTATTCCTTGTGGAAAGCAGCCCTGGCACTTTGGCTCTTGGGAAGAAGTAGACATGATAATGTGATCCCCTCTCAAGCGCACCGGTGCGTTTTGCTTGGTAAGCCAATTTGCTGGAGGAAGATGATATTAAATGACACTAATAACCAACCCCGCCCCC
>VWZI01013315.1:21713-33449 GCA_013396835.1 Psilopogon haemacephalus | reverse complement strand
TGGGACCACTTCTGTTCGATATCTTTGTCACAGACATGGGCAGTGGGGCCGAGTGCACCTTCAGCAAGGATGCTGGTGACACCAAGCTATGGAGCAGTTCAATGCACCAGAGGGAAGGGATGACATCTAGAAGGGCCTTGACAGACTTGAGACAGGGACCTGTCTGCAGCCCATGAAGCTCAGCAATAACAATTGCAATGTTCTGCACATAGAATCATAGAATCCATCATAGAATGGTTTAGCTTGGAAGGGACCTCAAAGCTCATCCAGTTCCAACTCCCTACCATAGCAAAGGACACCTCTCACTAGAACAGGTTACTCAAGGCCTCATAGAATTATAGACTCATAGAATGATTAAGGTTGGAAGGGACCTCAAAGCTCATCCAGTTCCAACCCTCCATCATAGNACATCTAGAAGGGCCTTGACAGACTTGAGACAGGGACCTGTCTGCAGCCCATGAAGCTCAGCAATAACAATTGCAATGTTCTGCACATAGAATCATAGAATCCATCATAGAATGGTTTAGCTTGGAAGGGACCTCAAAGCTCATCCAGTTCCAACATCTCTGTGCCATAGGCAGGGACACCTCCCACTAGATCAGGTCACTCCAGGCCTCATCCAACCTGCCCTTGAACACCTCCAGACAGGGAGCCACCACGACCTCCCTGGGCAACATGTGCCAGTGTCTCACCAGCCTCACTGCAAAGAACTTCTTCCAAACATCCCATTTAAATCTCCCCTCTGCCAGTTTAAACCCATTCCTCCTCATCCTGTCATTACAAGACCTTGTCAATAGTCCCTCCCCAGCTCTCCTGTAGGCCCCTTTCAGATACTGGAAGGCTACTATAAGGTCTCCTTGAAGCCTTCTCTTCTTCATGCTGCAGATCCCCAACTCTCTCAGCCAGTCCTCAGAGCAGAGCTGCTGCAGCCCTCTGAGCATCTTTGTGGCCTCCTCTGGACTCTCTCCAACACTTCCATGTCCTTCTTGTGTGGAGGGGGGAGAAATCAGTGAAGGGCAAATTGTGACAGTGAGCAGATTGTGAGAAGGATCATAACCCATTAGTAATGCCAACACTGATAGAGATCAATTTCATATTACAATGGTCTGGGCAGGTTGACATTAATTATCCAGTTTATTTCTGTAGCCATTGTGCGGCAGTAACCCATCACTTGCTGACCCAGCAGCCCTTTGCTACCTGCCAGGGAATGCATTAACCACCAAATGCATCATGGCACTGTGAGCTTTGCCCTTTTATGTGCAGTGATTCTCCACAAGGCTTAGCAGCTGCTGAGTCCTTTGTAAAGGAGAAGCACAGCATCTCCCAGGCTGGGTCACCAGGCTGCTCATGCTGTGCCCTCAAAAAAGTGGTGATGTAGTGCCCAAAACTTGTTGCAGCTCCAGTGTCTGGCAACCTATCATATATATGGTTTGGTTGGAGGTTTTTAGGCTCTTTTTTTTGGACATCTGTATGTGTGTATCATAGGATCATAAAGGGATTGGAAAGGACCTCCAGTGAGCACCTCTGGAGCACCTCTGCTATGAGGACAGGCTGAGGGAGTTGGGGCTTTTCAGCCTGGAGAAGAGAAGGCTTTGAGGAGACCTTATAGTAACCTTCCAGTATCTGAAGGGGGTCTACAGGAAGGCTGGGGAGGGACTGTTCACAAGGTCTTGTAATGACAGGACAAGGAGGAATGGGTTCAAACTGGCAGAGGGGAGATTTGAACGGGATGTTAGGAGGAAGTTCTTCACAGGGAGGGTGGCGAGGCACTGGCACAGGCTGCCCAGGGAGGTTGTGGCTGCTCCCTGCCTGGAGGTGTTCAAGGCCAGGCTGGATGAGGCCTTGAGTGACCTGATCTAGTGGGAGGTGTCCCTGTCTATGGCACAGGGGTGTTGGAACTGGATGAGCTTTGAGGTCTCTTCCAACCTAAACCATTCTATGATTCTATGATCATTGAGCCCAACTCCCATGCCAAAAGCAGGATCACCTAGGGCAGGTCACCCTCACTCTAAAGAACTTTCTCTAACATCCCATTTAAATCTCCCCTCTGCCAGTTTAAACCCATTCCCCCTTATCCTGTCATTACAAGACCTTGTCAATAGTCCCTCCCCAGCCCTCCTGTAGCCCCCCTCAGATACTGGAAGGATACTCTAAGGTCTCCTGGAAGCCTTCTCTTCTCCAGGCTGCAGAGCCCCAACTCTCTCAGCCTGTCCTCACAGCAGGGTGCTCCAGCCTTTTGATCATCTTCATGGACCTCCTCTGGACCAAACTCTTAAGGATGACACCTGATGAGATGATTTTTTTTTTTTTTTTTTATAGCTAGGGGAACCTGGATTCTACCAATGTGGCCCTTGGTTTGCCAAGGAGAGAGCAGCTCTGTGGATGCGACCTGATGATCTGTCAGCAGCTGCTGCTCAGATGATAAGCATTTTACCACTACTGCCTGCTCTGACTCATGCTGTAGCCTCCTCTCGCTCTGGAAACCTTCTACTTTCAGGCTCTCCTGCATTTTTGCTGCAATAGAACAGCAAAAAAAAAAAAAATTATTTAGACTGCAGGAGAATGCTGCAAGCTCATTTCTGAGGGTGACCTTGTGTACATCTGGCACACGAGAAGTAGAATAGAATCATAGAATCATAGTCAGTTTTGGAAGGGACCACAAGGATCAGCTAGTTCCAACCCCCTGCCATGCCCAGGGACACCCTACCCTACATCAGGCTGCCCACAGACTCATCCAGCCTGGCTGCAAACACCTCCAGGGATGTGGCCCCAAACACCTCCCTGGGCAACCCATTCCAGGCTCTCACCACTCTCATGCTGACCAAATTCCTCCTAACATGCAATCTGAATCTCCCCACCTCCAGCTTTGCTCCATTCCCCCTAGTCCTCTCACTCCCTGAGAGCCTCAAAAGTACCTCCCCAGCTTTTTTGTAGGTCCCCTTCAGATCCTGGAAGGCCACAAGAAGGTCACTTGGGAGTCTCCTTTTCTCCAGACTGAACAGCCCCAACTCTTTCAGTCTGTCCTCATAGCAGAGGTGCTGCAGCCCTCTGAGCATCCTCATGGCCCTTCTCCGGACATACTCCAGCATCTCCACATCCCTCTTGTCCCATGGGCTCCAGAACTGGATGCAGTACTCCAGGTGGGGTCTCACCATGGCAGAGTAGAGGGGGAGAATCACCTCCCTCCACCTGCTGGCCACACTTCTCCTGATGCAGCCCAGGCTCTGCTTGGCTCTCTGGGCTGCAAGTGCACACTGCTGCCTCATGGTGAGCTTCTCATCCACCAG
Source organism: Psilopogon haemacephalus (assembly GCA_013396835.1). Classification (NCBI taxonomy): domain Eukaryota; kingdom Metazoa; phylum Chordata; class Aves; order Piciformes; family Megalaimidae; genus Psilopogon; species Psilopogon haemacephalus. The sequence goes on along the minus strand of VWZI01013315.1, from coordinate 30,162 downwards.
CACCCCCAAGTCCCTCTCCTCAGGGCTACTCTCCAGCCATTCACTGCCCAGCCTGGATTTGTGCTAGGGATTCCAGGCTCTCCCTACTCTCATGCTCAACAACTTCCTCCTCACATCCAACCTGAATCTCCCCACCTCCAGCTTTGCTCCATTCCCCCTAGTCCTGTCACTACCTGATAGCCTCAAAAGTCCCTCTCCAGCTTCCCCCTTCAGATACTGGAAGGCCACAATAAGGTATCCTGAGGTGTATTAGCTGGGCTGTGGTTAGTAGGTCAAAACAGGTTCTCCTCCCCCTCTACTCTGCCCTGGTGTGGCCACATTTGGAATATTGTGTCCAGTTCTGGGCTCCTCAGTTCCAGAAGGTCAGGGAACTGTTTGAAAGAGTCTGAGCACATCCCTGTGTGACCTACTGCAGGTGATCCTGAGCATGGCAGGGGAGGTTGAACTGGATGATCTTTCAAGGTCACTTCCAACCCCTAATCTTCTGTGATTCTGTGATTTAAGTGCCCATTTTCTGCGTGTGAATGCACATTCAGCCTCGCACTTGGCTGTGCATGCCAGGAAAACCCAGAAGCCAAAAACGGGTGAGAAACTTTCCCCCTCCCCACCCATGCTTTTCCCCTCCCACCTTTCCCTTTGAAGCTGATGTTTAAGTCTGGTTGATTATTTTTAACTCTTCGGGGTGAGGAACACGAATTAAAAATCAGTCTGTGACCCATTACTGTTTTATAATCCTCTTTCTTTTGGCAAGTGGAGAGCAGCAGCTTGCCAGGCTGGTGTTTAAACTTTCATGGAATGATGCAAGGGAGGGATGGCCCAGATAAAGGGAAGATAGGAAAAAGCAAGGTGCTGTTGGGAAAGCCTGGCCAGAGAGGCAGAACAGGAGCACATTACCAAATATACCCCTTTGGAACTGATCTTAGACCACAGTAACATTTATTTGTCAGGGAGTAACTGGCTGGAATAGTGGCAGTGATAATTTTAGAGGCAGGAAGCACACAGGGCTGAAAGCATCACCACGGCCAAGCTGACTTTCAGAAAGGGCAACAAGGAGCCAATGAGGATTCTTGTACAAAGGGAGTTGGAGAAGGAAGGATAAGAGGTTTGGATGCTCACAGGCAGCACAGAAGCACAGAAACATCCAGGTTGGAAAATGTCCTCAGGATCACCAAGTCCAACCTAGAACCCTACTCTACAAGATTCACCTTAAACCATATCATAGAATCATAGAATGAGTCAGGGTTGGAAGGGACCACAAGGATCAGCTAGTTCCAGCCCCCCTGCCACGCCCAGGGACACCCTACCCTACATCAGGCTTCCCACAGCCTCATCCAGCCTGGCTGAAAACACCTCCAGGGATCTGGCCCCAAGCACCTCCCTGGGCAACCCATTCCATGCTCTCACCACTCTCATGATGAACAACTTCTTCCTCACGTCCAGTCTGAATCTCTCCCACCTCCAGCTTTGTTCTGTTCCCCCTAGTCCTGTCACTACCTGAGAGCGTAAAATGTCCCTCCTCACCTTTTTTGGAGCCCACTTCAGATCCTGCAAAGGCCATAATAAGGTCACCTGGGAGCCTCCTCTTCTCCAGACTGAACAGCCCAAAATCGTTCAGTCTGTCCTCATAGCAGAGGTGCTGCAGCCCTCTGAGCATCCTCGTGGCCCTTCTCTAGACATGCTCCAGCATGTCCACATCCGTCTTGTCCCACGGGCTCCAGAACTGCTGCTCAGGGACACATGAAGTCTGATCTTGAATGTCTCCATAGGTGGGGACTTAACCACATCCCTGGGAAACCTGTTGCTGTATTTTACCAGAGTCATTGTGCAGAGCTTCCTCCTGATATCCAACCTCCTATCCCTTCTCTGGACACATTTAGTCATCATCTAAGATGGCAAAGTGGTGTCTCTGAAACCAATGAATGTACATTTCAGTTTGATTTACTGGGTCTATTAAATATTTACATTATTGCTTCCCCCCTCAACTCTCTGCCCTATGCATTATATATTAAATAATAATCTAGTGGGAGGTGTCCCTGCCTGTGGCACAGGGGGGTTGGGACTGGATGAGCTTTGAGGTCTCTTCCAACCTAAACCATTCTGTGATTCTGTGCTGGTTTGAACTAATTAGAGAATTTGAGTGAGAAATTAGACTATTGGCTGAGAGAGGAAAACACAGGATGTCACTTCATCCAGAGCTTTAATGAGGAAGAAAAAAAATTTGTTTTTAAGTAATGTAGCCAAAACATTAGATATCAGATGGTTTCAGACCACTCTGGACTGCGGCTGCTTTTCTTGCATGGTCTCCTTTGTCTCTGCCTTGGTAGCTAATTCTCAGTAATACTACTAACTACTTTCCTACTCNCTGAGTCCTAGCTGGGGTTTATACCAAAAGGTGGCGGGGGGGGGGCGGACAGGTAACTGCAAAACCACCACAGATTCTATGATTCTATGAATCAGCACATTTTTTTTGCTGTTGAAATTACCATTTATTAAGTTGGGTGGGTTGGGGTTTTTTGGGGTTTTTTTGGGTTTTTTTTTTTGTGTTTGTTTCACTTCTACTACAGCCTCAAGTGTTGTGTTGGCTCTTCTTTTCCTCAAGCTGCAAGGCTTGCAAAACATCACCATGGGCAGTCATCCTACCTGTTATCTTCATGGGGATTTGTTTGTTTGGTGGCTTTTTGTTGTTGTTTGTTGTCGTTGTTTCCCCCTTCATTATCAGCCATTAGGCAAATAAAAGGTAAGTCATATAATCTAATTTTGTTAATGGAACTAAATGCAGCTGCAGGCAATCTAAAAATAAGTAAATAACCTCTGCTGTTCCCTGCAGCAGCCGTAAACAGGCTATAATAAGGCCGCCAGAAAACACATCTCTAGAAAACTGTTAGGAGTGCAAAAAGGCCATAAAGTAAAGCGCAGGGGTAGGCAATAAGAAGCTGTTGTCCTTCCATGGCCAAGGCAGAGGTAAAAATCTTGGAGGCTGACAAACTGCACCAGGCGATAACAAAGAGAGCGAATAACGTTCCCAGGGTGCCCCTAGGAGAAAAGACAAAAGAAACAAGGCAGAGGCCACTCATTAGTAAAGAGAATCATAGAGTCATGGAATCAGAGAATCATAGAATCAGAGAGTCATGGAATCAGAGAATCAGAGAATTATAGAGTCATGGAATCATAGAATCATGGAATCAGAGAATCATAGAATCAGAGAATCATAGAGTCACAGAATCATAGAATCAGAGAATCATAGAGTCATAGAACCAGAGAATCATAGAATCAGAGAATCATAGAGTCATAGAATCAGAGAATCATAGAGTCATAGAATCAGAGAATCATAGAGTCATAGAATCAGAGTCAGAGAATCACAGAATCAGAGAATCATAGGGTCACAGAATCATAGAATCAGAGAATCATAGAGTCATAGAATCAGAGAATCATAGAGTCATAGAATCATAGAGTCACAGAATCATAGAATCAGAGAATCATAGAGTCATAGCATCATGTAATCAGAGAATCAGAGTCATAGAATCAGAGAATCATAGAAGCAATCAGGGTTGGAAGGGACTACAAGGATCATCTAGTTCCAACCCCACCCCTGCCATGGACAAGGACACCCTACCCTACATCAGGCTGGCCACAGCCTAGAATCATAGAATCAGTCAGGGTTGGAAGGGACCACAAGGATCATCTAGTTCCAACCCCCCTGCCATGCCCAGGGACACCCTACCCTACATCAGGCTGCCCACAGCCTCTGCCAGCCTGGCTAAAAATACCTCCATAAAGTGGCCCCAACCACCTCCCTGGGTAACCCATTCCAGGCTCTCACCACTCTCATGCTGAACTTCTTCCTCACATCCAGGCTGGCCTTAAATGCCCCCAGGGATGTGGCCTCAACCACTTCCCTGTGCAACCCATTCCAGGCTCTCACCACTCTCATGCTGAACAAGTTCCTCCTCACATCCAGTTTGATGGACCCATACTTATCTGGGTCTATATGTATGAAATAATCTCCACTAATAGAAATAATCTCCACTAATATTATTACTGAAATTAAACCATGATGGATAACGCTCTCCTTATTTCAGTTTACATCATATCACATAAAATAGTTCATTTTAGGTAGATCACAGCACATTAGCTCCAGGCCAATAAGCTACTTGGTGGTGTCAGCATTAGGACTTTGAGGGGGAAGGAAAAAGAGAATCGATTTTAAGGTGAGTCAGCACCTTCCTGCATCTTCAACCTGCTAAAAATAAATATTAAAGAGCATGTGAGTTAGTTTCTCCTTCTCTGGAGACTTTCAAGGCCCATCTGGATGCACTCCTCTGTGATCTGAGATAGATTGTGTGGTCCTGCTCTGGCAGGGGGGTTGGAGTCAATGAGCTCTTTGGGTCCCTTCCAACCCCTGGCATCCTGTGATGCTGTGATGCTGTGATCCTCAGTTTAAGTGCTCTTTAAACCTACATGGTGGCATTCAGAGAAATCACACTGGGCTGTGTGAACCAAGTTTCTGGTCCCTGCTCCTAGTGGAGATTATAGAATCGTAGAAACATAGAGTCAATCAGGGTTGCAAGAGACCACAAGGATAGAATCATAGAATCAGTCAAGGTTGGAAGGGACCACAAAAATCACCCAGTTCCAACCCCCCTGCCATGACCAGGGATACCCTACCTTACATCAGGCTGCCCACAGCCTCTTCCAGCCTGGCCAAAAACACCTCCAGGAATGTGGCCCCAAACACCTCCCTGGGCAACCCATTCCAGGCTCTCACCACTCTCATGCTCAACAACTTCCTCCTCACATCCAGGTTGAATCTCCCCACCTCCAGCTTTGCTCCATTCCCCCTAGTCCTCTCACTCCCTGAGAGCCTAAAAATTCCCTCCTCAGCTTCCCTGTAGGCTCCCTTCAGATCCTGGAAAGCCACAAGAAGGTCACCTGGGAGCCTTCTCTTCTCCAGACTCAACAGCCCCAACTCTTTCAGTCTGTCCTCACAGCAGAGGTGCTGCAGCTCTCTGAGCATCCTCGTGGCCCTTCTCTGGACACACTCCAGCATGTCCACATCCCTCTTATCCCAGGGGCTCCAGAACTGGATGCAGTACTCTAGGTGGGGTCTCACCATGGCAGAGGGGGAGAATCACCTCCCTGGCCCTGCTGGCCACACTTCTCCTGATGCAGCCCAGGCTCTGCTTGGTTTTCTGGGCTTCAAGTGCACACATGCTAGGATGCTGACCAGAAATTCAGAGCTGGTGTGGATGTCTCTTTGAGCTGGTAGCCATGCTGGCAGAGGGCTGGGATGCAGCAGGCACATACTGTGTGCTGACAGATTTCAGCTAGTAGAATGCCTCTTCAGGGGACCATCACAAAGCACACAATTTAGAGCTGGTCTGCCTTGCACTGAGGTCCAGCAGCCTCTCATGGTTTGCTCAGGGACTGGCAGTGAGCAGGATGGAAAGGAAATAAAATCATATTGGAGCCAAGAGATGCCTCTGTGCACTCATAAATTCACTCCTTGATCTAAGAAGTGTGTGGCTGCCAAAGGGAATGGTTTGGCTTCAGCAGAGAGCTTCTGGCTGGCACGTCTGTGGAAGTCAAATGCTGCAGCAAAAGGCAGAGGGGAATATAGAATTGCTTTGGTTGGACAAGTCCTCCAAGTCCATTGAGTGCAACCACCATGCCTGCAGTGACCATGAGGAGGAGTTCTTTAGAGTGAGGGTGGCAAGACACTGGAATGGGTTGCCCAGGGAGGTTATGGCTGCTCCCTGCCTGGAGGTGTTCAAGGCCAAGCTAGATGAGGTCTTGAGTAACCTCTTCTAGTGGGAGGTGTCCCTGCCTATGGCACAGGTGGTTGGAACTGGATGATCTTTGAGGTCACTTCCAACCTAAATCATTCTATGATTCTGTGATTCTATATTAATTTTTATATCCAGGCAAAGATTGTTAATAACTATGAAAATTGTTCATTAACATTAAATATAATCAGAAAACTTATTTACAATGTTCAAATCTCAGAGTTTGGATACTTATACACACAGGGAACAGGCAAAACTAGAACACTTTTTTCTGCTCTCCTCAGACCCTGCCTGGAGTACTGTGTGCAGTTCTGGAGCCCCCAGCACAAGAAGGACATGGAACTGCTGGAGAGAGTCCAGAGGAGGGCCACAAAGATCATCAAGAGGGCTGCAGCAGCTCTGCTATGAGGACAGGCTGTGAGTTGGGGCTTTTCAGCGTGGAGAAGAGAAGGCTTTGAGGAGACCTTATAGTAGCCTTCCAGTATCTGAAGGGGGCCTACAGAAAGGCTGGGGAGGGACTGTTCACAAGGTCTTGTAATGACAGGACAAGGAGGAATGGGTTTAAGCTGGCAGAGGGGAGATTTAAAAGGCGTGTTAGGAGAAAGTTCTTTACAGTGAGGGTGGTGAGACACTGGCACAGGTTGCCCAGGGAGGTTGTGGCTGCTCCCTTCCTGGAGGTCTTCAAGGCCAGGCTGGATGAGGTCTTGAGCGACCTGTTCTAGTGGGAGGTGTCCCTGCCTATGGCACAGGGGGGTTGGAACTGGATGAGCTTTGAGGTCCCTTCCAACCTAAACCATTCTATGATTCTATGATTCTAAATGCAAACATTGAAACTGAAAAGAGGTTCTTAATTTCAAATACATCTCTTGCCCACCAGGGGACTCAAGAGGCTCCTTTCTGCTGCTAAGGCAGAAAGGCACAACAGAATCACAGAATCATAGAATGGTTTAGGTTGGAAGAGACCTCAAAGATCATCTGGTTATAGAATGTCTTAGAGAGAGGCTTTGAAATATTTATTCACAATATAGTATCAGACAGCACCCAAAGCTCCAAGGGAATTCAGTCAGTACCTTGACAGTTGTTGCAGGCACAGCATGTGGCAGGGCAGAGCAGGCAAATCAAAAGTAAAAGTGAAAGCAGCACAGCATGCAGCAGAAGCCTATTCATTGATTGGCCAAATGTAAATGGCTGCCATGGGCACATAAATTCACCCATCAGAATGGCACTTTGCCAAACCTGACCATACCAGGTGAAGTCAGGATTTTGCTTTGCCTTATTTGGGAGGAACAAGCCTGGGCAAGTCTTGGAGCCTCAAAGTGGGTGTCTTCAAGCATTTTGTCTTCTCCCTGAGCTCTGTTTCCTCCCTCCAGCAGAGGGAAGAGACCATGGGGTCAGCCTGGGCAAGCCAGGACATGACAACCAGATGAGTTTTCAAGGTCTCTTCCAGCTCCTGACATTCTATCATTCTATTTCAGTGTGACTGAATAAAAAGCAAAATGTGGAACATTTTGGGTGCTGAACATTATCGAAGAGAAAAATCACTTCTCTTATGCAAGCTTGCCTAGAATCAGGTTTTTTCTGCCCATCTATGCTGGTATCACGACTGAGACAACCTGATCTTCCTGAGAGAAACAGAAGCAGACTTTTTCTCTGTGTAAAACCAACAATTCAGTCCTATGGTAAATCCATTTCCTTATCTAAACAGCAAAAGAAACGAGTGCAAGAGTGGAGAAAGAAATTCTTAGACCCAGCAGCTTCCAAGGACCCATCTGCAGGTTAACCCATGGTGAACCTGGTGGAGTAGGATTCTCGGTTGGACTCGGTGATGCTCAGGGGCTTTTCCAACCTGAGGGTTTCTGTGGTTCTGTGAGTTTTGTGAAGGCTGTCAGAGAGTAGCACTCAGAGATCTCCACAAATTAAAATTAAAAGCATTTTACGACCGTGCAGAGCGTGATTGGGGGATTCCTCCTGCAGACAACAGTGCCCTGTGCAGCGCTAACAGCTGGTCTGGAGTTTGCCCCATCTGTGCTGTAATTATGCATCTGCAGCTGTTATTAGGGTGCATTATTAAACAGGTTAATCAGGAAAATATGGAAAGTGTAGCAGAGCAGGACATAAATGGTTTCTTCCATGCCACTACTGTTCATCTCATCAAGGAGAGCTCAGGAACAATTTAATATGAAGACATGGAATTGTTGGAGCCAGTCCAGAGGAGGCCACAAAGATGCTGAGAGGACTGCAGCAGCTCTGCTATGAGGACAGGCTGAGAGAGTTGGAGCTCTGCAGCCTGGAAAAGAGAAGGCTTCCAGGAGACCTTACAGTAGAATAGAATAGAATAGAATAGAATAGGATAGAATAGAATAGAAAATAGAATAGAAAATAGGATAGGATAGGATAGGATAGGATAGGATAGGATAGGATAGGATAGGATAGGATAGGATAGGATAGGATTAGAATAAACCAGGTTGGAGAAGACCTCCAAGATCATCCTGTCCAACATATCACCCAGCCCTTGCCAATGGCATTAAGTGCCTCATCCAGGCTTCTCTTGGGTTAATGTTAGGTTTAGGTCATGGTTAGGGTTAGGTTTTAGAGCTAAGTTTAAGTTTAGGTGGTTAGGATGTTAGGGTTAGGGTCAGGGTTAGAATTAGGGTTAGGTGGTTAGA
>VWZI01013315.1:10407-21256 GCA_013396835.1 Psilopogon haemacephalus | reverse complement strand
TGGCTGCTCCCTCCCTGGAGGTGTTCAAGGCCAGGCTGGATGAGGTCTTGAGTGTCCTGATCTAGTGGGAGGTGTCCCTGCCTATGGCACAGGGTGGCTGGAACTAGATGATCCTTGAGGTACCTTCCAACCTAAACCATTCTATCATTCTATGAATATGGCCAGGGTAAGCCATTGTCGCACCACAGAAAAATTCAACAAGGATTAAGAAGAAAAAAAAAAATCATAGAATTATAGAATGGTTTAGGTTGGAAGAGACCTCAAAGAACATCCAGTTCCAACCCCGCTGTGCCATAGGCAGGGACACCTCCCACTAGATCAGGATGCTCAAGACCTCATCCAGCCTGGCCTTGAACACCTACGGGGAGGGAGCAGCCACAACCTCCCTGGGCAACCTTTGCCACTGTCTCACCACCCTCACTGTGAAGCACTTCCTCCTACCACCCAGTTTCAGTCTCCCCTCTGCCACTTTAAACCCATTCCCCCTTGTCCTGTCATTACAAGACCTTGTGAATCTTTATCATATTACATAATTTCCTTAAAAAAGGATATATACATGGATTAAATTGCTGCTTCCCCACCCAAAACACCAGGGGCACTTTCTTTTTCATCAGCTGCCAAGTCCCATGCCTTACAGATTGGAGAGTTAAAACCCTGAGTACACAGCAAAAAACTGGGGATGGGAATATTTATTAACCACATATTAAGGATGGATAAAAGCAGTGCTCAAGACCTCCAGGCAAGACCTGGAGCTTCCTTGTACTTTGCTGCATGGGAACAGAGAGGTAGACATAGGCTGCATCTCAGAAGGCTTAGAGAATGAGGGGGGAAGGAGAGGCTTGCATATATATGTCCTATTTATAGGCACATTACTGAAACCCCTCCCACACAGGCACAGATGCAGACACCACCACACATTTGGCTTCTCAAAGTGCTCAGTTATTTGCAGGCTTGCAATTACACCACGGCTAGACCTGGAGTACAGGACTCTATTACATTGTTAAGCACTTGTTCAAATGCTCTGAGTCTTTCAGAGTGCCTTATTTCATAGAGTCATAGAATCATAGAACGGTTTAATTTGGAAGGGACCTCAAAGATCATCCAGTTCCAACCCCCCTGTGCCATAGGCAAGGAAATCTCCCACTAGAACAGGTCGCTCAAGGACTCATAGAATCATAGAATGGTTTAGGTTGGAAGGGACCTCAAAGATCATCCAATTCCAACACCCCTGTGCCATAGGCAGGGACACCTCCCACTAGATCAGGTCGCTCAAGACCTCATCCAGCCTGGCCTTGAACACCTCCAGGCAGGGAGCAGCCACAACCTCCCTGGGCAACCTGTGCCAGTGTCTCATCACTCTCACTACAAAGAACATTCTCCTAACATCCAGTTTCAATCTCCCCTTCTGCCAGTTTAAACGCATTACCCCACATCCTGTCATTACAAGACCTTGTCAATAGTCCCTCCACAGCCCTCCTGTAGGCCCCCTTCAGGTACTGGAAGGCTACTAAAAGGTCTCCTCAAAGCCTTCTCTTCTCCAGGCTGAAAAGTCCCAACTCTCTCAGCCTGTCCTCGTAGGAGAGCTGCTGCAGCCCTCTCAGCATCTTCATGGCCCCCTCTGGACTCTCTCCAACACTTCCATGTCCTTCTTGTGTTGGGGGCTCCAGAGCTGCAGACAGTGCTGCAGGTGGGGTGTGAGGAGAGCAGAGCAAAGGGGCACAATCCCCTCCCTTGCCCTGCTGCCCACAGCTGCTCTTGCTGCAGCCCAGCACACAGTTGCTGTCTGGGCTGCACTCACACTGCAGCCTCATCTTGAGCTTTTCATCACCCCACACCCCCAGGGCCTTTTCCTTAGGGCTGCATTTCATTCTGTCACACAGGAGCCAGTCCATAGAAGGAAAAGAAGGCTAAGAATGAGAGCCTGATACTATGATAAAACAAAACAAAACAAAGCAAAGCAAAACAAGATGCAAACAAAACCCCAAAGAAACAACCAAATAATATCAAAGCAAAGCCTGGAAGATGTTTTTAAAATTGGTATCTGAGTTTGGCCACTGTTGGCTCTTCAAAACACAAATTGCATCCAAAGCTGCTGCAAAAATCAAAGGCATTCTCTTAGTCATAGAATCATAGAATGGTTCCTGTTGAAAGGGACCTCAAAGCTCAGCCAGTTCCAATCCCCCTGTGCCATGGGCAGGGACACCTCCCACTAGAACAGATCACTCAGCCAAACACCCAAGACTCTTGATTCCTGTTGCCACAGACTGGTAATTACTGCAGTGAGAAGATGACTGCACAAGAGGACAGGATCGCCATGGTCAGCCAAATGCCCAAGCCCTTTGATTCCTCTTGCCACAGATTGGTACTTACTGTAGTGAGAAGACAACTGCAGAAGAGGACAGGATCACCATGGGCAGCAGGCAATAGCCCAGGACACTTGCAACACAGCCGTGTGAGACTCCTGAGGTGCTCATCAGGTTCAGTAGGGCATGCATAGCAAGGCACCCGATGGCACTCATGCCATACACGTAGCTGAAATGAACTTTTCCTGCCTGGAATAAATATGAGGAAGCATGAAGTGAGCAAGAGATTGCCAAGTGGTGGGAGAAGACAGAAGGCTAACACTGTGTGGCACAGTCGACTTGCTGGAGGGCAGGGATGCTATCCAGAGGGACCTGAATAGGCTGGAGAGGTGGGCCCAGGCTAACCTCATGAAACTTAACAAGGCCAAGTGTAAGGTCCTGCACCTGGGGCGCTGCAATCCCAAGCACAACTCCAGGCTGGGTGGTGAGTGGCTGGAGAGCAGCCCTGAGGAAAAGGACCTGGGGGTCTGGATGGATGAGAAGCTCAACATGAGCCTGCAGTGTGCACACACAGCCCAGACAGCAACTGTGTGCTGGGCTGCATTAAGAGAAGCATTACCAGCAGGGCAAGGGAGGGGATTCTGCCTCTTTAGTCTGCTCTCCTCTGACCCCACCTGGAGTCCTGTGTGCAGTTCTGGAGCCCCCACCACAAGAAGGACATGGAACTGCTGGAGAGAGTCCAGAGGAGGCCACGAAGATGATCAGAGGGCTGGAGCAGCTCTGCTATGAGGACAGGCTGAGAGAGCTGGGGCTCTGCAGCCTGGAGAAGAGAAGGCTTCCAGGAGACCTTATAGTAACCTTCCAGTATCTGAAGGGGGCCTACAGGAAGGCTGAGGAGTGACTATTGACAAGGTCTTGTAATGACAGGATGAGGAGGAATGGGTTCAAATTGGCAGAGGGGAGATTTGAACGGGATGTTAGGAGGAAGTTCTTCACAGTGAGGATGGTGAGACACTGGCACAGGTTGCCCAGGGAGGTTGTGTTTTCTCCGTCCTTGGAGGTGTTCAAGGCCAGGCTGGATGAGGTCTTGAGCAACCTGTTCTAGTGGGAGGTGTCCCTGCCTATGGCAGGGAGTTGGAACTGGATGATCTATGAGGTCTCTTCCAACATAGGCCATTCTATGATTCTATGATTCTATGATAACATTGAGTTTGTTGCCTTTTCTTGTTGACATCCTTTCTGCCTCACCTAGAGCAGTTGGGCTGTAAACCACAGCTGATGCTGGGTGGGTGATTTGTGCATCCAAAATGCTTCAAGGTGCAGTTGTGAGAATGGGCCTGAAGTTCTAAGGCTGATTCTCAACACTGCTGTCACAGGACTCTGCACTGGCCAGTAGTAGTTGGGGTGACTTGGAAGAGTCTAACTGTCAGCAAACTGGGATGAAATCATGGGAAGCACATTTTAGCATCAGGAAACATCTTTCCAATAGGTGTATATAAAGTCATGGAATCACAGAATGGTCTGGGTTGGGAATGACCTCCAAAAGTCATCTAGTCCAACTGCTTCTGCAGCCAGCAGGGGCATCCTCAACTAGAGCAGGTTGCCCAGAGCAACCTCCTTTGATCTGCTGGACACGCTCTTCCTAATACACCCCAGGACCCCATTGGCCTCCTTGGCCACAAGGGCACATTGCTGTGCCATGGATGTTCTCCACCATCACTCCCAGGTACCTCTCCACAGGGCTGCTCTGAAGCAGATCACCTCCCAAGCTGTACTGCTGCAGTTTATTATTCCTCCCCAGGTGCAGGAATTCCTGGAGCTGTTGTGGGGAAATGTGGAAAACTCCCTGAAACTGTCTTGTGGAAATGAGGTGGTCTGAGAGTGAACGTAGAAAAGTGCCATGTTGCAAACAAAGTGAGGATTTTGTATGGAATCATAGAATGGGATGGGCTGGAAGGGACCTCCAAAAGTCATCTAGTCCAACTACTTCTGCATCCAGCAGGAGCATCCTCAACTAGATCAGGTTGCCTGGAGCCCTGCCGAACATCACCTTCCATATCTCCAGGGATGGAGCCTCAACCACCTCCTTAGGCAACCTGTTTCAGTGTTCCATTTCCTTCCTGGTAAAGAAACTGTTCCTGACATCCATACAATATATAGGGCAGTCTGGTGAAGTCCCCAGTGACTGGAAAAGGGGAAACATAACTCCCATTTTCAAAAAGGGTGGGAAGGAGGAGCCAGGGAACTCCAGGCCAGGCAGTCTCCCCTCTGTGCTCACTAAAGTCATGGAGCAGATCCCCCTGGAGGCACTACTGAAACGGAAGAATAGTGAAGAGGTGATTTGGTCCAACCAGCATGGCTGCACCAAGGGCAGATTCTGCCTGACAAACCTGGTGGCCTTCTATGAACAGGTCACAACATTAATAGATGAGGGGCAGCAACTGATGGCAGTGACATGGACCTGAGCAAAGCCTTTGACACTGTCCCACACCACATCCTGGTCTCCAAGCTGATGACACATGGGTTTAATGGGTGGAGCAGCAGATGGATAAAGAACTGGCTTGATGGCCACACCCAAAGAGTGGCTATCAATGGCTCCATGTCCAAGTGGGGGCCAGAGACAAGTGGAGTCCCTCAGGGATCAGTCCTGGGACCAGTCTTGTTCAACATCTTTGTGGGTGTCATGGACCCACAAAAAAGCAGTGGAGGGACTTTTGAGGCTCTCAGGTAGTGACAGGACTAGGGGGAATGGAGCAAAGCTGGAGGTGGGGAGACTCAGACTGGATGTGATGAGGAAGTTGTTGAGCATGAGAGTGGTGAGAACCTGGAATGGGTTGCCCCTGCAGGGAGGTGGTTGGGGCCACATCCCTGGAGATATTTAAGGCCAGGCTGGCTGAGGCTGTGGGCAGCCTGATGTAGGGTAGGGTGTCCCTGGGCATGGCAGGGGGGTTGGAAATGGGTGATCCTTGTGGTCCCTTCCAACCCTGACTGATTCTATGATGATTCAATGATTCTCTTCTCCAAACTGAACAGCCCCAACTCTCTTCATTCTGTCCTCACAGGAGAGGTGCTGCAGCCCTCTTCAGTTGAAGGAGAAGAAATGACTGAGAGGGAAGGGAGCAGTAGCAGCTAACTGAGACCTCCACTGGCTGAAATGTTCGATTAGCGGTGTGGGGGAGAACGAGAGAGAGAGAGGGACACCAGGCAGCTGAACATGTTGATTTCAATTCTGGTCTTCCTTAGCATATGTAAATATATTGACTCACACCCGTGGGAATACTCCCAAATCACCGTGAGGTAAGCAAAACCAGAATCAGGCTTGATTAGTCTGGCAGGCTTTGATGAATGGAAAGAGCTAAATCTGGCCTGCGGAAGGAACAAGGTTAGAGGAAAGTCAGACTTGGTGTGCTGCTTCACATCTGCCTGCTACTATCCTTAGTTCGAGTGGATGGGGGAAGTCTGATTTTGCACGAGTGGCTGTGTCAAATGCAAAGCAGCTGCTGAGGCTCAGGTTGCCGCTAACTTCCCTGCTGCTGTTGTTTCTCTGTGCTGGAGCTGCCTTGCTTTATGCCAGGACGAGGGGGGAACAAGCCCTGCTGCCAGCCTAACAACCCCTTCCTGTTTTCCTCTGTCCTCTGAGAGAATTGAATCACAGAGTCACAGATTTATCTGGGTTGGGAAAGAGCCTCAGCGTCACCAAGTCCAACCTAGAACCCTACACTATAAGATTCGCCTTAAACCATATCCTTCAGTACCACATCCAAACCACTCCTTCCTCTTTGCCTCTGTCCTCTCAGAGAATTGAATTACAGAGTCACAGAAATATCTGTGTTGGAAAAGATCCTCAGCGTCACCAAGTCCAACCTAGAACCCTACACTATAAGATTCACCTTAAACCATATCCTTCAGTACCACATCCAAACCACCTCTTCCTCTTTGCCTCTGTGCTCTCAGAGAATTGAATCAGTCACAGAAATATCTGGGTTGGAAAAGATCCTCAGCATCACCAAGTCCAACCTAGAACCCTACACTATAAGATTCACCTTAAGCTATATCCTTCAGTACCATGTCCAAACCACCCCTTCCTCTTTGCCTCTGTCCTCTCAGAGAATTGAATCAGTCACAGAAATATCTGGGTTGGGAAAGATCCTCAGCATCACCAAGTCCAACCTAGAACCCTACTTTATAAAATTCACCTTAGACCGTGTCCTTCAGTACCACATCCAAACCACCTCTTCCTCTTTGCCTCTGTGCTCTCAGAGAATTGAATCAGTCACAGAAATATCTGGGTTGGAAAAGATCCTCAGCATCACCAAGTCCAACCTAGAACCCTACTCTACAAGATTCATCTTAAACCATATCCTTCAGTACCACATCCAAACAACCCCTGAGAGAATTGAGTCACAGAGACACAGAAATATCTGGGTTGGAAAAGATCCTCAGCATCACCAAGTCCAACCTAGAACCCTACTCTACAAGATTCACCTTAAGCTATATCCTTCAGTACCATGTCCAAACCACCCCTTCCTCTTTGCCTCTGTGCTCTCAGAGAATTGAATCAGTCACAGAAATATCTGGGTTGAGAAAGATCCTCAGCATCACCAAGTCCAACTTAGAACTCTGCTCTAAAGATTCACCTTAAACCGTATCCTTAAGTACCACATCCAAACCACCCCTTCCTCTTTGCCTCTGTGCTCGAAGAGAACTGAATCACAGAATCACAGAAACATCTGGGTGGGAAAAGCCGCTCAGCATCACCAAGTCCAACCTAGAATCCTACTCTACAAAATTCTCCTTAAACCATATCCCCAAGCACCACATCCAAACCACCCTTAAACACATCCAGGGTAGGTGACTCCATCACCTCCCTGGGCATCTCATTCTAGTCCCTGACCACTCTCTCCAGGAAAAACTTTTTTCTGCTGTCCAGTCTAAGCCTTCCCAGCCTCAGCTTGAGGCCATTCCCCCCCTTTTTTTTTTTGTCTCCAATTCCCTGTGAGAAGAGCCCAGCAGTAGTCTCTCCACAATGTCCCTTCAGGTAGCTGTAGACAGCAATGAGGTCTCCCCTCAGCCTCCTCTGTTTCACATTAACCATCCCCAGCTCCCTCAGTTGCTCCTCATAAGATTTATTCTCTAGGCCCTTCCCCAGCTTCATTGCCCTCCTTTGGACCTGCTCCAGCACCTCCACATCTCTCTTGTATTGCGGTGCCCAAAACTGAACACAACACTCGAGGTGTGGCCTCACCAAAGCTGAGTCCAAGGGGACAATCACCTCCCAGCTCTTGCTGGCCACAGCATTTCTGATCCCAGCCAGGATGCCATTTGCCTTCTTGGTCACCTCAGCACACTGCTGGCTCACATTCAGCCCCTGGGCACACTGCTGGCTCACATTCAGCCCCTGGGCACACTGCTGGCTCACATTCAGCCCCTGTCTATTACACCCCCCGGGTCCCTTTCTGCCAGAAGCTCTCCAGCCACACTGCCCCAAGCCTGTAGCCTTGCTTGGGGTTGTTGTGACCCAAGTGCAGGACCTAGCCTCGGTGAAACTCATCCCATTACTGTTACCATTCGAAGAGTATTATTGCACATTTTCCCATAGCTAAAACCGCTGAAACTAACCCAAATTTAGAACTTATTTTTGGAAACAAGCTCTCTGGAGCTCTCTGGAGCCCCCAGCACAAGAAGGACATGGAACTGCTGGAGAGAGTCCAGAGGAGGGCCATGAAAATGATCAGGGGTCTGCAGTACCCCTGCTGTTAGGATAGGCTGAGAGAGTTGGGACTTTTCAGCCTGGAGAAGGCTTCCAGGAGACCTTATAGCAGCCTTCCAGTATCTGAAGGGGGCCTACAGGAAGGCTGGGGAAGGACTGTTAACAAGGTATTGTAATGACAGGATGAGGGGGAATGGGTTCAAACTGGCAGAGGGGAGATTGAAACAGGATGTTAGGAGGAAGTTCTTCACAGTAAGGGTGGTGAGACACTGGAACGGGTTGCCCAGGGAGGTTGTGGCTGGTCCCTCCCTGGAGGTGTTCAAGGCCAGGCTGGATGAGGTCTTGAGTGACCTGTTCTAGTGGGAGGTGTCTCTGCCTATGGCCCAGGGGGGTTGGAACTGGATGATCTTTGAGGTCTCTTCCAACCTTAAACCATTCTACGATTCTATGATTCTCAACCAAATCCTGCTCCTGGTGCTATTAGAATTATTCAACTAGAGAAGGATACTACAGCATTGCACGGCTAAAGAGCCACTTTAGCAATCAAATGCATCATGAGCAGCCTGAACGTAGGAGGTGGCCTGTGGGAATCCCACAGACCTATTGCTGTGTAGCTGTGGCACGAACCCACCAGGCTGTGTCACAGGATTTCCACTGGCCTAAAACTGCAGCAGTGCCAACAGTTGGCTTCCCAGTGGCACCTAAAAATGCTTAATAGCTCAGAATAAATGTGGGAAAGAAAGTATTTTATGTCAGTAATTTTGGTTTAATATTCATTTTAACTGTTGGCTATTAAGGGAGCAAAACCAACGGCAACTTTTAACTGCTTTCTTTCTCTTTCTTTCTTTTCTTTCTTTATTTCTTTCTTTCTTTCCTTCTTTCTTTCTTTCTTTCTTTCTTTCTTTCTTTCTTTCTTTCTTTCTTTCTTTCTTTCTTTCTTTCTTTCTTTCTTTCCTTCTTTCCTTCTTTCCTTCTTTCTTTCTTTCCATCTTTCCTCGTTTTCTTTCTTTCTCTCTTTCTTTCTTCTCTCCTTCTTTCCTTTTCTTTCTTTCATTCTTTTTCCTCTTTCTTTCTTTCTTTCCATCTTTCCATCTTTCTTTCCATCTTTCCTTATTTTCTTTCTTTATTTCTTCTCTCCTTCTTTCTTCTCTCCTTCTTTCCTTCTTTCTTTTTCTTTCTTTCCTTCTTTCCTTCTTTCTCTCTTTCCTTTCCTTCTCTTTATTTCTCTTGCTTTTTTTCTTTCTTAATTTCTTTCTTTCTCTTTCTTAATTTCTTTCTTTCTTTTTGTTTCTTTCTTCTTTCTTTATTTTCTTCTTTCAGTCTTTCCTCATTTTCTTTCTCTTTCTTCTCTCCTTCTTTCCTTTTCTTTCTTTCATTCTTTTTCCTGTTTTTTTCTTTCTTTCTTTATTTCCTTCTTTCTATCTTTTCTCATTTTCTCTTTCCTCATTTTCTTTCTTTCTTTCTTTCTTCTCTCCTTCTTTCCTTATTTCCTTTTCTTTCATTCTTTTCCCTCTTTCTTTCTCTCTCTTTCTTTCTTTCTTTCTTTCTTTCTTTCCTTCTTTCCTTCTTTCCTTCTTTCCTTCTTTCCTTTTCTTTCCTTCTCTCTCTCCCCTTGTCTCTTTCTTTCTTTTTTCTTTCTTTCTTCTTTTATTTCCTTCTTTCCATATTTCATTTTCTCTTTCTTTCTTTCTTTCTTTCTTTCTTTCTTTCTTTCTTTCTTACTTTCTTTCTTTCTTTCTTTCTTTCTTCCTTCCTTCCTTCCTTCCTTCCTTCCTTCCTTCCTTCCTTCCTTCCTTCCTTCCTTTTCTTTTCTTCCTTTCTTCCTTCCTTCCTTCCTTCCTTTCTTCCTTTCTTTCTTCCTTTCTTTCTTCCTTTCTTTCTTCCTTTCTTTCTTCCTTCCTTCCTTTCTTTCTTTCTTTCTTTCTTTCTTTCTTTCTTTCTTTCTTTCTTTCTTTCTTTCTTTCTTTCCTTCTTTCCTTCTTTCCTTCTTTCCTTCTTTCTTTCTTTTTCTTTCTTTTCTTTCTTTCCTTCATTCTCTCTCTTTTTCTCTCTCTCTCTGTCTCTTTCCCTCCTTCTCTCTTTCTTCCATTTCCCCGATTAGATGAAATCCAATATGTTATGCTTTAGTTCCCCTCATACCTTTATTTCTCCAGCCTGTCTCCTCTATCTTCCAATCATCCTTCCTTTTCGTTCTCCTTCCTCCTGCCTCTTCTCCCCTCTCAAAAAGGTTTTTATTTTTATAGGGGCATAAATAACAATGCTGCTTGCCACTTACATTGCAGCTTGCGCATTCAAGGCACTGCACTGACACTGCAAATTGAGTAAGAACTTGCAAGAGTCTTCTGATTCAGCACTATTCATCACGGAGGAAATGGAGAGTTAGAGCCCTCCTTCTCTCACCTCACCTGCAGAGCAGTAAAGCCCTTCCCAGAATGGTCTCCCCCCACACTCCTTAGCCCCAGCTGATGAATTGCTGCCGACAATCAGAGCTGTACTTCAACAGCGCTGGAGAGCTTCTGCTGTCGGTGACAAAAAGATGAATTTGGAGCACTGTACATATCCCTGTTCCACTCCCCTCCTGTAGGAAGGCTGTGTTCATAAAGGGGAAGGAGGCGAAGCATGAGGCTACTTTATTTTGGTCAGCAGGTGATGGAGGAAAATAGCAACTAAGATTCCTCCTATGATTCTAGGAGGAATAGGTTTAAACCAGCAGAGGGGAGATTGAAACTGGATGTTAGGAGGAAGTTCTTTACAGTGAGGGTGGTGAGACACTGGCACAGATTGCCCATGGAGGTTGTGGCTCCTCCCTGCCTGGAGGTGTTCAAGGCCAGGCTGG
>VWZI01013313.1:13023-29019 GCA_013396835.1 Psilopogon haemacephalus | reverse complement strand
CTCCTGAATCTGGTTCCTGTCTGCTGCTGAGTCCAGGCTGGAACTCAGCAGATCCTGAGCTGCATCAGAAGTGTGGCCAGCAGGTTGAGGGAGGTGATTCTCTCCCTTTACTCTGCTCTGGTGAGACCCCACGTGGAGTACTGCATCCAGTTTTGGAGGTCCTATTACAAGAGAGATGTGGACATGTTGGAGCATGTCCAGAGAAGGGCCATGAGGATGCTCAGAGGGCTCAAGCACCTCTCCTATGAGGAGAGACTGAAAGAACTGGGGCTGTTCGGTCTGGAGAAAAGGAGGCCCCAAGGTGACCCTATTGTGGCCTTCCAGTGTCTTAAGAGGGCCTACAAACAAGCTGTGGAGAGACTTTTAGGTCATCAGGTAGTGACAGGACTAAGGGTAATGGAGCAAAACTGGAGGTGGGCAGATTCAGACTGGACATGAGGAGGAAGTTCTTCACCATGAGAATGGTGAGACCCCAGAATAGGTTGCCCGGGGAGGTTTTTGGGGCCCCATCCCTGGAGGTGTTTAAGACCAGGCTGGATGAGGTTGTGCCAGCCTGATCTAGGGTGGGGTGTCCCTGTCCATGGCAGGTGGGTTGGAACTAGATAATCTTTGTGGTCCCTTACAATCCTGACTGATTCTATGATTCTGTATGTTTCATTTTATAGATTTTTCTTCATTTAGAGCTGTTTTAGTTTTCTTTTCCAGTTCTTAGGTTTCTTTCCTTTATTCCCTTTCTCTTCCCCTTGGGGATGTGAGAGCTTAAGAGAGCATCTGTCATTCATCCTTGGCCAGCTCAGCTCAAGTGCCAAATGCATGCATGATTAGTAAAAAATTCACAAGTGAGGCCAAAGACCACATTTCGTAAGAAATGTTTTTCACAAAACACAGTGCCAATTTCACAACACATGCAAAGTACATGCAAAGTACACGTAGTGTTTGTAAGAACAAACACAGTCAAGAACTGTGGGTTACTGAGAACAAATAAGTCCCTCCTACAACTAGACATCGGTTAACTATGTGTTGTTTTGCTGGCTTGAGTCCCCATGCACTTTCACTGATAAAACAGGACCCCACAGATGCAACAGCAGCACATTATCACCCATTTAATTTGGCAAGGCAAGCACTGGCTGGAAGCATAAGTTTTCTTCCTTCTCTACAAGTTACTGCAGCAGAGAGAAGGTAGGTGTAGAAACACACATTTTATGCTGCTTGGTCATGTAAACCCACATATAATTCCAAGATAAACACAGTGGAAAAAAAGTCAGTTTAGTTATATCACAGCACTTCATTTACCATGCTCAGTCCAAGGCTGGTTGAGGGACTGAACTTGGTGGATTTACCTACAAGTGAACTACAATTAATTTTGCACTAGCAGTATATCAAAGAGAGGGCTTTTTTGTTTTGTTTTGTTTTTAACTTTGCCCCTTTTGTTTTGTTTGGTTTTATACTAGTGAAGACATCTGGCAGTAACAGCAAATAATCCTGGTGCTTCGTTAAGGTAAATTACCACAAGACGTATGCCTTCGGTTTTTTTCTATCTCTAGGGTCCTCTTTCTTGCAGTATATCTGAGTATATGGAGCAGATCATCTTGAGTGCCATTACACATTACATAGAGAAAAATCAGGGGGGTCAGACCCAGTCAGTGTAGGTTAACGAAAGCAGGTCCTGCTTGACTAACACAATCTCCTTCTATGAATGGTGAACTGCTTAGTGGATGAGGGAATGGTTGTTGTGGATGTTATACTTAGGGACTGACAGGTCAATGTACTCAATGACCTTGAAGGCCTTTTCTGACAAGAATGATTCCACGACAGCAATTCCAGGTAGTGCAAGAAGCAAGATATTTTGGCTTCAGCAGTGATATTAACCTAGATCTCTCCCATCACCTACTTTCTAGACAAAGACATCAATACTCATTTCAGTTCCAGCTCAGTACTGCATTGCCTGTGATACTTAATTTTGGTCTTCACTACTTTAAGCTTCAGACTCGTTATATGCATACTCAGACTGTCTTAAGATCAGCACAACATTATCCTCTGAATTTTAATGCATTAGTAACTATTACTTTTTCTTAGAAAACAAATTGACACGAACAATAAAGAAACTAAAAATAAACCACTGTGAGATCTCAAAATGGCAACTGGTAGATCTGATAAATACATTGATCAAAACACTTATTGTATTTTATCATATTGTAAACTGTTCAATCACAGATTAAAAATGGTTTGCAAAGCCTGAGAGATTATTTTTCTTATTCTGGTTCTGTTAGCTTGTGCTACTTCAGTGTTTCTAGAAAATAAATAAATTATTGCCATGAAGAGCAAAGCAACAATTTCCTAGAAAAGCACAGTGGCCTCCAAGCAAAGGCAGCTGTCCTGTACCAGCTTCCTCCTAAACTCTCACCTGTGCTGTATCACCAGCACTTACGGTGTCCCTGCAATGAAACTGCATTTTAAAATGCATTACTCATCTGCAGCAAAGATACTTGCATCATACAAACTTGCTTACTTTGCCTGTTGTGCTCATGGTGACGGGTGTCTCTGTTCCAGATCTTGCCACTACTGATTTCTTGTGCCAAGAATTCAGCCAGCTGCAAAGCAGTCAGGTTGGCAATACACACAAATCTTGTCCACAAGTGCACTGCTCTTATAGCCAAGTCTTTCAGCTCAAAGTCCCACCCCTTAGTCAGGAGAGTGCTAGAATGAAAGTAAACAGCCCAGCTGTTGAAAACTAACCCTTTGTAGTGCTTCTTTCTTACTGATTCTTTTTTGCATCTCACCTGTGGTTGCTGTCAACATCACAGGAAGAAAGCAAAAGCCCTGGCTGAAAGTTGATCACACTTTCCATCTCCATGGGAGGCTTCCTTTCAACCCCACTGTTCTCAGTGGCATTGTAGGTGCCAAGAACAGTGGGGAGAGTGGCTCATAAATTCACAGCAGAAGGGACTGGTTTGGTTGGGGATTAATTGGCTGAGGCAGGAATTATAAAAAATAGATTATTTTTTTTTTTCTGAAAACCCCACCTCCAAACTATATACAGAAGTAGTTAAGGTTCTAATTTGGCCAGGAATGCTTATGGGCAAGTTTAGTAATTTAGGGAAAGTCAGAAAACTGAAAACTGAAAGGCTAAGCTACATCACAGCTTTACCCCACTGAGCAGAGAACCTCGGGAAAGCAGATTTTACTCATGGAGGCGAGATTGGAATTTAGCAATGATCCCTGTTGAAGTTCTCTGCAGTAGCTTTTGAAACTGCACATTGCAAATCCACACGGCAAAAGTCTGAAGCAAGTAAAAAAACACCAGAGTGTCTCAGACACAGCTTCCATGAGGTAAGAGATTATGGAAGTGGCACTTCCTTAGCAGTAGAGGGGAGAAGCCAAACTGCTGGCATGCTGCCCAGCTCAGGTAGCGAGCATGAAGTCAGGCTGTGCAGTGTGGTTCAAGAGAAGCCAGGTCTGGGTGCCACTGATAGCTCTATCTCAAATGGTCCTAAGGACTTGCCATACTTGCAGACTTGTGGGTGAGTGACACAAACTGTGCAAGAGGAAGACTACACAGAATGGTACAAAACCAGGAGCTGTGCAAAAGTCGGAGCCGTCCAGAAATGGAAATAGTCAAAAAGCAGGAACTCTCCAAAAGTGGGAACTTTGCATTTTTTCCCTCACTCTATTTATGATTTTTCCTAGACAATGTGTCCACTTGACATATATACTGGGCACAAAGAATCCAGCCAATCACCAGCCAATTCCAGTGTGGGCTTTCCTACAAGTCAGTACAAGTGTGGAAAGGGCAACTTTGCTGCTTCCCTCTTCAAACCCACAAGGTGGGGAGAGAAAGCAGTTTTCGTGTTTCTTCCCCCATTCAAACCTCTGGAGACTGGGTAGGGAAGACGGGATTTGGAGTGCCCCACAACAGGGACACAGAACACAAAGGCTTTGCTGAATTACTCTGCTGACGCTGTAAGAACCCAGCCAACATGCAGAAACACGCTGTTATGCAAGGTGCTTGAGAAGCACACATTGTGGCTGTGGCTGTGCCTGCTCCTGGCTCCTCAGTGCCGTTCTCGCCTCAGGCAACACCATGCTCAGCTTGCAAGTGGTTACCTGATCCTCAGTTCCATGAGCACCTGAAGGTGCAGGCCCAGGCCCTATCACTGCTTACAGCCTTACCCTCTCCTGGCATAGTGTCCTGCTGTGAGGGATCAGGGAGATGCCAGCATGCTTTGGGTACAGAGTTCAAGCCTCAGATGATTTTATCCTGATTTTATACCTAGCATTCTGTAGTCAAGATTTTTCCTTCAGAAACAAGCAAATAAATAAAATTCTGCATATTACCTGAGCAGCAATTACTAAACACAGCATTCTGTCAGGTTTACCTGTGGGACTGAAATTAATTTAAGGAGTACAGGAAGGAGACAGGGAGAGGGGCAGTAGATGTGCATAACCACAGGCACATACTTCACGGAGAGCAGGGCATTCTAATGGCATTGGAGATGCAGATGCAGCCTGCTAGGCATGTGACCTGTGTTTGGCCAGGGCTAAGAACAAAGGTCAAGAGCCCCTGCTGATTTTAAAAACCTGCAGAGCTAAAAAAATGGCATCAGGCCTGAGGCTTCCTACAAAAACAGTCCACAGCCATTTGGGGAAAGCCTCAAAGTCCCTAGACTGAGTTCATAAATGTCCTGATCTGTGATAACGCTGCAGATAAGCTGTGACTTCTCTCAGCACAGCAGATACAACATGGTGTACTTAACAGGCCTTCTGAACTGTATAATCTTTGTGGCACATCCAGGGTAGAGTGAGCTCAAAGAAGCCCAATATTGGCCAAGCTTTGTGTCCAGTTCTGGGCCCCCGAGTTCAAGAAGGACATAGAACTGCTTGAGACAGCACAGTGCAGAGCCACCAAGACAATTAAGGGAATGGAACATCTCATACTTAGGAGAGCATGAGGGAGCTGGGGCTCTTTAGCTTGGAGAACAGGAGACTGAGGGTTTCCTCATTCATGTAAAGGGTGAGTGTCAAGAGAGACCCAGGCTGTGCTCAGTGATGCCCTATGACAGGACAAGGGGGGGAAGTTGAGGCATAGGAAGTTTCATGTAAACATAAGGAGGAATTTCTTCACTGTGTGGGTGACAGAACACTGGAATAGGCTGCCCAGGAGGGGTGTGGAGTCTTCCTGTCTAGAGATATTCAAAACCCACCTGGATGTGTTCCTGTGTGATCTGGTATAGGTGATCCTATACCAGGGGTTGGAATGGATGATCCTTCAAGATCGCTTCCAGCCCCTGACATTCTATGATTCTGTGACTAACCACAGTGATTTTATCTGGGTGGAAGCAACAAAGGCTTTATCCTGCATAAAACTTGCAGAAATGAGCTGACAAAATGTATTCTTTAGTCATATGAAACTGGCCAGTTTAAATTACATTCTCCCTCAAGAAGTTACTTGAAAATGGGCTTGTTACAAGCACCTTTTCCCACCAGCCAGCCAGAAGAGACCTTGTGCTTGCAGTCCTGACCTGACACAAGTTGGGAAAGACCACACATATGGATGGCCAACCTCAAAAAGCAAGAAAAGACTCATTCCCCTGCCAATGGAAAAATCTTCCCCCTGACTCCCTGCATACCCAGTATACTCATACTCCTCTGACCCGAGAGTGGAGTGACAGCTAAAGACCTCAGAAGAGAAGGCTGGGCAGCTCTAGGAAAGTGTAGGCAATACCACTCTGATGGAAGAGACCTTGTCACATCAAGTTGAAAAGCTGTGAGATGTGCAACTGAAAGGCTGGTAGGTAACACCAAATGTAGGTGGCAGGCTTCTTAAGAAGATGGTGGTGAGACAAGGGACTGCAGGTGGTGCCACTGAAACACAAGCCAACTTACATAACTGTGTTGCAATAGCTGCTGGATTGGCATCACTCAGCCAGATTGCTCAAGATCCTGAGCCCATGCAACCCTGGTATGAAGTTTCACCCCTTTCTGACCTGCTGGCACAGGCCCCAGGGAGACTGGCAAAGACAGAATTAGTCAGGTGAGGTAAGGTGTGCAGCAACTTGAAGACAGCCTGGTTGTTCCAGGAGAATGGGGAAAAGGGGCAGGGGTCAGATGGTGCTAGGGACAGCTGTTATCAGTGGGAAGAGGTTCCTCTTGTGAGGCAAGAGCAAGAAGAGGAGTAGATGCTGTTGGGAGAGACTGGAGGAAAGGGCACTTTGGGCAAAGGGACTTCCTTGTCACCAGGGCTGCAGTCACACAAGGGCATCACCAGCACCATCACCAGCCTGCCTGGCTTTTGCACTGGGTGAGTGTTCTGTAACCAGGGCTTGGGTCTTTGCTTCTGTTGCCCCTTTGCCCTGTTGCCCCATGGTTAGGCTGGCCACAGACAGTGCTGAACCTCTAAGGAGGGCAAGAGCCACCATCTCTGCTCCTGAGAGGGGTGAGGTGAAGGGTGGTGGAGCTCCTGAAGACCTGGTGCAATGCTGCAGCCATTGCAGCCAGCTTGGGCACAGGCTCGGGCTGAAGAGTGCTCAGCCAAGTGGGATTGCCCTGTAAGTAGGGCTGTGTGGATCTCCTCCCAAGTAAACCCCATTAGGAAAACTAATTTATATCACAGATAAGTACCATCAGTCATCACAGGCAACACTACACACATCAGAGACGTGCTCAGGAGGCAAGAAGACCCAGCTGAATTGGAACAGTGTCTGTCTTCTCACCTTATGAACTTAAGTGTTGCAAGGATAGAAACCACTTTGTAGCTACCATTTCTACTGCTGAACTCAAGCAAGCAGAGAGAAATTTCAGGAAAACAAGACTGTTGTGATTATTAATTTTTATTACGGTTAATAATTGTGGGTTTTCCGGGAATATTTCCCCGGGTTTGTTTGGATGTTCGGTTGGCAAGATAAAACACAAAATCGCTTAAAACACTGAATCAAACAGTTTAAACAGTCAGAACTTAGGAAACAGGGAGCCTAATAACAGAGAGCAATCCTAACCACACCTGAAAATACTCATGAACACGCGATAGATAAAAGAGCTTGTCCCGAGGAAAGGAGGAAAGAAGGGGTTTTGCCTTTGCCGCTGCTGCAAAAATGCTGAAAATGCTGCACTGCTGCATGCTGCAAAACACATGGCCACTGCTGAATGGGTGCAGAGACGTCTGTTCCTCGCAGAGGCGGCAGGAGAGAGAGAGCCAACGGCTGATTGCACCCTCTTAAATACCCATTAGGAAGCGTGGAACTGACCAATAGGCAATCAGCGTCCATTGTTTGGCCAATCGATTCAAAAGTCCTGTGCCCAGGGGTGGATCCTAACACCTTGAAAGACAGCACAGGTCACCTGACTTGTGCATGTGACCTGTCCATGTGGCCCGGGACTTCCTGGTTTCAAAGCCACGCAGTCTGTTCCCTGCTACGCACCCCAGACCTTACAACAAGGGGGTTGGGAATCCCAGGAATTGAACCAACTCTGGGCAGAATTTATGCCCTACCAGGACAAAGACTAAACACAAAGTATAAATCTACATCATTGTACAGGAAAACATATCAGACCAGTATTAAGAGAATTAAAGTTTCATATAATAGGCTTATGATTAGCAATCAGGCATTACATTTTACGTTTTCTGACTTTGAAGGATGACTAGCCTTACCTCTCTCATTTTCTGAGGTCTTAAGACAGATATGGTAATCAAATGGGTGATAATCAAGGGGTGCGAGTGCTCACAAGGGTCATGATCAGTAGTGCAAAGACCTACTGGAGGCCTGTAGTTAGTGGTGTTCCCAAGGGACCGGTCTTGTTCAATATATTCATTACTGACCTAGAAGAAGGGATAGAGTACTCTCAGCAAGTTTGACTCTGATATAACAGTGACACACTATCAGGCTGTGTTTCCTTTCAGCAAGATCTGGACATGCTGGAGAGCTGAGTGGAGAGGAACCTAAAGAAATTAACAAGGTCAAATGTAGGGTCCTGCACCAGTACAGGTTAGGGGCTGATCTGCTGAAGAGCAGATCCAAAGGAAAGGACCTGAGTGTCCTGGTGGAGATTACCATGAACAGGCCAGTCGTATCATGGGTTGCATTAAGAAGAGTGTGGCCAGTAGGTCAAGGGAGGTTCTCCTAATCCTTTGCTCTGTTCTTGTGAGGCAATATGTGAGGCTTTGTGTTCAGTTCTGGGCTCCTTAGTTCAAAAGAAACAAGGAACTACTGGAGAGAGTTCAGTAAAGGCTTTGAAGACAGTTAGGGGACGGAACCATCTCTCTGACAAGGAGAAGCTAAGAAACATGGGTCTGTTTAGCCTGAGGAAGAGAAGGCTCAGAGGGGATCTTAACAATGCTTATAAATTTCTAAAGGGCAGGTGTCAAGAGGATGGAGCCAGATTCTTTTCAGTGGTGCCCAGTGACAAGAGGCAATGGGCGCTAACTGGAACACAGGAAATTCCATCTGAACATGAGGGAAAGCTTCTTTATGCTGACACTGGAACAGGCTGTCCAGAGACATTGTGGAGTCTCCTCTCTGAAGATGTTCAAAGCCTACCTGGATATGCTCCTAGCAACCTGCTTTAACGGGGTGGTTGGACTAGATGCCCTCCTTCCAACCCCTACTATTCTGTGATTTTGTGATATCTGAGAATAGTCATAAACCAGTTATTTTCTGCATTATTCTCAACCATCAGGATGGCATGCAAAGTTTTCATGAAAGGGCTGAAAATTCATGAAGACAATGGAAGTTCTGCAAGATAGTGCATAGCAATAAACTGACTGAGTGAACAAAGCCACTTTACAAATTAGAAGTTACAGGGGGAAAAACAGTTTAGGATGTTATGAGCTTTCTCTCTAGCTTCTGAAAGAATTTAGATGGTAACTTTTAAATACCATTTATCTTGACTGTGATGCTTATGTATGTGATGTCATCAAAGGTAATATTTCTTATATAACTAAAACAAGTTACATCTTTCTGTGAAACTAAAGCAACCAGTTCTTACATCAGCACAGCAAGTTACAGATTACTACTTACAGGGAGAATTTTAATACCAATTTAAGGCCTCAAAGTAATGACAATGCAAGCTTATTCCTTGGAACAATGTTACTAGTTCAGGAAGAAAAAGCATTTTGGGTTTTTAATTATGAAAGTGGAAATATTCTCACTGCTGTGTATGTAAGTTAGTGCTTTCCAAGCCATTATAAGCTGAGGCATTTATTGATTACCGTTGATTATTGTTGTTAAACAGAATACAGTCATTCTAATTTTGTATTGTAAATAAATGTCAAATCTAACAGGCCTGCTGCATTACCTTGGGGATTACTCTCATTTGTACCCACTGAACTGGATGAAGTAATGTGGACAGAATCGGATTCTGTTCAGCTGGCATTCATGACACAAAACAGAGACTTGATCTGCAGAATCAGTTCATTTGCCTTAAGTGCAGGAAGATGTAGATAAAGGGGAATTAAGGTTTTCTTAATTCTCTTAATCATCTCTAACTCAGAAATTATTTTTCATGCACCCTGTTGGTCTTGAAAAGGGACTAAGATAAATTGGGGAATAAAGGAGTAGGAGGTATATGAAACTAATACTGCACAGAATTAACTTGTGTGTACATGTCTGGTTCTGCTCAAAAACAACTGCACCAGTATTTCATACATCTGAAATTACTTTTCCCTATGTAATACAGGTAAGTTTTTTTTAGAGGGAAAAAGAGTGACACCAGGAAGCTAATGGAGCATGCATTTGCACTTTTAAAATTACTTCAGAATTGCAGAGTCTGTAACGAGGTCTTACCTGAAACGTAATCACCACAGAATCGACAGGAACTGATTGTTTTGTGTCCTTGTGTACCCTGTGGAAATGGAATTTTGATTATGACACTTGGCATCTTATAAAACTTTTCTATTCTGATACATTATTTCCTCAACTTTTTCTGTCCTACCACTCACAAAAGTTTTTGTTCTTACTATTTATTTATTCCTGATATAATGGAACTCAGTTATAATTTCTTACATTAAATCACTCTATCATTACAAATTGCCTTCTTATTTCTAAGCTCAAAACACCTATTTTAGGTGAAAAAGTTCATATATGCTAAAGATGTTGTTGTGACATTTTATATTGGACTGGCTGTGTTGTGGAAGGCCAAAATAGGCAAAACATGTCCTGGCTTGTCCAGACATGTTCTCTTCTCCCTCCTTCTGCTGTTAGAAGAAGCAACCACATGAAAGGAAGACAAAGCCCTGGTGCCACCATGTCTCTTCCAAGTTGTAAACAGGGTACCCTCACGTATTCATACACTTATGATTTGTCCTAAAAGGGAAAAAGTAAACCCTGACTCTACCTAATATGGTGAAGTTTGGCAAACGGCCATTCTGATTGGTTAATCTATGGCCAAAGAGCCATTAGTCTCAGGTTGAATTAATAAAAGAGATGAGCAGGTAAAGACAATATGCTTCTGCCTTATCATGTTTCTGCCTCATTGCTCTCTATCATTGCATCCTGCCATGCTCTACCTGCTACATAATAACAAGCCCTGATACTTCGGGCTTGTACACTTAGAAACTGCCTTGTGTCAGTTTACCAAAGAAGACATTAAGTGCCTCATGACATGGTGAGAAATGCCACCAACATTGTGCTCTCTGCACATATGCAAGACATCCTGCCTGCACCTCTGCAAACCTCTGTGCCAAGTCTGTAGTCAAAGAGGAATTAAGGCCAAGTCAGAAATCACCTGCCTCTCTCCCAGCACCCTGTTAGAGCCTGGGAAGATCTAGAGGCCTTAACAGTTATTAAGACACCAACAGAACTCCCTACAAGCATTTGGGTACTGTCTGGAAACTGCAGTTAGCTCTGGGAATCTGAAGATAATATTTTGTGAGTAAATAATTAAAGCCTCTCTCTAAGTGAATCCAAGTGCCCTCTGCCTTAAGCAGAAAGGAGCTTCTCAAGTCCCTCTAGTAGACAAGAGGTATAATCAACCCAAGAACCTCTCTTCCAGTTCAATTAAGTTTAATCAATGTTCATATTATTGTCTCTGGTTTCATTTGTGTAATGTTTTTCACGACTGTGCAAAGAACCTGATTAAAAAGAAGTTATGTGGCAAGATTAAATATATTATGAAAATAATAAACTATATTAATTTTAAAAATAAAACCCACCATACCACTGTACTATGTAGCACAGCAATAACTGAGAAACATGAAGTAAGCAATAAGGATACATTTCACATAGTAACAAATGGGTGTGATTGCAGTCTGATGACAGACACTGTTGGTTCATTCAGTCTTTCTGGGGCATCAGGGCTGCTGGTGAACGATGCTCCAGGACTCCCATGCAATTCAATGTGAATTAGTAGAAGCTGTTTATTGCCCTTTACACACGTGTTTATATAGCCAGAGTCCCGAGCACCACACCTACAAATATTCATCCATTAACACAACCCAGGCAAGCACAACCCCACTCATTAATATGCACGATAACCTGTTATTCTCTAACCAGATGTTTCACTATCTCTTACTCCCTTGTGGGAGGTAGCTGCCATGCCACGAGAATCAGACACCTGTATTAGATTGTTTTCCTCAACTGTGTGAACCAAGGCCAGACTGCTCATTATTTCACATTCCCACAATTCCCTCTTTTTGCTTTACAAAAAGGCAGTGCACAGCCTATCACAAGAGATAACAACAACAACATTTTGATCATTATTATACAGAACAACTGGACCAACAAAACAACTGTCCCCATCTTTCCCACATCTAGATCCTATTTGTAGCATTGACCATTTCTCCTAAAAGAATTGCAGAAAGCTTGTGCATTAAACCAATTAGTAAAGCATGCAAAAGTAACTCGTAGCATAACATTTGCAACTATCATCCATGCATGTACACTTCTCCTTGCTTGTTTAAACTTGTGAGATACAATGCTTGATGTTAACAAGATAAATAACATCCATATCCCAGAGTACATCTTGATTTCTTGCCACAATGTCTGTATGGCCATCCTGAGTGAGACTTCTGCTTACTGCCAAAGGCAGGCTGAACACAACAAGCTGGTATCCATTGAAGACCTGTAGGCAACAAACACATACCTTCCCTACAGTAATAGATCTATTCGTATTTTTTAGGCTAAACCTCTCTGTGTGATAATTCCTCCTTTTTTTATTTTTAAAAGTCAAAGGTGTCAAGTTAGCATAAGCAGGTGTATTGGCTATGCTGCAATATTACAGGGAACACTTCTCTTGTAAAGTGATCATCTATTACATGCTGTGTAGGTAGGTTTGTTTTAATTTCTTCCTGTACTTTCATTATTGCAATGTAAGTCAACTGCATAGGTGTGATGGTACCTCTTAGTAGCNCACAATGTCTGTATGGCCATCCTGAGTGAGACTTCTGCTTACTGCCAAAGGCAGGCTGAACACAACAAGCTGGTATCCATTGAAGACCTGTAGGCAACAAACACATACCTTCCCTACAGTAATAGATCTATTCGTATTTTTTAGGCTAAACCTCTCTGTGTGATAATTCCTCCTTTTTTTATTTTTAAAAGTCAAAGGTGTCAAGTTAGCATAAGCAGGTGTATTGGCTATGCTGCAATATTACAGGGAACACTTCTCTTGTAAAGTGATCATCTATTACATGCTGTGTAGGTAGGTTTGTTTTAATTTCTTCCTGTACTTTCATTATTGCAATGTAAGTCAACTGCATAGGTGTGATGGTACCTCTTAGTAGCTGCAATAACCTGTAGTAAGGCATCTCCTAGAAGCATCACTTCTCTCTATGCATCTGCTATAGCAAGATGGTAACTAATCTAACATGCTGCAAGTGAAATCTCAGTGTGCGTGTAACAGCTGAATCCAACAACCTTTAAATCTTTGCCATTCAACTTTGCTGATATGTTGTACCAAAAACCTTTTTTCCTTTTTTTTTTTTTTTTTTTAAGCTTTACATAATCCCTGATCTAAGATTGATATGAATGAAAAATCAAAAAACATACTATAACATCTCTGTTCTAAACTCCTAACCTTAGCTAAGGTAATGGTAAAAATCTATACACTAAAACAATATATGTTAAAGTTAGAACTCTTTGGAAATTGCCGTCATACAAAAAACAAACAAAAAACCTCTTTAGACCTATCATTCTAAAAAGAAAATTATTAACCTATAGACTTACAAACAAACTATTCTACCAAAATTCCTGCAAATTTATTTCCACTATAATATTCCATTCTAATAATTAATCACTTATCATATTCTATTAGAATCAACTACTTAACATACTTTAATTATTTCTTATCCACTAGCTTCTAAATTCTAAAATCTATTACAATTGAAAACTAATTCTAAACACATTATCAGGATTTGCATCTGCAAAGAAACCATAACAATCCTAAATAAAGTAAAAATTTGACACTGTCACTTTAAAGGAGACAGAGCTCTTGTAAGAAAAGGGAGGGGGGAAGGGGGGGGAGCAGTGGCTGTGCCAGTTCTGCCAGGAGAGGAGCTGTAGCCCCACGGAGGGGAAGGGGGAGGAGTGAGGCAGCCAGCTGCTCAGGAAGAGTAGGATAGAAGAGAAAGAAGAAGGGGGAAAACAAAATTTGTGAAGAAACGAAAACAAATCTTTTTACAGACTGAACAGGGAGGGTAACCTTCAGGCAGTTACAACCACCTTATTCAAAATTTTTGAGTCTTTAACAGTGAACCTAAGCTACTACCTAAATGGATTATACTATTTTCCCATATTTCTAACTTAACAGTATTTACCACTACAATCATTCAAAAAGGAATTTCTAAATCAGCTGCTGCCCGCATAACGATTCCCAGTATTGGTAACAGTTTCACACTGTTGGGCTTCCTCCAACACTTTGCCAGGACCCACCATGACCCTGAATCTGTAGTAACACAAGTACATCCTCGCCCCCAAGTTGTCAAAGTGCAAGGACCTTCCTACCGTCCAGTGACACCATTTTTTACCTACACCTTGCCTTGACTGTTTTTTATGCTATCAATTCCTTCTGAGAGACCTTTGCCATATGTCACCATTGGGGGTACTGTTTCCCCTTTAGGTAACCTTAAATAATTAATTACATACCACACTTTGTTAAGTCTTTCATGTGCTGTCAAACCCAATTCCTCCTTTCTTTGTTTCTGCAACGAGTCCTTCAGGGTTTGATGAATATGTTCTATGACGGCTTGTCCTGTAGGGGAATGTGGTGTGTCAGTGCTGTGATGTATGCCCCATAGGGCTAAAAATTGTCCAGTAGCTCTGGTAATGTATCCTGGTCCATTATCTAGTTTTATTTCCTGGGGAACATCTAACACTGCAAAGGCTGCACATAAATGACATTGAACATGCTTGCTGGATTCTCCTGTTTGTGCTGTGGCCCATATGGCATGGGAAAAGGTATCAATGACAACATGGGCATATTTAAGGTTCCCAAAGTCTAGAACATGTGTCACATCCATTTGCCAGAGTTTGAGAGGTCCTAAACTGCAGGGATTGACCAGCAAGGCCACCAGACTGCTGTTGGCAGTCAGGGCAAGAAAGTACAATGTTACGTGGGTCGGTCTCCAAAATCTGGAATTGTCAGTGCAAAACATTAGCTGCTTGGTGAAAGAAGTCATGTGATTGCTGAGCCTCTGTGAATTGGTCCAGTGGGGGGTCCTGTCCAGCCTGGAGCAATCAAACTGTCTGCGTGTCGGTTGCCTATTGTCAAACTGCTTGTGGTGTTCATATGAATTCTGATGTGAGTAATAAAATACCAATGTGACCACTGGTTTAGCAAATCCCACAACTGCTTAAACAACTGATATTGTTTTAGTATATCCACATTCCTTAACACTGCTCTTTCTAATTGTTGAACTACTCCTACTACATACAGAGAGTCACAGACAACATTCACTGGCTTACTAACCCATAAGGAAAATACATGAATTACTGCTTGCAATTCTAACAGTTGGACTGACTCTGTTAAGTTTGTTAGTACAATGTCCTTCCATTGCCCGTTCTCCAGCTATGTTAAAGGTGCTTTACACGTGCAGCCTCCTGCATCTATAAAGACTGTTGTGCCCTGCAATGCAGTCATTGATAATAGTGGCATCTCTTCTATCTGAAATTTGGGTATCTATCCTAAGAGTTTGTGTGGTGGGTAAAGGACACAGATAACACCTTTATAGTCCAACAAGGCAACCTGAAATGCTGTTGAATTCTGCAACACCCATTGTAAATACTCTGCCGTTAGGAGTATTACTATATATTCTGGTTCCCAGCCACTTATTTCTGTAATTCGAAATAACCGAATAATGAGTTGAGCCACTGCCTCCACACGGGTGACAATTGATAGTTTGGATTGAATAGGAAGAAATAACCATTTCAGGACGTGCAATGGATCAGGGCAACCCATTGTACAATGATGGCAAAGGGATATTGGTCACTGTTGATAACCATGACCCCAAGATCATAGTCAGGGTCCCACCTACATGTATACTGTTCTGTTCTATTTTCTTTTTTTTTTTTTTTGTTAATGCTTGTTGGACCTCCAAATTTGATTCCCTGGGTGCATTGACCTCACCCCCTCCCTGTAATAATTTGGCAATTGGAAGCAAATTGTCATTTGTAATTCCACAACATGCTCAAATCCAATTAAAATCTCCCATAATTTTTTTGCACATCATTGAGGGTTCAGATTTCTGTGCATATTGCTGATTTTTGTGGGTGGACAGTGGCTTTCATCATTTCCCATGCTAAGTATTTCCATGGCAGCTCACACTGAACTTTTTCTCGAGCTATTTTCAAGCCTCAGGAGCCCAACCATCCCTCTAACTCATTGATAATGTTTGTTTGGTTTAAAGTCTGTCCAGCAATCAAGATATCATACATATAGTTATAAATTAGCAGATCTTTATGCCTATTTCTAAGTGGAACTAAGGCCCAGGCAACAAAAATTTGCCACATAGAATCCTAGAATCGTAGAATGGTCTAGGTTGGAAGAGACCTCAAAGATCATCCAGTTCCA
>VWZI01013312.1:0-82791 GCA_013396835.1 Psilopogon haemacephalus | reverse complement strand
CCCTTCTTGAAGATAGGTGTTATATTTGCCTTTTTCCAGTCAGCAGGAACTTCACCAGTCTGCCATGACCTTTCAAATACAATGGACAACGGTTTGGCAACTTCATCTGCCAGTTGCCTCAGGACCCTCGGGTGGATCTCATCAGGCCCCATGGACTTGCGCACGTTCAGGTTCTTTAGATGCTCTCAAACATGATCTTCAATTACAGTGGGCAGGTCTTCACTCCCCCAGACCTTACGTTTGCCCTCTGGAATTTGGACATCGTGTCTGGAACACTTGCTGCTGAAGACTGAGGCAAAGAAGTCATTGAGCACCTCAGCCTTATCCATGTCCCCTGTCACCAGCTCTCCATTTCCCTTCTGAAGGGGTCCCACATTCTCCCTAGTCCGCCTTTTCTCACTGATATACCTGAAGAAATTCTTCTTGTTCCCCTTTATGTCCCTAGCCAGATTCAACTGATACAGATATAACTTGAATA
Organism: Psilopogon haemacephalus; assembly: GCA_013396835.1. Lineage (NCBI taxonomy): Eukaryota > Metazoa > Chordata > Aves > Piciformes > Megalaimidae > Psilopogon > Psilopogon haemacephalus. The sequence continues at coordinate 82,313 of VWZI01013312.1, read as the reverse complement.
TTCATTCACAGGAGATGATCTCTTTGTTGGCTGGTTTTAAGACATTTCAGTTAAAACTTCTATTTAAAAAGTTGAGTTTGTATGTGCATTTTGTATTAAAAATTCTGAATCATACGAATGAGCAAGAACAACATCATCTTCCTTATCCAGGATGTGATGAACACAAATCAGTGAAGAAAATATTCTGCATTTATTTGAAGCAAAACACCCAAGCAATTTTAAAGGATTATTGAAGTAATCTTTACATTTTCAGTACATGTAGGAAAGGGGGATTGATTTGGATTTGTGTATTAAGATACTGTACCAATTTTTTTTTCATACACAGATAGCTATCATCCCCATAAATGCCTGAAAATAGTTTTCTTTAAACTTGTGAATATCTAGTTTCACCAAGCAGTTCAGCCCTCTGATAAACTTTATCCAAGCTGCATTCCATATCTGTTAAAGGAAGATTGAAATATATGTACTTCTTTAGGGAAAAAAATAGGTTTTATTTTCTACACTGCACCACAAAGTGTCATCACTAAATTTCTTCTGTTGATAGTATCTGAAGTACTGATGGGTTTTTCATTCTGTATCCAAAAGACCCTGTACTTCCAGCCTGGATGTGCAGTATCTAGGAAGATGGTAGGTGCATATCTATGTGCAAACACATTATCTGTCTTCTCTCTCCATCTTCTGCAGTTCGTGCAGTGGGGTTTGCTCCAGAGTTCCCTGTTGGTTTTACCTACTCTTGGCCCAGCTCTGCTTCCTACCTTTGAACTCAGACAACACCCATGTCACTGTCAAGAGCTGCCTAATGCTGGTGGACTCAAGTACTGGGTGCTGAGAGCTTCCTTGAGCTGCTTTCTAACTTTGGGTTTACTCCACATTGAGTAGCTCCTGGAGAGCACTGAAACCTCAGTAATGTCATAGTTTATTAAACCTCAGCCATTTATTTCTCCTTTTTCTTACTGCCTGATATTTTAAAAAGCAGAAATGTGGGGAGCTATGGAGTTTTATAGCATTAAGTAAATTGAAAGACAGATTGATTTACCTTTCCTACAATACAATCTTTCATGGGTTTTTTTTCAAATCAGAATGAGTTTCTTTCTGAAAACCTGTTTTAAGGTGTCAAGAAGAAATGATGTAAGATATCGTTCTTCAGAAAATGTAGTTACTAAAATCATCATCTCTTTGTACTACCTAGCATATGTCATTATATTGTTTATGAATAGAATTTGTACGCAGAAGTCTTTGGAGTGCTTTGCTAAATATAACTGCAGAATATACTGAAAAATAAAGAAAGTTATAAACCAAAATGTGTGTTTCCAGAGATGGAAAACACTTCAGCAAAACCCCCAGCATCCTCAAAACATAAATCTCTAAATATACAAAATAGCACCTAGATTTACACTTATTTAGGAAAGGGAAAATCCCTGCGGTTCTATTTTGTTTAGAGTGGAGAAGTAATTTTCGTTTAATGGAAAAGAAAAAAAAAAAAAAAGCCAAACTACAAAGAAAGTTGACTTCTTAAAAACTGCATTTCTCTTTCCTGTAAAAGTAGTGGGACTTGTACGGTATAGAGCAACTTGGTGCCATGCCCAGAAGAATGTTTTGTCACTGTAGATGCCCCAGGAGATAAAAAAAGTCTGCTGCAGTGGGAGCTCCAGCAATAGATGCCTTCCAATGCTAGCACAGTAGCTTGGGCAGCTGGGCACATCCCAGGATGGGAGAACAAAAGGATACATTGCATTTTCTCACACCTGTGTGCTCACCAACTTTCTTCCAACTTTAACAAATGCGATGGAAGTTAATAAATGAAGCTTTATATTTACAGCAATGCACAATATACAAGCAAATATTTACAAAGTACAACAAATATTTACAGATATATACAGTGAAAAGGTAATACAGACACTACACCCCTCCCAGAGACCAAAATCTCCAATAGAGGAGTAACCAACCACCCCCTACCACCTTTCCCCCCTTCCCCAGTCTTATGTCACCACCTATTGATGCTGCAGATAAGCTGAAGCAGATCAGCCAGGGACATTAGTGGCAGGAAGGAGTTAGTAATTTTACTCTGAATTAGCTACCAAGACAAAGGGAAAGGAGACCATGCAAGGGAAGCAGACGCAGCTCAGAATGGACAGAAGCCGTCTGCTATCTGATTGTTTTCAGAACAGTTCTTAAAAACAACTTTTTTTTTTTCTTTATCAGTAAAACTTGGTGAAGTGACACACTGTGTTTACCTGTCTCAGCCAATAGTCTAATTTCTCACTCAAATTCTCCAATTAGCTCAAACCAACACACTGAGGGATGCACGTCTCACTGCAGTGCCATCACTCAGATACATCAATCAAATCTGACTGAAGAAAACCCTCCTTGGAGATTCGTCAGAGTTTAGCCTCCCAGTGAGCCTGCTGGGTTTTGTTTGTTCCCAGTTTCTATAAATGAAACCACTACTCCTTCAATCAAAGACATGCAGGTGTCAGATAGTGTGCCTCATCTCTACAGGGGGAACAGATGTACAAGACAAATCTTTAAGTGTTTGTGGAAATTATGTACCTGTATCATCCATGTGCCAGTGGGAGAAAACACCTCACTTTCTTCCTTCCTGCAGTTGTTCAGAATAATGCTTCCTGAGGCTGATGTTTGCTGTAACTATTATTAAGGCATCACAACATAAGAGCAATTGAAAAATGGGCATGATCTTTCAAATAAAGACAGAGTTTAGATACAGCAGCATATTATGTAACTGATTTTCGCAGAACTATGAAAAAAAATCAAGAATGTACGGTATCACAACAGAAATTTCTTTTGATGAGTAGCCTGAAGACAATTAGCAAATTGGACAAAGTATGGGTCTACAATGTGTTTTGAGACATCACTGAGGTGCAATCACTTCACACAGGTTGTTAAAGCTAGCCTTGAAGATTACTAGATCTCAGAACAGAGATTAGATCACTGTTGTTAGCAAATAGCTTTTTTTTTTTTTTCAGTATTAGAGTCTACATGGGTGAATAGAGAATAGCAGGAGAGGAGGGTACTCAGTTTTACAGATGTCATTTCTGCAATGTACCTGCTGACACTCCAATAGAGGTTTGAGGCAGTGCAGGCATAATTTAAAGAAACAGCAAGTTAAACTCTCCTTTGAGGCTCGAAGTGGATTTGCTCATTTCATTAAGCATCAGAGCTTGTTTGACAAGTAAGTGAAGTCTGTCTGCAGTTATCAACTAATCAGGATTATCATGTTCCTGGGGAGAAGATCCAGACTGAGCTGGAAGCTATTTTCCTGGTGTTTGTGTGCATGTGCACTTAAAAGACATATGTTAGGTAATAGACCGGACCTGTGATTCAACCCCATGGATGGCACTAATTAGAAGTACTTTATTGCTTTGCCACACACCAGATCCAGAGTAGGAATTACACTTTTCTAGACCACGGTTGATACCCTGCTGGGCAAAATATAACCAAAGTCACAGGGCATTGCTGTTAAGCACACTGGAGGCACATGGTCAGTCAAGGTTTAGCAGAGACAAAGCAGGAAGAGATGGGGGGGATGCTGTCCTTGAGGCAAGCCCAAAGGTTATTTGTGTACTGTCAGCCACCCTACTCCCAGCCTCCACTCCTGGGATACTCTGCAACAAAGTCAGAGGGCTAAGGAATCAGAGGATCACAGGATCACAGGATGTTAGGGGTTGGAAGGGACCCAAAGAGATTGAGTCCAAGCCCCCTGCCAGACCAGGACAATAACCTAGCTCAGGTCACAGAGGAATGCATCCAGAATACCTTGAAAGTCTCCAGAGAAGGAGACTCCTCAACCTCTTTGTGGAGCTTGTTTCAGTGCTCTGTTACCCTTACAGTACAGAAATTCCCCTTGAGATAGAAACTCCTGTGCTGCAACTTACATCCATTGCTCCTTGTCCTATCCCAGGGAGCAAGTGAGCAGAGCCTGTCCCCCCTGTCTCCTGACACGCAGTCCTCAGATATTTATAAACATTTATTAAATTCCCTCTCAGACTTCTCTTCTCCAGACTAAAAAGCCTCAGGTCCCTCAGATCCGACTTGCTAGATGCCAGGGATGCCATTCAGAGGGATCAGGACATGCTGGAGAGGTGGGCACAGGCCAACCTTATGAAATTCAACAAGGCCAAGTGTAAGGTCCTGTACCTGGGTCGCTGCAATCCCAAGCACAGATACATGCTGGGTGGTGAGTGGCTGGAGAGCAGCCCTGAGGAAAAGGACCTGGGGGTCTGGGTGGATGAGAAGCTCAACATGAGCTGACAGTGTGCACATGCAGCCCAGACAGCCAACCATGTCCTGGGCTGCATTAAGAGAAGCATTACCAGCAGGGCAAAGGAGGGGATTCTCCCCCTTTACTCTGCTCTCGTCAGACCCCACCTGGAGTACTGTGTGCAGTTCTGGAGCCCCCAGCACAAGAAGGACATGGAACTGCTGCAGAGAGTCCAGAGGAGGGCCACGAAGATGATCAGAGGGCTGGAGCACCTCTGCTATGAGGACAGGCTGAGAGAGTTGGGGCTCTTCAGCCTGGAGAAGAGAAGGCTTCGGGGTGACCTTATAGTAACCTTCCAGTATCTGTAGGGGCCTGCAGGAGGGCTGTGGAGGGACTATTCACAAGTTCTTGTAATGACAGGACAAGGCGTAAAGGGTTTAAACTGGCAGAGGGGAGATTTGAACGGGATGTTAGGAGGAAGTTCTTCACAGTGAGGGTGGTGAGGCACTGGAACAGGTTGCCCAGGGAAGTTGTGGCTGCTCCCTCTCTGGAGGTGTTCAAGGCCAGGCTGAATGAGGCCTTGAGTGACCTGATCTAGTGGAAGGTGTCCCTGCCTATGGTGGAGTATTGGAACTGGATGATCTTTGAGGTCTCTTCCAACCTAGACCATTCTATGATTCTATGATTCCCCCCATAAGACGTGCTCCAGTGCCCTAACCAACTTCATAGCCCTTCACTGGACCTTCTCTAGCAGATACCTCTCCCTCTTAAACTGGGGAGCCCAAAGCTGAACACAGTAGGAAGATGTTGCATTTCATATGTACTAGTCTGATTCTCCTTTCTGGGAAAGGAAGGCCAAACACATGGTAGCTTCCTCATCCTTCCTCCAGCACTGAGGGACTAAGTCATGTCCTTGAAGTCCAACATGGTCTCAGCACTGGCTGGTGCATATCAAGGAGATTGGTTACCAAAGACTTTGCAAAGCCTTTTACTGTGCTGCACAGCACCATTGGCTACACTAGCTATTAGAGACAAGGAATTCTCTACACTTTGGGGTGTCACTGTTCAACCAGCCTAGGTTTCAATGCCATGAGGGATACCATCACCTCTTCTGCAGAATTTGATAGTGCTTTTAACTGGCAGCAGTGGCCTTTCTGCAGCATGGAGAGATCACTTTCTGAAGATCGTAGAATCATAGAATCATAGAATGGTTTAGGTTGGAAGAGACCTCAAAGATCATCCAGTTCCAACCCCCCACCATAGACAGGGACACCTCCCACTAGATCAGGTCGCTCAAGGCCTTATCCAGCCTGGCCTTGAACACATCCAGGGAGGGAGCAGACACAACCTCCCTGGGCAACCTGTTCCAGTGCCTCACCACCCTCACTGTGAAGAATTTCTTCCTGACATCCCGTTCAAATCTTCCCTCCGCCAATTTGAACCCATTCCCCCTCATCCTGTCATTACAAGACCTTGTGAACAGCCCTTCCCCAGCCCTCCTGTAGGCCCCCCTCAGATACTGATAGGCTACCAGTGAAGAACAGCCTGCACTAACGACCTTTGATCCAGCCCTGTGACTTCTTGGGAGCTGCTGGTTTCAGGATTTTACTCTTTCAGGTTGGAGCTGCCCTGTTCATTAGCAGTTATGAATGTAAACTACAGCACAGGGAAGTTCCACCTCAACATGACGAACAACTTTACTGTAAGGATCACAGAGCACTTGAAGAAGCTCCCAAGAGAGGTTGTGGAGTCTCCTCCTCTGGAGACTCTCAAGACCTGTCTGTATGCATTCCTGTGTGATCTGCAATAGATTGTATGGCCCTGCTCTGCCAAGGGAGTTGGACTTGAAGATTTCTGGCGTTCCCTTCTAATCCCTAACATTCTATGATCCTGTGAGAACATTATCTGTCAAGCATTTTCGCATCCGTCTTACCACGCAACGATGGTTCCAGAAAGAGCAGCATTTTGAATTTGTGTTAGCTTCATATTCACTACTGGGAGGTGAAAGCCTGATGGCAATCTGGTTCTATCCCATCTTTCTTGATCATTTTCATAAACTCAGTGAAAGAGTAAATTACATTAAAATATATGATATTGTACCCCTGACTGATGCTGATTTCTCCCAGCAACTTTGCCTGCTGCGTATGTTTTAAATCTACAGCACATTTGATGAGGGCTGGGCCTTGCTCCTGGCTAGCAGTTCCTAACTCACATGAACTGCTATGGGAAGCACACCAACCTCAGGGTTATCAGGGCTGTGCATGCTGAGGGGGAGCTGCTCACTTGCCAAACAGCAATGACATCAGCGTTTCTGTGCGTCTGTGCTAATGACTGCCACTAATACAGTCCTCTGACTGAATCACAAAACTGGCACAAACTGGGCTCCCCTGTTCCCTGATGTATTCATTCCTTGGTCTCACAGCAATAATAAACCCCGGAACTTAATCACAGAAAACTTTAAGGACTGTTAGAAACCTGATATCCAGATTTAAAAAAATTAAAATACACATATATATAAAATAAGGAGAAAATACAGTTAATTTTTTTTAATGTCTTCATATTTGCAAAATGTGCATGTGAAGACTACCTCTGGAAAGTGGAAGAAAGTCAAGTATTCAGATTAAAATGCACAGTCACGCAAGCCCAGTTAATTACAGGAGAGCTCCTGGCCATTCTGGGTTACATGTGGAGCCTTGCACATAAAGCATTCACTTGCAAAACAGTCTGAAGGTTTTGAAATGAAGTTGAAATTACTTTAATGACAACTAAGGAGAAAAAAAAGGGGGAACTAAGTGTATAAAGTCCACTTAACTATCTGGAGTTGAGAAGTTATGATGAATTACAGGCTAATTCACTTCTTGAATTAATGGTTATTAATTTCTGAGTGTCCACCTTAGTAGATCATGAAGCTTTTCTCTAATTTTTCAGTGGTAAGGATTAGAATGTAAGTAGTGTTGAGAAGAATACAAATTGCATATTAAACAAAATCTTCGTATCAGACCAGTTTCATCTTCATTCTCACCTACAGATTCATCTGTTCCATGCTTCTTAAGTAAAACAATATTTAGGATTCTTTAATCTTGCACTAAGTCCTACAGATTTTTCAGAAGAAGATACTTCCTTCTATTTTTAGTATTTGATCATTTCAGTTGTTCCTCTTAGGCAATTGATGGGCTGTTTAGGAGGAGTTGTTTGCTAATGACCATGATGCTATGTTGCTGATAGCTCGTAGCTAATATCTAAGATTCAGTATAATTTGGATTCATATGGGGATACAGAAAAACTGTCTCCTTTCTCTGCCAGTGTCACTGCCAACCACTACGTACTCCAATAGCAGCCAAGAAGTGTTGTGTGAAGGAGTGTTACATATTGCACCAGAGACATCTTTCTCTGGAGAAAGATAGGCAGAGTGAATGTGACAAGTATATAACCATCAAATTGCTTCATGCACTGTGGGAAGGCTTTTGGGTTTGACATTGATGAGTAAGGTGTAAGATCTGATACACAACAAAACAGGTATTGAAATGGACTGTCTAGGAACACCTGCATTGGATTTAATAACTGCAAAGTTTACAGAAAGCACAAGAAAGTGGGAATTTTGCCAAAGTAAATTCATTCAAATATAAAGAATTTGCATAGGAAGAAAAAAAATGCTTCAATATTTTCTATCTGTAGAAATGGATGAATTTTTATCCTATTCAAATTAACCAACCCCAGTACCGACGACTCCCCGAATCCAACCTTATGTCACATCACTTAGGAAAAATAGTGTCATTGCATGACTGTTGCTTCCAGCACTAAACCGTCTGCAGCTTTCTGTCTTTGATTGCTACACACTGAGGATGATTCTTTTTGGCATTCATACATATTAAAAAAAAAAAAAAAACCCACAACAAAACAAAACAACAGGAGACAGGCCTGATGATACCATCCTAAAGTCCATAGGTTATTGGTGAAGCTCGTTGATGGCACAATTAGGTTATTTTCCATAATTTGGATCTGGGAGTACATATAATTTTCTTTTTTCTTAACTTTTTTTTTTTTTTTTTTTTTAATGCAGTTTCTCACATTAAGAATAGGTCTCTTAACCAATTTGAATCAGGTATGGTTATACATTCATGTACATTTATTTTTTTTCAAATAAATAATACATCATTCAATGACTCCCACATAGAATTTTCTACATAAACATGTATCGTCTATAAAGTCCTTATGCATTTTGTTATGCAGAATGAGCTCCTACTATGCAGTGACACTGAGTGTTTTGAGTATCAACAGCATCTTGCCTGTGACATCTGACTGTCATACTATAGTGAAAAATATCTGGATGATACTATGAATATGTTTATGGATGGTTTATTTTAGGAGGTAGGGTGAAAAATCCATGTTCCTTTTTCACACTCTGAAATGAGCAGCTCTGTGCTTTAAGAAAACAAAGGGAGGAAAATATTTTAATATCCCACATAGCGTTGCTTCTGCTTTATAAGCAAAATGTGTTTATTTTTCTTTACAGTTCTGTGGACCTCAGGAAAGTCTTATAACCTTGGCAGTACTTTACAGCACTGCGCATTAAAGCTGTCAGAAACCAAACTAATTAAAATGAAAAGCTGCTCACTTCTTTTTCTGTATAAGCTTAAGAAAAAAAAATATATATATATACTTACTGGAGATATTAAGGCATTGAGCAGAATTTAAAACTATGGGCAGGATAGAAACATTCTGAATATGAAATCTTCTTTTGTACAAACTATAGCTCATGCACAGGCTTGGGTACCTACCCACCTAGGAAGGTGATGGCAAATTATAAAGAACTTTATGAAGAATAAAATGCCTAACATAAGGGCTATAGCAGATGATCCATGGGGAATATATGTAACAGCTAAATATTTTAAGATGCCCCACGTAGTGTGCAAAACTGCTGCAACCATTTACACACACTTAAAACATACAAGCAATGAGGCATTAGTGTGATTGTTTAGAACAGTTCTCAGGGGTGTAATTGTGCATAAAGGTAGGAAACTGAGTAAACAGAGATTGGAGTTTAATATCCAGCCAAAAATTTAACAAGGCAGTCTAATAGACCGCAAAATAACTTCCCAAGAAAAGTGTTAGAAGTCACATCTCTGAATGATTTAAAAGTAGAGCAGACATATCACATGGTAATTTAACAGATGGAGAACACAAGAGTGGCTTTCACTTTTGTCACACCCTCTCGTAGTGTCTGATCTGACCACCTTCCTTGCTGTTGCCATGTTGAATCCACCACCAGTCCTGTGCAACACCCTGCACAACTGGTGGGGTAAAGAAGGTACAATCAAATGTTTAGCTTGGCTAACTGCCATTCTGATTGGCTATTCTATTTCCAAAGGCCTTGGGCTGATTTGATAAAAAGGAGATGAGCAGGTAACACAACGTGCTTTGGTGTTGTATCTATACTGCTGCCTGCTGTTACTGCCTTCTGTTTCTGGCAGTGATTCTACCTTATTGCTTTATAGCCTGCTTGGAGTTTACCAGGAACAGGCTTCAGACACTTCCAGTGTGACATCCATGCTGAGTCTACACATCGCCTACACCTGAAAGTTCCCTGACAAGACGGGAAGTCCTGGAGATACACAGATAATCCAGAGAAATCAGGACCAGGTCAGAGATCATCTGCCCCCTTTCCCCAGCAGCCTGTGAAGCCTGGGAAGAATCTGAAGCCTTGGCAGCTGACAAGAAGACATTCAACAGAATTCCCTGAAAGTGTTTGGATACTGTCTTAAACTGCTGTTAGCCCCATGAGTTGGGAGATAATATTTTGTGAGTAAATACTTAGAGCGTCTTGTAATTCACCAATTGCCTTCTGCCACAAGCAGAAAGGAGTTCCCTGAGTCCATCTAGTAGGCAAGAAGTATAGTCAACCTCAAGCGGTATATCAACCACAAGAATCTTCTCTTCCAGTTCAATTGAGTTTAAATATTTATATATTTTTGCTAGTTATTATTTCTAGAGCTAGTTTATCCTTTATGTAATGTGTTCCATGACCACTGCAAAAGCATCTGATTATTATTAGAATTAGTGGTCAGGGGTAGTGAGAGTTATTATATTAATAACAAATATTCATTTTGAAAAATACCATCTCACATCAATTAATTTTCCCTTCATAACAATAGTACACACACATCTTTGAATTAAATTGAAATGATGGTTAAGACACAGAGTAAGGATACCACGAGGCAAACTCATGATTATCCCCACAAGTTGTTCAGTAAGGTTTTGGTTTAATTTCCTATTTCTATCTATTTTGTGCTCTTTCCTCTGTAAAATAGAGGTAGTAATACACACTAGTTTTATTAGAATGACAGGAATCAGCAGCATATTTGCAATTTTTTTAAATTGTGAAAATGGCAATAAAGATCTCAACAGTGAAGGGCGAGGAGCAGAGCCAGCACTGGTTGTTAGAACTAGTCTGATGCTGGACCTGGCAAATCCTTCTGGGAAGTAAATTTTCATACTTAAAAGCAGCAGGATTCTCTTGGCAAGAAGCGTTGAGGTGACAGAAATTTGATCTGGCTGAGTTAGCCAACATGCAGATAAAAAAAATCCCCAAATAATTAACAAAAGAATCCCACCTTATTAAGTACTTAGTCTTAAAATCCCATAATAATCTTTATCATTCAAAGGAGTTATTTCCTTTCACACTAACTCTTCTGATCTAAACATGATGTAAACATGACTTGAAATTGAAGAGTCAAATAAATGTCAGCAATTTTGAGAAGTAGGCAGCATAACTGTTTTTTTGTTATGAACATGCAACCACAAGGCCTGACAAGTTTTTCTAAAAAGAGGAATTCAATTCACTTATAAAAATGAACTTTCCCCTCAGCCGGGCAGGTGGAAAAAGGGAAGGAATGCTGAGCTCATCGCTACAGATGATTGAAACTTGATTCCTCTTGATAAATATGCTCAGACATTAGAAATAATTGCCTAAGTTCTACAGTGCCATTATGTTTTTGAAAAACTAGCTGTAGGAAATGTAAATCAATTGGAGAACATATTAGGGAGTACATTATCATTAAACGCAGCATGTTCATGTAGATAAAGGAAAGCTACCAAGGGCCAGGCTGCAAAATTTGGAAGAAATCACTGTTCAATGTTGTTACAAATTATGCAGAATTAATAATTAATATTAATTTTGATATCCAGGGAAAGATTGTTAATAACTATGAAAATTGTTTATTAAAATTAAATCTTGCCAGGAAACTCATTTACAATGTTTGAAATGCATGGTTTGGATAATTATACACACATGGAACATGCAGAACTAGAACATTTTAGGAATAACTAGCAAATGCAAACATTAAAACTTTGAAGAGGTTCTTAGTTTCAATTGTACCTCTTGCCCATCAGGAGACTTGAGAGGCTCCTTTCTGCTAACAAGGCAGAAAGGCACAACAGAATTTAGTTACAGAATTTCTTAGAGAGAGGCTTTGAATATTTACTCACAAAATATTAGCCCCTGATTTGCAGGACTAGCTACAGCTTCAGACAGCACCCAAACACCTTCAGTGAGTTCTGTCAATGCCTTGTGAACTGCTGAGGCTTCTGATCCTTCCCACACTTCACACAGTGCTGTGGAAAGGAGGCAGACAATCTCTGACCTGGTCCTGGTTACCCTGGATGATTTGTGTGTCCCTTCCAGGGCTCTTTGTCTTGGCAGGTTTAGGCAGGATGCCTTGCGATGTCCACAGTCATAATGGCTAAGCAGGCCTATTGCGTGAAGGCATTTTGGTGCCTATTCCTGGTAAACTCAAGGCAGGCCGTTTCCAGGCAGTTCAGGACTTATTATTCGGCAGAGCTAATTTACAGCTCAGCATTGCATGGCAGGAACAATGGCAGAAACAACAGCTACAAGCAGCAAGCAAGCACAAATACAACAGCAGAGCATCTTGTGTTACCTGCTCATGTCTTTTTATCAATACAGCCCGAGACTAGTGGCCCTTTGGACATAAATTTGCCAATCAGAATGGCAGTCAGTCGAGCTTGACCATATTAGGTGAAGCCATAGGCTTGCTTTACCCAAATTTGGGAAAAATATAGGCCTTGCAAGAGGCAGGCACAAGCCAAGTGTATATGCCCTGTTCACCACAGGATGTAAACAGAAGCAAAACAAATCTAGGCAAGCCAGGGTCCCTAGACTCTGTAGCTCCAAGTTCTTTGTCCTCCTTCCCACAGTTGCTTCTCCCACTAGCAGAAAGGAGAGGGAGCAGAAAAAAACACGCCCGGGCAAGCCAGGGCATGTATAAGCCTATTTTGGCCTGTTTAGGCCTACCACAACAAATGTTGCATATTCGTATGCTATATGTTTGCTTATTTAATATCATAACAGCTCAGTAATCTCATTACTTAAGGTTAAAAACATGGACATAGTCTCTATGCATTTAACACTCAGAATAAAAGTTGCCACAAAGAAATAATTTCTGCCATTTCATCCTGACCGTCACTGGGAATCTGCAACAGCTGATGAGCAGGAAAGCCTATATGTATTATCTTACTGAGCTTCAAATCCGAAGTACGTACTAGCAGAACAAACAATCTGTTGGGCTCTCTTGGATGTGACTTGGGGCAGGGATTGTATTGCCCAGCCTCATGAAATCCTGGTGCCCTTTTGTCAGTGCTGTAATGACTAATTAATAGGCATTAAATCACTGTCTGAATGCTGAAGCCATTAGCAAAAATTAGCAAAGTGGCTGAAAGAAGCAAGTAGCTGTTTGTAGAAATGTAGCTGAGTGCCCTGGGACTATTCTGCTGCAAAGACAGAGAGAGCACTGTCATGGCCCTGGTTCTGCACACCGCAAGATCGGCATTAGAGAGAGTGAGCCCTAGGGACATCAGATGTGGGGAAGAAGAACATCCTGCTCAACTTCTTTAGATCAATCTGCCCATAACTGTCCTCTGTCAAGTTTGTATATGCTACCTCTCTCAGTCCTTCAAAACTCAATCAACAGAGCTCAAACGCAGATCTCTGACTGATGATACATAGCAGCACATTTTGAGATGGGGTGTTAAATTACAGTGATACATTATGTTTAAATTTATCATATACCTTTGACCATTTTATCTGCTTCTTGAGCCTGATCACCTAGAATTTATTTCAACGGTCTCCAGATAGGAATGGCTCCCTATAGGTAATATTTCCTCTTTTTCATTTCAGACATGGAGTTTCTCTGAAAATGACACCTGTGTGAGCTATTGTCAAGGTAAAAATCTGTGCTACTACAGCAACAAATTTTCTTTGCCTAGAAATGTCACAGCTTTAATGCCCCATTTATACTATATTGGTATGTCTAGAAATGGAAACTCTTACGCCAATGGAAAGAAAAAAAAAAACTGATCTCCCAGGTCTAGAAGACTTTGTGATATCTGACTATTAAAGTATGAATTATTTTTAAGCACATAATTCCTATTTTTGAAATGTTGCGGCTATTTCTGGGCTCAGAATATCTGGATTTGTAATCATGAAAGCTGTTGGCTCTTGAGATGGGAAGATATGAATAATGCACCTTCTAGACTATCAAAAATATCTCCAAAACTTTCTAAGTAGGTTGTTTAAATTTTACTTTCTCATTGGTTGCTTATTTCTGTCTAACAATCTCATGGACTGCCTTAGTTCTCACATCCACAGGATCAAAACTGAGGATGAACATCCTGATTTTTGCCTGCAGCAAATAAATACGAGACAATTCACTGATGTTGCATCCCCAGACAGCGCAAAACTGCTGAGTTGTTCTTCTAGACTTCCCAAAGTCTTATTCTGTATGAAGTGGAACAAATAACAGCCCATAATGCTCTAAAATCAATTTTTAATCTTTGCATTGTGCATATGGTTTGGAGCAGGCTTATTAGGAAGATGGAATAAATATAAATGAATATTGCCCCTGCATCAGCACCAGTGTCTGTGCCTCTGCCTCAATTAGATGACTTGTGGATTTGTATTCACTCAGCAAACTTGTTCTAAAAATCTTCATGTCTCAGTGCTTTCCAGAATTAACTAGTAAGCTCTAGCAGTAGATAGTAGTTGGAATAACTGGAAAATATTTCACAACAGTGTATGCTACTGAGAACCTCAGATGAATCAATCAGCTGGTGATTACTTGGGGTTTTCCCAGTAACATGACATATTAAAAAACCAGTGTCTTACTAACAACATCCTTATCAGTGTATGAACATTTCTTGTTCTTATGATCTTGCTTTGCATGAGAAATACTGCTCCAAGGTCTTTGAAATATGGTGTATTTCCTTCTCCTCCCTGCCCCAGAATAGCTTTATTGCGCTGAAAAAATTAGGTCAGTTCCTTCTATACATTGAAGGCAAACTAATGTGATCCTAAACAATGGAAAATATATCTATGCATGCTGTGATTTATCTGGAATAGAAACATCAAGTCAGTCTACTTATGATATCATACCACAGCAGTCAACAAATCATCCCATCTGCCTTTGACACTTAAACAAGCATAAGTCTGCAAGACTACCTGAGTGGTTAAGTTGCAGAAATGACTGTGAAGATGAATGAAGCACTTCAGCCCTAAAGCACTTGGACAGGGATGCACCCCAGTACATTTTCAGATGCAATTTCTTGGCTGCATCCTCTGCAGAACCATCACTTCACCTTAGTGACAAGCATCTAACCCATGTAACTCCACAGTTCTGAAGGTAGTCTTCTGTGACAGAAAGAGGCTGTTTACGTTGGCACTTCTGCTGCACGTTGCTACACTTTCCATGTCTTGCCACATATTTGTGATGCCCCAAATGACAGGTGCGTGTCTTAATAAGTTCTACCAGAGGCAAGAATTAGTAGACTAGGGAGCTCGCAGCAGTGGAAGCATCTGGTAGGAAGAAAATACTGTCTTGTACTCTGTCAAGTGTAATTAGAGTTGCCAGTTGTCATTGCTGCCAGCACTTAGTTAAGCAAGTTTCTCAGATAAGAAACTATCTGACAAAAGTCAAAGACAAGTAAACTTATTAATAATTAATTACAAAATTAGTATTATTATCAAACACTGGAGACCAATACTCTCTGACCCCCTTCTTTTGGTTAAGCAAAGAGTGGAAGATATGATGCCAAAGTTATTTATTTGAAGATGTTACGTGAGATTTCTGATTTAGCAGAGTGATACAAAATATACTGAAAACACAATAAAAATATAAATTGCATCTAGTCAAATATTGCCATCGCAGTTCAATGAAAAGATCAACGTAATTCCCATTACCAGTCTTTATAATGTGCTCACTGCCCTAATGGAAGACATTCCTAGTCACTGAAAAGGAATGTGTAGGCTGAAGCCAGCTCAACACTGCTGCTGTCTTTGAAATACTTTTGCTAGTTGCTCAGTTTTTATACAATACATGAGCTTTCTTCCATTGCTGGGTTTTACTGGTCAGTCTCGAGCCATCAACTTTTGTAAGGAAGAGACATGGATTTCAGCAAGCTGCAAAAAACCTGCATTACAAACACTCTCAGAATAATTTGCTTGCAGTGGCAAACATTAAAGGAAGTTGGTGATAAGGGTTCTACAGTCTAATTAATAAGGATAAACATTTGTTGTTTTTAATTGTGTCTGGCAGCATATTTGATTTTCTTCTTCCCAGAGCACAGCACAGAGAGGCCCTTGGAATCCACACCTTGGCCACCTCTGAGAATCTCACACTGAGAGAGTAGCAATGCACCACATCCAGCTGCTGCAAACAGCATCTCAGCTGTTGGTTCAGATGACTCCTATATTCTAATGCTTTGTTACTTTTAACCAATTGTAAATATTTTATGCAGTATTATTATAAGAGTGTGTCATTTTATAACTATTGCTTTGTTCCATGGTTGTCATTGAAAGTATTTAGAAAAAAAACAACAACAAAGTAATGAAAAGGAATGAAGATGCATTTTTCTGTTCTCCTGACTAATCTAAATGATGGTTCTTACACAACAGCCCACAGCTGGACACTTGTATGCCTAGCGTAGCCCATGTCCTGTGAGGTGCTTGTCTTCATTTTGAGAGCTGGCCTGAACAGCTGGTGGGAGACAGAAAGCATAAATAGAAACCTTTGAGCACAGGATTTAAGGAAGAGGAGCAAATTAAGAAGATATTTTGAAAGTGATGGCTGTAGAGAAAATGTGCATTAGCCTGACACAAACTGTATGCAAGTAATAAACTCCTGCACTAACCACAGAAAACAGCAGCCTGCCACCCCCACTCCCGGCCCCATCAAGCTGCAGGGAATAATACTGACATCTGGTTTGTGAGGTCAAAACACCCACATGAAATACTTTTTAAGAACGGGAACAAAGTAGTGAAAATTGGTGAGCTGAAGTGACATAATAAACCCTAAAACAAAGAATGCAATTCTGACTCTTGCCTTTAAACAGCCCAGTCCCTTCAAGACATGGTAGACTGCATTATTTGAAATAGAATTATTTGTCTGATTTATAAGAACTCACAGGATCAGTGAAAGTCTGTGATATTTGTACTATTTGTGGGAGATAACTATTCTGCAATGTGCCTCCTGAGGGCAGACTTTGCCTCCAGACTAGGTACATGCCAGGGCAATGCTGGTACCTTCCTATGGCATGGCTGGGACAGGCAGCACCTCTGAGCCTTATGCTAGTCTCTGAGCTATGGGTGAGCTTTCAGAAATGTTTCAGGTTGTATTGGCAGAGAAAATACTATCACAAGCAATCTATTCTATACATGAGTAATACAATAACAAACAGTGTCTCTTCTGGAATAAAAGACAAAGACAAAAACAGCTGAAATGTACTAAGAGTATTATTAACTATATGTAGGTCCAGTGACTGAGTTTCAACTGCCCTAGTTTAGGATTACAAAGCAGAAAAAAATTCTTCCTCTGGGTATGAGTCTACATTTAATTATGATGTAGTTGCCTCAGACTGCAGATCTAATTTCCCTGAATTTGTAATAACACCCAAGATGTCTAGGCCCTCATTTCAAGTTCAGCCCCACTTTGGTTCATTTGCTAGCTAGTGTCCTCATGCCTGAGAGGTGACTGCTAGTTAGCACCATTGCTTGGCACTTTCATCCCCTGCCTTTGACCAGCTCAATGCACAGATTCTCTCTTCTCACAAGTCCCCAGCAGGCAGTGAAGGTGCATAGCACAGCCACAAAGGGGCTGGACACAGACCTGAGAATCGTGCCACAATTATTCACCCTGAAAGACCAATTACAGACCACACTGGATTTTTTTTTTTCCCACTTGGAGGAAACTCCCATGCATGTGGCCTCCCAGGCACACGAACAAGCCATGCACACAGTTTGTGGATCACTCCAGGCCAAAATCTGTGAAAGACCACCAGCTCAACTTGTCCTGTGCTCAGACATGCACCTGAATCCACACCAGCCTGCCCATGTCCTCATCAAGCAGTAGATGCCATGTCAAAGATCTGAATGAGGTAAGAAGGTGATGGAGGGGGAATATGTGAAAAGAGCTAACGATGAAGAACACAAAGAAGTTGCTCAGACTATCTCATTGACAGTGGGCTGGAACTGATGGCTGCTCTCTATGGGTGGAAACACTGCTATGGGGCTGACTCACTAGTCCTTTCCTTCTCTCTGCCTCAGGGTAATGGCATAGAGAAGGACCTCTTGGTCAGATTTTGGCCTCCTATTAGAATATGTGCTACCAAATCAATTGCTTGATGTACTTGCAGAGCACATTCACAAATTTCCTCAGAGACCACACACTTACTGGTACAAGCCATGACCCCGGACATGCACAGGAAGGAGCCAGCAACCAGAGTATTTATGGTAGGTTTCACTGTTGTCTCAGGAGAGGTGCTGACAGTAATTTTGCTGATCACCTGTCTAAAGGCAGTTGCAGAGACACTGCATCATGCACATGCCCTTCTTGGCTTGAGATTTTTGATGCTGGCCTTGTCCATGAGACCTAAAAGCTGGATTGCAGATGAAAGTCAGAGGATTTAGCAACCAGATAGTCTGCTGCCAGGCCCAAGACTGCTACTTTAGATCCTCTGAGCAGTAATTAGTGATACATGCACCAGGCCAAGTATAGCAGCTTGCACTTTGGACCCATATTCTGCTGTGTGTTCCACCCAGCTTGGCTCCACCTCCATCGGCTCCACAGCCCAGGTCACCACTCTTTGCTGGACAGCCTTACATAGACCACTCTCATCCTGTCCCACAACCTTAGTGCTCTCCTAGTACAGTGAATTGTTGTCAGCAGATGCAACCAGCTATAGTCTCCAATGCTGTGAACTCCAAATGGGTGAGGAATCTGGTCCTGAGTGACTGGGCTTTGCAACAGAGCCACTTACGCTAAAGGATGTTGCTGAAGGAGGGGAAGACATGGCAGCACATTGATTTGCAACAGAATGTTAGCCATGAATGTTGACTCTTTTTGGTGATTGTGTGTTTTGTCTCTAAACTGTAAAGAACCTAAGAATGACCCACATTACATAGAACCATAGAATCATTTCAGTTGGAAAAGATCTTTAAGACATTGTATAATTTTGTTTTTCTTTGTCATACTTTACCATTCTTATTTTGGGGATTAAGGAGGTTTTCTTCAGATGTTAGTATGAGAAGATGGTAGTATCATGGTATTATGCATTTAATACCATTTTGTGACCTATAGGTTTCATGTGCATTGTTTACTTTTAGCATGAAGAATTTATTAATTATTCAGTGTAGCAAGAACTGAGTGTCAAAATGCCTTTGGTAAGTATGAATTATAGATTGATCTAGACATATGCACATTTTGTTGCTATGACTTGAGCTTTTAAGACATTCCCTTGGTGAATCATTTGTCAATGTGATCCTGATTCATGTAAGTAATCAACTATCAGTGCAGGTGCATGCTTTGCTGTTGACAAGGCACCTTGTATTCTGCTTTTCTCTCTCCAGCACCAGAGATTATCTCTATTAAGAATATATGTGCTACCTGTTCAGTGACTGTGGCCATACACAAGTGGCATAGCCACTGAAGATCTCTTTGCTTACTTTCTTGCTCTGGGCGGTGCAGCACTGCAGCTTGTACTCTGTGCTGACTGCTGGGAGGTGAGCTGGTGCCATCACCAGGTACTTCCAGATATGCCAGAGTCCTACCAGTGCAGTGGTCCCCTAGAAACCTATCCAAGTGCAGGGGGAGCTGGTTGGTAGAAATCTGTCAGATTTGTCAGACCACACCTGGAGGAGCACATCGACTTCTGGTCCCCACATCAAGAAGGATGTGGACAGACTGGAGGGAGTCCAAAGGAGAGCCATGAAGATGACTGGAGAACCTGTCCTTGAGGAACAACTGAAGGAGTTAGGTTTTTAGTAACAAGAAAAGAGGAAGCTCAGGATGGACCTCTTCAGAATATTTCAGTCCTTAAAGGTTGGCTAAAGAGGACAGATGTTGTCCTCTCTCTTCACAAGGAGTCACACTGAGAAGAAAATGGGCAATAGGTCTAAGTTGAACTAGGAAAGGTATCATTTCAACATGAGAAAGAAATGTTTTACAGCAGTAACAATCGTTCACCATAATTTTCTCAAAGATATGGCAGGGTCCTCATCATTGAAAGCTTTAAAGATACAATTGGATAGGGTGCTAGATAATACCACCTAAATTCTCTTTCCCACAATAATTGGATCAGATGATCTTACAAGGCCACTTCCAGCTTGGCTGTTCTATGATGCTATGATTATTGTCCTGAATGCAAACAGCTTTTCCAAAGTTCTGCTGTCTTAGTGATGCCATCATAACAGTATACATTCACGTCCTTTTTGTTTATTAATCCCCTGGTATCACATATTTTCTCATTAATGAGGAACATTAAGTGAGTGCTGGTCAGGTAGTACACAGCTATCTGCTTCTCCTTCTCTGGAGACTTTCAAGGCCCATCTGGATGCATTCCTCTGTGACTTGAGCTAGATTGTATTGTCCCGCTCTGGCAGGGGGATTGGACTCAATGATATCTTTGGGTGTCTCCCAGCCTGTGACGTCCTGTGATCCTGCTTTTATGATTGTGGGACTGGTGACAGCTTAGGAGTTCTTACAAAAAGGTATTTTTAAAACTTGTGGAACCACACAGACTTTTAAACATCAGGATTTTGATACAGCTGAAAGTAATTGCTCCAGTGCTGAAAACAGAATTGTTCTCTAGGGATGATAGTGTTCTTTAGTTAAAATCGCAGGAAAATAAATAACTTACTTTTCTTAAAGAAAGCCCAAAATGTCATTTTGAGGTGAGCAATCATTCTTAAAAGGCAGCACTCTTCTGACATGACTACAGGAACTTGCACTCTTCTCAGGAAGAAGCTTCTGTGGTTATTGTAATTCGTGCAGGTCCAGCTGCTTTGCCAGCAAAATGTGGAGCAGCTTTAATCACAGCTTTAAAATAATGTGGCAGTTATTTATGATAAAAACAGTGGTGTCAGATGTGTCAGATGCTGTAAAAAAACCCAAACCTCAAAACAATCATCTGTCAGATGGATTTTAAAAAACAACAGTTTCATCTGAAATTGCTGAGGTAATTTAAAATTATAAAAGGCAAAATGAAAATTAATCAAACTATTTCAATGACAAATTGCAGATGGGGAAAGTCTCCTGGGGTTGCAAAGAACGTGTTTATACTGTCAGGTGTGTCAAAAGGAAGATTAGATGAAGACATTGTAATGGTAGGAGAGAAGAAAATCCTTTATCTCGGTTCTCTGCTGTTACAGCACCCCAGAAGTGCCATCTCCCAACTGACACAGTTAAATGACATCCGCTTCTTGCTTCCTCATGCTTGCACCAATGAGAGCACTTGATTCTGTAGAAAGAGAGAAAATAGTCAGAAACAGTAAGAAGTCAACTAATGACTTATTTTCTGAGCCTGTTCCTAAAAGGACAGGTCAGGGTGCAATTATGGGACATGTGCTGATGCTGGCTGTCCTGTGAGGCTGTACAGCAGAGGCAACATATGGTCATGCTTTGCTGTTGTATATCATCCCTGCTCTCACTGCTTTGCTGGGATCTGAGTGAACTGGGAGGACCTCACTGATGATGATGGCAGGAACATCTGCCATTCGAGGGGCAGGGTTAGGGAGAATACACATTTGCAGGGAAATAGACCCTGTTCCTGTATGTTTGCTACACAAATCATTAAGGCATTGGGTGAAGATGGGGCTAACCAATTTGCCTTACATGATATATGCAGTAATAATTCATGCTAAAAGATTTAGCACATTGAAAGGGACAGGGAAGGAGATGATCAGACAGCCCTTTGCATTAATCTTAAATAAAAAGAACAAACAATAACATATCTCTCTCGCTCCTTCTGTATTTTTAATGGCAAAATTAAAATGAGGAAGTAGAGAAATTAAATAGCCTGATCACTTAGTGCCTTAGTGCCATGCCTTAAAATGTTATCATTCAGGAGTGCTATACACAGAAGACAGCAAATATTTTAGATATGTCAGAGATGATTCAGTGCAACTGAAATAACTTGAGAACATAAGCTCTCCTTCACTACTGACAGAATAGCTAGACGTGTTTGATTTAGTTCATGCTGCTGTGCTGCGTCGCTCTGCTTTGTAAGTCCACACTTTTTCTGTTAACTCCTCAATTCAACCTTACAATTGGGAATTCAGATAACACAGCCCTTCACTTCTGATCTTAGTTGAATACCAATGCCATAATTTTATGCTTCCTTGCTTTCTCCACTCACTGACCTTTCATGTTTCTTGAGGGACATCTCATTTCCTCTAGCTTTCAAACACCTTAACACTTATTTCTTCATATTGGTGATACAATTAAGTACACATCCTTAATTGAGTTACAAGCAAATACATAGAATAATAACAGGGTGTTTATCTTTGTCAACCCTAGACAGGTAATTAAATAGTCTCCTTCACACTCTTCTAGGCAAACAGAACCCTTTAAACTGATACACCACCTTTACATAATGTCAATAGACTGTCTTCTACTCTACTCTGTTTAGATGAGCTTGTGTATTCAATAGAAAATGCAAATTTGCCTTACTTGAGACCCAGCTGGAAATGAACCTAACACTCCTGTTAGTCTAGTTCCTCTGGTTCAGAATAGACTGAAGTAGAATAAAATAGTTGCTTCTTTACTGGGGCTGATGTGACCTCTGGAAATGTGTTCCATCATGGATGCAAAGCCTGTTCATAGTTTTGGTGCAATACTTCCTGATACGTGCTTGGATTAAATATGTATATCAGCTAACCAACGCAGCAGATCATCATCTATAATAAACCGATGTGGCTCTATTAAAAATCAAAGAAGGTAATTTCCATCACCTGTGTCTTGTCCTTTTTCCCTTCAGGAGAGAAGGAAACCCTCTGGTGTTCAGCATGTTCCAAAGGCTCTGATGAAGAGCAGCTGAATTTCAGAACATTTATGTAAGATTGTTGAAGAAGAATGGTCACATGCCAAATGTTCCAACGTGCACTTAGTTTGAATTTTGCAATCAACACACCATTGGCTGAGCCTTCAATACAACCTGGGATACACAAACATGCAGAGGTCTGGCACTGGTTTGTGCTTTTCTCTGCTATGTATCATTCTCCTGCTGCTTCCCCCAAGGCAAAAGGATTGGTATTTCTCCTGTTACCTTTCTGATAGTGTTGTGTTCTCTCATAATTTTCCACTATAGGCCCTAGGGATCTTAATACTCCTGAATTTAAAAGACATCTACACACAGTGCAGACTACACAGCCCTTTTGGCTGTAGCAACAGCCATTTTCCTTTTTACAGCTTATGATTTCTGATGAAATCCAGTTACAAACATTAGGATGCACTTCAGTCAAGTGTTGTGTGGATTATGGATCCCATTGTAAACAAGCCAGCTCATAGCAATAAATGCTAGGAACATTTGCACTGAAATCACTCTATCCTATTTTCTGCAAAATTGCTTTTACACATATATCATTGCTCTGCTATACAGCAGAAAATATGTAGAGCATGAATATTGACATTTATATTGTCCATACTTGTGCATGCTAAAAATATATATATATTTTTTTTAAGGGCTTTCAATATAGATGGCTGTTGGAAGGTTAAGAGAGGGAATAAACATCTTAGCAGCACCACACAGTACTGTTTCCTTGGAGATTCCTTTTAATGTAGAAATAAGTAAGAAAATCTTACTGTTCATGTGTTCATAGTGACGTGCCTTTTAAAACCCAGTCTTTTGGATATAAAAGAAGTAGAAATATGGCAGTGGATTATCCTAACGGTGACATTACATATGTCTCCTGTCAGTGCTACTTTTAAATGCTTCCTTGGAGAATATGCACTTCTTTGTAATTGAATTCCACGTAATGAATAATAATTTCCTATTGCTATTGTCATTCAATATTCCCCCTTGATAAAAGGAATTTTGGAGACTTGTCAAACACTCAGGGAGAAAAAAACACTCACAAAGCCACAAACACAAAGTTGATCAGTAGGGTTTGGATATATGGTAATGTAAACCACTTGGGTGTCCAAGGATGTGTCCAGATGCCAAACATCTCTTCTCAGAGATGTAGAAGTAAATCCCTGGATTCTGTTTTTAATCTGCATTCCAAAATCAAGCAAGAAAGTTCTGAAAGAGAAATAGCATAGAGAAGAGCTTGATAGCCCACATGCTGGAGTAGTAGGTAGCCAGGCTGAGGGAGCATCAAAGTGGAACAAAGGAGATCAAAGGAAGAGAAAAAATGTCATCAGGCTAGTACCACGAGTATCATACTTGAATCTGAGGGAGACTAGGAACACTCAGAAATGCTCCTACAGTTATGAAAGGCGCAAATGAGAGTGAGTCTAAGAATGAGGAACCTCCAGGGAGAGGAAAAGCAACACCAGATCTAGTCAACTTTGTACCAGCCTCCCACATGCCATGTGGCACTGACTGAAGATACAATCTATCCTTGCAGATTATCATCTTAATGGATATGGAAGCTTCTTTTTTTTTTTTTTTTATGACATTCTTCCACTCTTGCTTAGGGCACAGCACAGTGAACTCTCATTCAGAGGGGAGTACAACTACCCGAGACCTAATGGAAACAAATATTTAAGCCACCTTCACTAAGGTGTCCAACATGCCTGCAGTACAAGAAAATTTTGATTGGAGAAAATTTGTACATGAAAAAGAATCTAAAGGTCTCAGATACCAAAATTTACAATTATACTTTTCCCCTATTTGACCTATGTTTCTGACCTTTTTTTAATGATGATATTTTTCAAAGCATTCACTTGTTTGGGAGAAAAAAACAAGTGTTCAGCATCTATCACTGTTTGACCACACCTAAACCTGTAAAGGAAATTAAAAGCAGGAATTACCAATGTGAATTAAGGCATAATTTGATCTGAAGCATGTTACTACAGGTCTCATCTATAGGAACTATAACAAATCATTGGTCAGACTACCTTAAAATAAATGCTGTATTTTAAATACAGAGTTATTTTCAACATAAGTAATTTTCAGTAGAGGGAGCTGCAGGACTGAGTCAGACTTTAAAAACACTGAATAACAGCTACTGCAGTAAAGTAGATAAAAAATTATTTACATTAACACCAGAATTATTAAACAGTGTACCAGAGTTTATTATCATAAAATAATTTAAACTTCAGAACACTTCTCTGCACCTTAGATTGCAGAGAAAACAAGTGATGTATATAACTGCATGTAAAGGCATTGTTAGACATTTCACTGAAAAATAATCTCTTTTATTGGATTATAGGCACTGATTTGTGATACAAAGACTCCAAAACCAAAACAAGGTTGTATTTCTTTCCTTATTGAAAGTTAGTGGCAGCATTTCCAATCTGGTAACTGCAGATTCAGAGGTTCAATCAATGTGCGCATCAGAAAGCAATAGCCAGAGTTATCTGCACTGTCTGTGTCTTGCTGTATTTGCATGCAAAATAATATGCTACTACCCTAAGGCAAATCTTGTACGTGTGCAGTTTTCTCTAGCTGTGTCATTTTCAACCATTATCCTTTAGACTGAAAATGCACTGACTCTTTTTTCTCCCGAGACTGCTCTACCAGTGTAGGCCAGTTATTGGCATTTGAAACACTGCTGTTTACAGATGTTAAGCGTCGCTCAGTGTTAGTGAGCCTTCTCTATACTGACACCACTACGTTGGCAGTGTCAGCCAAGACTGAAAAACAAGACCTTGATAGGCATCTGAACAGAGGAAAATGAGGTTACAACAAAATATCCAATGTTATTTACGGGTTTCAGACTACAGCCAAGAACGTTTGAGATTTTTATCTCAAGCTGAGCATCTCCTCTGGCAGACTTACACAAAGAGGCCTTGAAAATAAACCTTTGTCACATATATTTTAACAACATCAAATTACTCTCAAATATTCACAGTGAAAAATATGCCATAACACTGAGGCAGTTGCAGTAACTCTCCTATTCAGTCACTCCTGATGGCTGCTTCACATCAGTAGGTCCTTCCGCGACACATCCATGCTACTTGGCATGCGACACAAACCCAAAGGACAAGACTCTGCTCCTCCATTTGAACTCTTCTGCTTCACACGGATCCCACTACCCTGCGTAAAAGGATCTGATGTGGTAACCTCACAGTATTCTTCCTGAATAGTTTAGGTTGGAAGTCACCTCAAAGGTCATCCAGTTCCAACTCTCTGTCATAGGCAGGGACACCTCCCACTAGAACAGGTTGCTCAAGGCCTCATCCAACCTGGCCTTGAACACCTCCAGGGAGGAAGCAGTCATAACCCCCCTGGGCAACCCATTCCAGTGTTTCACCACCATTACTGTAAAGAACTTCCTTCTAACATTCAGTTTAAATCTCCCCTCTGCCAGTTTAAACCCACTATTCATTATCCTGTCATTACAGGGCCTTGTAAATAGCCCCTCCTCAGCCTTCCTGTAGGCCTCTTTCAGATACTGGAAGGCTACTACAAGGTGTTCTTCACCTACTACAAGGCCTTCTCTTCTCCAGGCTGAAGAGCCCCAACTCTCTCAGCCTGTCCTCATAGCAGAGGTGCTCCAGCCCTCTGATCATCTTCATGGCCCTCCTCTGGACTCTCTCCAACAGTTCCATGTGCTTCCTGTGCTGGGAGCTCCAGAACTGCACACAGTACTCCAGGTGGGGTCTGACGAGAGCAGAGTAAAGGAGGAGAATCCCCTCCCTTGCCCTGCTGGTAATGCCTCTCTTAATGCAGCCCAGGACACAGTTGCTGTCTGAGCCGCGTGTGCACACTGCAGGCTCATGTTGAGCCTTTCATCAACCCAGACCCCCAGGTCCTTTTCCTCAGGGCTGCTCTCCAGCCATTTGCCACCCAGCCTGCATTTGTACTTGGGATTGCACCAAACCATGTGCAGGACCTTACATTTGGCAGGTCCATTAGCAGGTTGTGGCAGACCAATACCCAGGCAAAGAGAGAAAGGCAAAAGAGCAAACAGGAGCATGGAGAAAACTTTAGGTATGAAAGCCACCACACCAAGTGTCCCGGTGCATCTGAGGAGTCACACTGCCTCAGCCACTACTTAAACAAGATACCACTTGTGGGATCAAGATCGCTACGTCTTAGAGATCTGGGACTTGCACCTGGACATTTCAAATTTCCTGAAACAGGATAATCACCTACAAGTGATTAAATTTTAGATATTTGATCAAGATCTGGAATGCCAGTGCACTTGCTTTAAGGCCTTCACTGTAGCTCAGTGATAAGTTACCTGCAGCACCTGTAGCTCTGTCACACAGCAGCTTGCAGTCAGCAAGTAAATTAGAGACATCATTAAAATTATCTCTATCATCTTCTCTGTTTTGTATAACTTGTTTGTCTGGTCGATACTCCCAGTGTCACTTCTGTGTTCTGAAGGTAGAGTGTAACTTGTTTCAGAGCCACCAATGAGGTGCACATCCAAACCTAAGGTCCTCTGCAAGGTACACTGCCTAGTAATGATCCTGATGGTTACAGCCACTCGTGCACATCAGTATTGACTACACAGACACAGTGGATACCCGTATCTCTCTTCTGGTACATAACCAGGGCTTGCCAGCACACATTTCAACAGAAACAAGAGACAATAACTGCATGATCATCAGCACCTCTTCTTGTGCTAGTTTGTTGATGTAGCTCAAAGATAATGACAACCTCCTTTCCCAATGAGTTGTTGTGATTGCACCTTCACATGACATCAGTCAATGTCATTGTGACCTGATGCATTTCCCAGTCTTCACAAAGATGGATTCTAACATGAGTGGCTTTAGGAAAAATGCTGAAATGATGGTAATTGTAGTTCCTTTCACACTGCCTTGCACTAATAGCATTGGGAAGCATTTTCCACTTCACAGAAAGCTCTGGCTAGGATGTATCCTGTGTCCTGGGAGTGAAGGGAATTCAAATATATCTGTTTGTGCTTTTGAATGGGTATATCATTGATTTCCTTAGCTTTATGCAAAACAAGTGGAGGAAAGGATTCTGGTATCTCAGTAGCCTTTGTGGGAAGGCAGAAACCAGAAACCTTAGTAGAAATCAATATAAGCAGCAGTAGCCACCCACTCCCCTTCCACAAGCAATTTAATTATGTCAGGTTCCTTCAGTAAGGGACATGGTGAATCAACAATCCTTTCATCACCTCTTTTTAACTTTTAGCTCCAGTGGAAAAAAACTGAACACAGCCTGCTTTGCTAATAAATTCCTGTTGTGCTTTTACACAGCAGAGT
The DNA here is from genome assembly GCA_013396835.1 of Psilopogon haemacephalus. Lineage (NCBI taxonomy): Eukaryota > Metazoa > Chordata > Aves > Piciformes > Megalaimidae > Psilopogon > Psilopogon haemacephalus. The sequence continues at coordinate 54,404 of VWZI01013312.1, read as the reverse complement.
TACAGGACAGATTTATCCAGAGTTGTGACACTTCCCCCAATAAGTGACGGCAGAGCAGATAGCAATGGCCTTCAGTGCCAAAACCAGAGCAATTTACACACATGAAGTGCAATGTTTTGCTGACCAGGACAGTGAGTTTGGACTGCTGAGTCTGCAGAGACACAGATCTTGATGTTCCAGCTCACCTCGACCCTTTTCCACTAGTACATCCAGAGGAAGCATAACTGCTTGCTGTTCCCACCGTAACAGCCTCCCAGTGCACTCCTCTGAGCACAGATGACAGCGGACCTGTGCTTCCTCCCCTTCTCCCCTTCCTCCACCAACTCTGTAAATTCTGACAAAGAAAAATGTAAAAATTCTCCTGCTAGCTTGAAGCTTTGCCCACATACAGAGGAGAGCAAACAATATAGCCCACTGTTCTTTTGAGAGAACACCTGTGTTTACTCTTACCTGGTCCTTTCTACAGTCCTTTCTTCGGTGGTGAACAGAAACCAGCTTAGAGGAATTTTTCTTATCATCATTATGTACTCAAATATAGTCGTTTTCTCCTCCTCTATCTGAATATTAATAGACAAGGAACAGAAATCTGACACAATAACACAACACAGAATTCCCCTGAAGGCCGCTAGACGCTCTGTGTGCCCACTGAAGACATAGCAAGCACACTTAACAAAGCAAGGGAGGTACTAATTGAGTCACCAAACTTTTCCAGCTTTAAGACCTTCAAGCAATCTGCTCCGATGGCTGTATTGCTTTGAAAAAGCAAAGCATTGAAATATCAGAAAACAGGTTACACAAACATCTATTAAGAATGGTACAGGCATTTCTGTATGCAATCATTTTCTACAGGAACTTTCCCTGGCATGACAAAATGTATATGGCAGATCCTTAGCTGGTGTGAGTTGCTGCCCCACCACTATAACTGAGGCAGCACTGAAGTACTAACCTAGAATTTCTTCTTGTTGCCCAGTCCCTCCTTTCCTAAAACACAACTGATAGATACGAATATTGAAAAATAAATCTTTAGTAGATTAAATTGAGTGGTTATTTCAGAATGCTGCACATTGCGACAAGTCTCTTCTTTTACAAGTCTCCTTTAACACCACTTCTAGCAATGTTGATATTTCGTAAAGTTTGTGAGTGAAGATATAGAGCAGAAACCCTACATTTTAAAAGAAAAATGTCTTCAAAACAGTGATAAAGCTTTTATTCTGTCTGCTGGTTGTAAAGAGCCACACTTCTGGCAATGTATCCTAAACTTTAGTACTAGCTTTACACAGAGCTAAAATACACATGGCTGGGTAACATGCTACAGCAAAATAAATTTCAAACAATCAACTCCAATCTGTATTTTACTTTCCTATTTTTTATTTTTCAGGTTTGTTTTGAAAGATATCATCTTTTATTCTTTTGAGATTTTGGTCTTGACAAAATTTTAGTTTGCATAATTTCTGGTATTCTTTTTTTTCCTTTATGCATAATTATTTCTCCCCCTCTCATTTTTCCTGCTCTACACTATTGAAGTATTCTCAATTTTTTTTTAAAAAAAGCTATTAATTTTATTTATTGCTGGAGGATTCATATGAAATACAGCACAAACTTGCTATAAAATGAGGAAGTCACCCTTTCAGCACATAAGAGTCTTAAAGAAGCAAACATCTTTTGAAGAAAACTTCTTGATAATTTCGGTAGGCATGTATTAGGAATCATTTCTAAGCAGTAGGATATGGAATAAAAAAGTTAATCCTCTCATTGCAAAGGATTTGGAAGGCATGACTAATTTCAGAATGAATGCCCCACCCCCTTCTAATTAATGGGACTAGTCACACATTAATTAAGAACATGCATAAGCTGTTCCAAGACATACATCATGTGCATGCCAGTAAGACAGAAGTCTAGAGAAACTGTTTCTTCACTATGGACAGAATTCATTTACTGCAATTTAAACATCAGTTAGATTCTATTAAATGTACTTAACTATGCTGTTGAAAATTTGAAATAAGAACGATGTGACTAATGAGAATTAAAATGATGAATTCCTACTGCTCATTTACTTCACAGGGATTAAGGCACGAGTTCCAAGGAAATTGATTTGCAAGACAGGGGCATTCAGAAAAATTTGATTCTGCACACCATTTTCCACTTCATGCCATAAACACCCCTGCAAACATTGCCTCATTGTGTAACTGTATGTGGCGGATTCATCTTGGCTGCCAGTCCTGTGCTCACCCAACCACTGTGTCCCTCTTCCTCCTCAGCAGGAAAAGGTAGGGAAATATGAAAACTTCACAGGCTGAGAGAACTGGGATATATCTCCACACTTGCAGTCAGGGGCTAAACAGACTTGACTTCAAGAAGATAAATTTAATTTGTTGCCAACTAATAGCAGACTAAGACAGAAACAAAAACTAAACCCATCTTCTTCCCATCTCCCTCCCTGCTTGCCACCTTCCCAGACCCAACCTCACTATTGACTACCTTCTTCTACTTCCCCCACATTAAGCAGCACAGGAGGAGAAACAGGGGATGTAGTCAGCATGTAATGCTTCATCTCACCTGTTCCTTTCCCCTTCATGAGCTTTTACCATGGGCCACAGTTACTGCTAGAAAACCTGCTCATAGGTTATTTCCAATCCATGTCTGCAGCTCCTGCAAGGAAACTTGCTCCAGCATGGACTCTCCACGGGCTGCAGGTGGATACCTGCTCCACCATCAGCCTCTGTAGGCAGCAGAGATAGCCTGGCTCTCCATGGTCTACAACAGATTGCTGCAGAATATCTGCTCCAGCCCTTAGAGCATTTTATCCTCCTCCTTCATTGACCTTAGTGTCTGCAGGGTTTTTTACTTTCCCCTCACTCCTTTCAAAACTGCTGTGCAGCATTTTTTTACCATTTCTTATATATGCTGTCAGATAAGTGCTACCAGTGACCAGTGTTAGGCCCTTTAAGGAGCTGGCTGGAAGTGACTGTTTGACATGGGGCAGCCTCTAGTGTCTTCTCACAAAAGCCACTCCTGCAGCGCCCCCAGCTACCAAACCCTTACCACATAATCCCAATACATTTAAAAAAGCAGAAACATCCACAGTGCTGAAAAGCATGTTCTTCATCTACAAGAAGCATGCTTTACTTCTTATCAGGAAATGTACTGTACCTGTAATAATTATTGCAAGGAAATTCTAAAAAAACCCCTCTATTTACTATATGTAAATTATAATACATATTTTGTGATTTTTAGAGTAGTAGTTTGCTTTAATTTTTTGTAATTTCTATTTTTGCATAGGAAATAATTCTAAATACTTACATTATAACTTTATTTTCCTCTATTCAGTCTTTAATTTACCTTGGTCAGGTTGAATAGTTGGTAGTCTTAAATTCAGCTTCAACAGTTGATTTCCCTCAGACTCAGTGTGACTCCTCACTTGCGCTTGCCACAAAGCTGTGGTCAACCCACACAGAAACTTAGGAATTATGTCACTACTTGGTTTCATCTGCCCATGTTAACTGCACCAAGCACACCATTGCCAGGTTTCTGCCACACAAATGTAGGTATTTTAGAAAATCATGTTAAGAAAAGAAGAAAATCACTGTGTTGCTGTACCATGGAATTTTATTTTTTCTATGAAAAGTTCCAGCATCATAGAGCAGAATACATTTTCTAATCTTGAAGCCAGCAAGATTGGGGAGAAAAAAAATGAAAAAGAAATTTAACTTAGTTTTCCTACATACAATTTCTATATTGAGATGACATTCAGATAAAAACCCCTTGAATTACAAAGCAAGCAGACATTACTTATGCAGCTCTCTTCTTAAAAGTAAACGACACATCACACAAGTCACATATGGTGCTTTGCTTGTATAATACGCTACAAATAGAACTATTCAAATGCAACTAGGCAGCTTTTCTATTACCGAAGACCCTAAATATTAATGTTGCAACATGTTTATTACACTACAGTTCATTACCATACTACAGAATGATTCTTCTCTGAGAAAAGGGGTCTTCACATGTGGCTTTCTTCGGAAACACCAAGCATTCTGTTTTCAGGTATCAAAAATACTCAACTTTTCAACACATATTCACAATCACATTAAGCCTCCACTTTCCAAGTAAGGATGTCATAACTAACTAGGAAAGTGATGGAAAGAGATGTTCAGTATTTATTCCTGTTCACATTTATGAGAACATGATCTGGATGGCCGCAATGCCTCATGTAAGTAATGCCCTCATCTGTAGGTGAGTGTGTGCCATCACATCCTGCATAAGAATTAGAGTAACCTGAAGTCTGGGTTCTATCACAAGATTCATGGACAGGCTGCAAGAACTGTAGAACATCTGAACAATCAACACTTCCAAAAAATATCTGCACTTGTAGAACTGCATTATCTCATTTTGAATGGGGTTCTTAGTTGAAAAGTACTATTTCTCTTACTTAATATGGCTTTAAAAATACAGTATACATCACACTTGTGTTACAAATATCTGAAAAACAAATCAACACCAACATTATAACTCATCGCATTAATAAGGAAAGTAAACAGCAGGACTTTTGGAAAAGCATTCAAGTATTTCCCTGAAATACAAAACAAAAAAACAGATCCTAAACTTCGTATGACTGTATTTTAAGCAAGTATCATTTGCAAGTGCTTTTTGTCTTATAGAGCAGTATGAATATTCTGTAGCAAAGATACAGCACACCATTTTGATACTACATAAAAATGGAATGTAAATAACTTCCAGAAAAACAAAAGAAAAAAATTAATCTGTCACTTACAAGAATTTTCAGTTATAAAATGACCAGTCACCATGGCTAGCAGACCAAACACAATAGAATAAAATACATAAGACATGAAACTAACACAAGTTGAATAACAGAAGTACCAATAAATATACATGATGAGAGGATCATTAGCTGTTTAGACACAAAAAAAACACCAACCCTCTCAGATGCAATACATTTTAAAGATAAATACACATTTTAAAAAATAGAGGAGATTGGGGCTAACTTCTGAATAAGTCTCTACAAGAGCAGCAAAACGTAGCCTCAAGTCTGCGTAGGCCACATGTGCCACAATATACAAATCCATACACAAATAATCACTCTCTAGATGTATAGGATAGTCTAATGTTTTTTGCTTTAAACAGAAATCAACACAGTGAATTCATGATTTATCAGATGCTAGTTTCTTCCCTTGAACTGCAGAGAATGCATTTGTTTCATATTTAAATATTATTTTGAAAACTTACAATCATTAACCTTTACTTTTAAACTTCATATTCCAACATCTTCATTTGCAAAGACATTCTAATATATATAGTCAAATTTCCAAAGAACTGCATACTGAAAAGAGAAGCTTTTCATATCTGAATTTTATCTACTTAAAGAACAATTAAAATTTGCTGGTGTTTCAGAAGGTATTTATAATTTCCTGATATAAGTACCACTGAGAGTTGCTTACAAGACATTTCAGTTACAGTGTGCGGTATTTGGTATCATCTAAACAGTCACAAAATCATTTATAATCCCAAATGGCATCATGCACAAAGCCTTTTTAAGTAGATTATGTAGGATAAGGTATGATCTGTATACAGATGTGCTTTTATTTATCAAAGAATTTCTAAACTCTTACTGTTATTACTTAAAGCCAGGAATGTGTGTTTGAATTGCATTGATACGTTGCAAGGTATAGTCAGAATTACAAAATGAAAGAGTTTTCTTAAAACAGATGCAAAAGACAACACTGTTGTCCAGTATTTTAAGCCACATGCAACTACATAGCATTTGCAGTAGAAAACATCATCTCAGACACTTAAAATATGTTGTTTTGATGGCAATGGAAAATCCAATGTTTCATAACATTTAGGTATTATTGGAACAAAACTGCTAAATCAGCTCTCTAGAAAAGCACAGATAATTTATCCGTTATCATGAACACCTATCCACGACAACTTTCTCTTTTTTAACATAGTTTAGATTACATTGCTCCAAGATATATTTTTGTGACTAAAAACAGACACAAAGCAGTAAGATGTCTAAAATTATACTAAATCCATAAAAAAATCCACAAATAAAATTTAAAAATACTTGTCAATTTGACTAAAATGCATATCTACTCAATTTCCTTGAGCTTTTATGTTTTCCTCTCCCCATTTGAGGAACAATGTCTATAGTAATTGTTCAATGTTATTCTGGTAGTAGGCAGCTTCATCTTTAGAGTTTTCCTCAATTCCTCTTGCAAATAGCTTCATTAACTGGCAGTGAACCCTGAAAAATAATAAAATCAATTAATAAGAAATTAATAATTAATCAATTAATAAGAAACTTACTTCTAATAACTCATAAATTTCAAGCAGTGAGACAATTTTTTTTTTTCAGAGTACAGAATCTACTCTCTTCATACAATCCTCCCCTGCAAAGAAGGCTGAGTGCTTTCATGTATCCTCCACTCCTGTTACAATTCTTTTCCCACACAAGAAGTTCCATGGGGCACTTAGATGAGCTGATTTTATGCACTACACAATTTATAAAATCCACTTCTGATTGCCAAGTGATTATGTTTAAACAGAAGTAACTTGCATGAAAATAGTTTGTACTAGTTTTGGTTCCCTTTGTTCTAAAAGCAAGCAAAATCAAGCAATCAAAAAAACTCCTAAAACAAAAGAAAAAAAGCTCTTCAAACGCCACAAACGTCTATTCCATTCCAATTTTATTATTTTCACAACTGCAAACTTTCTCCATACGCCAAGGCTGGAGATAAGACTGCATTGTGTGTGAAAAAGCACACAGTGTGGGTCATAACTCAGTATTTCTGTAGGACAAATATGTTTGCTTAAGCTTAACAAGAAAAGCTGTTGCTCAGAGTAAGTAGGTACTCCACTGGTTTAAAAAGAATCCCTCCAAAAGCACCTTCACCTTCAGCACTTCAGGCACCTGTTCCTAAGATACAGAAGAATGACTTTGAAGTGATCACTAAATATAGATAATTAAAAGTATTCTCTGGGAAGGACTCCAAAAAATAACAAAAGAAAAATAAATTTAATTTCTAAATCAGAAGACTCAAATTTGCTATGCAGAGACACCTTTTTGGGATAAAAAGGCTTACTATTTTCTGGTATATGGAGAGAAATATCAATACTTACCTCACTTGAATTGCTGAACTGTCCAGAGTTTCTCCATCACAATTCCAGGTGCTATTAGCAATATGACAGCAACAGGCTGGATGGTCTCTGCAGAACTGGCCAAACCGTTTCTTTCCTATGTCTGTGACACTGCTTTCATTGTCTTCTGAAAGCTTTGATGCAAACTGAAAACTCTTCACCCGAAAAACATCTATAAATGAGAAGTCAAACTAAAAAAAAAACAAACAAAAACCCACAAACACAAAAATTATTAGAATTACTTCAATAACTTTGAAGTGTTAAGCAACTCAGCATGCAGGACTTTGTATTCAAGAGCCTGTCCACTCCAATTTTCCAGAGAAGCCTACTTACCTAGGGCATAGATTGATTTTTGTTTTCAAGAAACAACACAACTTATAAACAATAAAGTCAAAATGAAACCTTATACTGACTTCAGAGAATATATCGTCAAAAGGAATACATACCTGATCATCTTGGTTTGTATGTCTGACAAGATACCGTAAAAAATCTAATCTTGAGCATTTACGAACTAGAATGAGGTCAGTTGAACCATCTGCCAAATGAGCTGCTGGTGAAAGACCTTTTGGACTTCTTGGACAGGCACAGCTCATATTTACTGCATTGATGGCTAGAAATTTCCCTTTAATAACTTTCCATTCTTCTTCATCTTCTGAAACACAAAGGCATGGAAACAGGTTATTTGAGCTACTCACAAGAACTCTGAAAAGCAATCATTCTTGGCAACTTAGAAGTTTCTATTGGGCATATTTATGTGCTGTCAATGACTATCTAAATTAAACTGCATTTTAAAAAAATCATCTACTTTTCATATATTAAGAGAGGAAATTGCTTTCTCCCTTCAGAGACTGTGATCATCTACTAAAACTGCTCACCATTTCTGACATATGCATGTCAAATTCAAGATCAATGCTATCTGGGTAAATTACAAAGCTCTAGGCAGGAAAACAGACAGAGGTAAGTTACATGTCTTACTGTGAAAGTTCAAGGGGATTTTTAACTTTTGACAAATTTTGGTTTTGGTCTTCAACATGTTAATCTTAAATTAACAGTGATGCAAAGACAGTGGTTTAGTATTTGGGTTCTAAATCAATATTCCTCTTCTGACTTAATGTCATATATTGCACCTTTTCTTTAAAAAGACAGGGTTCAGCATACATCCAACAGAAAGACAGTGAGAGTTTCCACTCCAACCCCAAATGTCTGAAGATGAATACTTTTAACAGAATTCAACTTTCCTGTACAAACTGTTTCTGGAAAACAACAGAGAAGTTTAACAACGTGAAAGCATTCTGTTAACAGATTAGACCTAAACTGAGCTCAGATATGTGACAAAATCAATACGATGTATCAAGAGACAGAAGAATTTTCTGGAACAAAGAAACACTGGCAGACACCACACAGAGTGTCATCTAAAGTGTATTTTCTTGAATAGAGCCTCAGTACAATAAGACAAAGGCATAAAGCAGGCATAACACTCCTTGTCTCTTCCCACTATAGCTAGGCTCAGATATTTAAAATTAAAAACTCCACAGAAGTCTATGGACATATATGTTCTGTGCCTGGAAGAGTTCGTACGTAAAATGCTATTGTTGATGATGGGGGTAAATGAACAGGAAAAGAATATAGAAGTGTGTTTATATATGCTTGTTGAAAGTTTCATCATCAAACCACAGCAAGGTATAAGTTTTGCAGTATATTAACTGGCATGGACTTAAAATCTAATATTATGCAGTTCTCAGCATTTGGGTTAACTTAGTTATTTTCAGGGTGCTTTTCTGATAGAATTATAGATAACATTTATGCTGTATGCTTCGTGTCCTGAAATTCTGATATTCTTTACTGTCTTAGTTTCAGGAACTTCACATTTACTCTACAGAATCACTGTTACTACTTTCTATATAATTTTGGACCTAAAGTCTATGATGCTTTCATTTTGAATTGACCTCTTCGAAGTGCTATATATTTTTAAAAAAATCTTTGGGAAGAATTCTGCAGTAATTCTTTGAACTCTTCTTGCTTCTGCAATTTTTTTTTCTTTAGAACTCCTTACTATCCACTCTTCAGCAACACAACCAAAAAAAAACCACAGAATTACAGTAAAAAATAGAGCAGAACTAATATATGGTGAAAAATTTAAAGGAAACAAAAAACTTTACTCCTCCTGTCTACATAATCCTCTATTCCAGACAAACAAACCACTCTACTCTTAAATTCAATATTTTAAAATCATCTGTCATTTAGTTTTGCTTCCTTTATTGCTGATCTTTTTATGCTGCTTTCAAACTGGACACTAGCAAAAAAAGAAAGAAAGATTCAAAATGTGCATCTTGAGAGGTGAAAAGACTTAAAAAGTGTGAAACTACAGAATGACATTGTCCAAGCTGCAGAGAAATAATAAGGCCCTGCTCTCAGACAAAAGCAACTGAACAGAACATACAAAACAATTGGAGCTGGAACTATGTCTAGAATTATACAAACACTTATTTACAAGAAAATTTGGTTTCCCTGAAGTATAAATGAAACTATGATAATGGATAAATCCTTTTGTTTATCTGAGAAACATTAATAATCTAGTCTATAGTGTGTCTAGCCACATATTTAACTTTTGAAGTATGCTCACTATATTAAGCCTTAAATTACTTAAGGTAGCATAGTTAGATATACTATTACACTAGCCATTTTCACTAGTGGGAAATACTATTAGGTACAAACTTCAGCATAGTGCTAAAAAAAACCTTCACTGTTCAATTAAGAACAAAGTCAAGAAAATATATCACATTTTAAATGACCAGCTGTTTTCATAACCATTCTGCAGGGTGCATCACTGAAATAGCACAAATTACTCACAAAAATATTTTTCATATAATAGTGCAATCATAAACAAGGGGAGCATAAATGGCACTTATTTAAACTCTCTATTGTGTACATATACTGCAAGTTTCTGGAATCAGCATAAAGTACTAACACTGGAAGTTTACTCACCACACGTGCACAGATTTCTGCACAATACAAAGAAATATGTTCAGTGAAAGCCAATGTAGGCATCCTTCTGAATGGTACACAAACCAAGTAGACACAATGAACAAGCCAGCCAATACATCCAGCTGACTGGATGCTTATCTGAGGTGGCAATTTAAAAATCGTTTTTGTTTCAAATCAAGAGCAGCTGATTGTTAGTGTTTGCTTACAAGTGCTGCATGGAGAAGACTAGTCTGCAGAGAAAAATCCATTTTATTCTTAGTAGTGGGTTAAGTCCACAATACCCTACATAGTCAGCTGTCTAATGTTTGGTGCAAACCTGGCTAACACAGTCTTGATTGCTTACTAATCTGTAGATTTCTTCTGCCTTTGCTCCTTTGCTGAATGAAAGCTAACAACCAAGAGAATTTAAAACAAAGAATTAAGAAAAAAACTCAAAAGAACAACAAAAAACCCCCACAATCCACAAACCAAAAATAAACCCCAGAACACTCAAACCCAAAAAATCCGCCCCCCTCAAAAAAAAAAAAAGTGGAAATTTCTAATTGCAGTTATTTCACAAAGAGGTTAAGACTTTTTCTTACCAAAAACCCCTACTACCAAATTAAGCTCCTAAGAAAACATTATGTAAAGCAGTTTCTTCAGCTGAATCTGGCCATAAATTAGAACAATTGAAGAAATACTCTGATCTGGCCATCTGTTGACTATATTCAAGATCTGAAAGCAGTAGCTAAGATAAAAGCATTACATGTAAGCATATGTAACAGAAATCTATACATGGTGTATATGCTTCCAACGAATCTCTATAGTGTGGTGTCACTCTGCGCCTAAAGCCTGGCACAGATACTGTGCAAAATGACTGTAATTATAAGATAACTTAGCTCACATGGACTAATGTTGAATCAAGAAAATTAGTTTCATGCACTGGCCTCTACAAGAGAAAAAAAAAAAAGCTGCCTGCTGTATAAGAGGTGTTTATCTAAGACAGCAAACTGGGACCAGAGGCAAATTTGTCTAAATGAATCTACGTATCTTACTCCCACAAGGTTACAAGTTTATCATATCACTGCTTCAGATTAGGACACAGTAGTCAGACATAAAGATACAACTAGGATGACTGCACAGAATCTAGTATATTAACAGCTGCTTTAACAAAAAGAAGGAAGAGTCATGCCCTTAAAAAAATATTTTTTAAAATTCCATCTAAGTCTGTACAAGAGCTTAAATTGAGGGAAAAATAATAGCGTAACTAGAGAACAAGGCAAGAAGTCTCTTTAATCACTTATATTGAGTACTGGTAAGGTATTGCACAGAAATACTTAGGTCTACCAGGTCAGTTGTTAGTTGTCCACATTCACTGCCTCAATTATTTAATAAACGGCTTTACACATGATAACTTTTATGCTAACAAACACAATTTTTAAATCCTGATCTATTCTAAAAGTTATTTTAATGAAATACTTCCCTCTACACTAGCTCACAGTTTAACAGTTAAGTCTAACAAAAAGAATAGAGTCCTGCTTCACTGGATTATTTTTCCCGAAGAAATCAAACACATTAAAATGCTCAAGTAATTAGTATAATTTTACCTGATCTTCCTGAGGTTTAGGCAGAGGATATGCTTTATATTTTTCACGTATTTATATGTATTTTCCTTGAACTTAGAAAAACAATGGATTATCTAGTAACTTGAAATGTTTAAAAACGTAACAAAAGACACACTTGAATTCTGAAAAGTAATTTATATAATACCACATAATTTTACTTTCCATTACAAATTACCTTCATGTTTTAATCCACATTCGTTGCGCTGTTCTGCCAGCTGTTGCTCACTTTTCTTGCAAATGTAACATCTAAAAACAAAAATATCATTCAGTTCTTGGAAACAAAACTGTTAGTCTCTTCAACTTCGTTTTACCCAATAATTACAAGACTTTCCCCTACAACAGGATGCAGCACAGAACTGACAACCCTGACACGGTGTGAATCATGACAGCCCTTTATGCTGTATAGGTATACTTATATAAACCCCTTGTAAGAAGCAACACCGCTCACACTCTGATTTGATTTCAACTCAACCTGAGTTTCAGCTTTCTGAGTTGTGATCCTCCATATTTAGGCAATGTGTCTGTCTTCTTCCAAAGTAGGTAATTTTGCTTCCACCTTCTCTTCACTTTTCCAGTCCTTATTCTTCCATGTTGGTTTTCTATCCTGCTTATTCAAATTTCTGTCTATCAGAATGGACTGTTCTTGTGCTTTGAGGAGCTGCCAACCAACTCTACCAGGCCTCTGTCCTCCAGGGCTGACTGCCAGGGAACCTTGCCAAGACTCCTGAACAACCCAAAATCTGTTCTCCTGAAGTTCAAAGGTTGCAATCCTGCCTTTTTTGCCTTGCTTTCTTCTCTCTGGATTTAAATATCCATAATCTCATGGTCACCACTGCCACAACTGCTCTCAACCATCACATCCCACAATTCCCTTTTCTGTAACAAGACCCGGATATCATTTGTCCTAGATAGCTTGTCATCATCACAGTCCAAGATCTTCCTTAATGCTTGTGTTCAGCCCTATCACCCTATAAGTGATCACCAGGATGCATAAAATCCCCTGAGATGCACCAGGTACTCTTTCTTCCCTAAGACCTGATGACAGGTTTCTTCCTCCAGAGCTTTCCCTGCATGAAGGAACTCAATAGATCAGGATAATTGCTCCAGCTAGTATTGGAGACTATGATCTGTAGCATGTCACAGCACTAGCACAGCAGTCTCAACAAGTTTAATGTAGTCTCTGGTCAATGCTTCTGGCTCCTCGGTATCCTGCTCTGCTGTTTGCTGCTGTGACAACCACTACATTTGATAGCTACATTCATACGTATAGAAGAATAACAAATGCTATTGTACAATTTCAAGCACAATTTTACTGCACAACTGCAAGCAAACAGAAAGGAAGGTACACTGGGAGATTAAGGAAGATCTCTTGATCAGAGAAACAAGTGAAGATTATTACAAAACTTTGTCTCTGATGAGGTTCTGGTAACAAGGAAGGGTGCTACTGGGGTGGCTTCTACAAGGAGTTTCTATTAGCTTCCCCAGCTCCAAGTTAAGACCTGCATTTGGGCAATGTCAAACCAACCAGTGACAGTGGAACCACCCCTTTGATAAGACAAGGAAAAACCTGCTGGGAAATTTTGCTTTGGAATGGGATATGAGAGAAACAACTATGTGCACTGGACCACATGCTTACGCAGCAGGCTGAACCTTTGCAGTCCATGATGAGCAACAGTGGAGAATCCTGTCTGTGGCTGGTGAAAGACCCAGCACACCACAGCAGGCAGCTGTGCTCAAAGAAATCCACGACTCCAAAGAAAGTCTACGATGGAGCAGTCCATCGTTGGGAGGACTGCACCCTGCAAAAGGGACCCACATGGGAGCAGTTCATGAAGAGCTGCAGCTCCATAGTAAGGATTTTCATTGGAGTTCATGGATGATTGTCTCCCATGGGAGAGACTCCATCTTGCCACAGGGGATAATTGTGACAAGACCTTCCCTTAAGGAGAGAAGAGTCACACACCACTGGCAGGAAGTAAAGAAACCTAGGAGCAGAGGTGAACTGGGAAAGAAGACAGGGGCAGGAGAAAAGTATATTTAAGATTTAGGGTTTTCTCATTTGTCCTACTCTGATTTGATTGGTAAATCGGTGGTGTTTTTGTTTAAATAGATTATTTTTCCTCCAAGCTGAGATTGGGTTTTGCCTATGACCATAACTGGTGAGGAAACTCTCCCTGTCCTTACATGGACCTTCTAACCTTTTAAAAATTTTCTCTCCCCATTCCTCCAGAGGCAGGGCAGAGTAGGAGTGAATGAGCGGATTCATAGTACTTTGTTGCTGTCTGATTGGGCTGAACTCACAAGAAGAACATAGTAATAGACTATAAAAAAAACCACTAAATAGGCTGATTCTCAGGATGAGTCATGCCAGCTGTTGTAATAGCAGTAAACAATCACTAGAATTGCTAGAACCAATTAGAATGTGAACATTTGAGAATTTTGAATAATTCTCTACATTTGTAGAAGAAACAAGGCATCTGGACTTTTCATTTATTAGCAGTAACACAGTTGAGTGCACACATCACCTTGTAACTTCTACTGTGCTGCTATACTTTGCTTCATTTAAAATGGAAGGAAAGGGGGACCAACTAACAAGACTTTATTACACTTTTCTTTACTGACCTGATAAAATGAAGTGTTCTCTTTAACAAGCCAATAAACTTTTTTACAAGGTTGTCTCTTTCAGAGTAAGTGTTTTGACATTAAAACCAACACTTCTGTTACCTCTGTTTATGTACACATCTTTTCAAACAATTCACATCAAAAAACAAGAGATAAACATTAGCCTACCCTGTTCTGCAGCTATCTTTATCTCTTGGAGATCCCAGTGTGTGTTTTGCTGGTTGAAAAGAAATTGTTCCTTCATAGTAATGATGAGAAAGGAAAGTCTTGAAGCCTACATAAAAACACATTAAGCACCATTAAGTCATTATAAATCCACATTGCAAACACCTCTATATACATCCCTTGATTGCTCCTTGCTTTCATTATCTAAGGACTGCAAAACAACTGCTGCTGTCCCCAAGCTCACAGCTCTATTATGATGTTTTAGACTACAAAGGAAATACTACATGATCACCTCAACTATTTATTATTTACCTTGCTTGATATCTTTAAAAAACAATTAAAATTGTAGCTGTATGTTGCCGTATTTGGCCCACGCTACTCAAATCCTATGACATCCTCTTTCCCTAACACAAGACAAACTGAAGGCAAAAAAGTTTCCAGTAGCATATGATTTATCCAAATAAGCTAATTAGAAGGACAAAATGAACAATTTGTTCCATCAGCTGAATGTCCAAGACAGGAGCAACCCTCTCTCGCCGACTGGAAAGAAAGTCAAAATGATTAACACAGAAAGTCGATGACTTTTTAGGCAGCTATCACTAGGTGACAAGGTGACATATACTTAACGCAGCTTTAATGAGCATGCTGTTAACATTATCCCTGAAATTAGAGCTTTACATAACACTGCCAAAGTACTTGGTACCACAAGGAGCTGGAAACCAGCTTCTCTGATGTTTAAAAGCCTCAGAGAAGCTTGGTTTGGAGACAGTACATCAATCACAGCAATGTGTTTACATGCTGACAAAAGAATGTGATAGTTACACCAGTTACCTGAGTAATCGTATCTTATCGGACCCATCCACCGCTTCTTCTCACTATCTTTTAATAGATCTCCATAAAAACCATAACCCAGCAATGACACAGAGTACTTCAAAAACGTGTTGTTATGATGTACAGAAGAGACATCCAGAGGCTGACAGTCGCCTATGAAGATTAGAAATGCAAGGTTCTGTTAAGGCTTATCTTGTTTGTAGCTGCAAACACTGTAATAGCTTTAATATTAGAGTGCTCTAGAAAAACAAAGAACAGATGTCATGTCTATGTCATAGTACATATATCAGCTATCTATATAAATTTACTATTACACATTTGTAATTTATTACATTATTTAAAATTTATTATTTTTTTTTTACTATTAATTTATTTAAGTACTGAATGGTTTTAAAATATTAAGTGAAAATGGATCAGTATGCTAAAACTATATAATAAAGAATTTACTCTCATTTGTAATGTAGTAGAAGAAGGAGATGTTATAAAAGATCAATGTAGTATCTGTACATCTACCAGATACTACTTCATCCTATATGCAATGCTATCAGAGGACAATTCAAGCTTGAAAGGGCTTTAGGTTTCTCATCAAACTTTCCACTAAAAGTAGGTTCAGCTATGAGGTCTGACCAGAGCTTATCCAGTCATGTCCTGAAAATCCATAAGAACAGACAGTACACCATCTCTGACATCCTCATAGTTCAAGCTTTGGAGTGGTGGTGGGTTTCGTGGTGGTGAGGGGGTGTGCTGTTCCCTTGATTGTGTTGTGGGTTTTTTTTGCAGTGATTGATGGGGTTTTTTTGTCAGTTTATCTTTTTTCTTCTGTTTCATTTTATGCCCATTGTCTCACATCCTTGTCATAACACTTCTCATCCATGCTAGACCTCTTCTGTTTAACACCTTTATTGATGATTTTGATGAAGACAGGGCGTGTCATCAGTAAGTTTGCAGATGACACCAAGTTAGGTGGGAGAGTTAATCTGCATGAGGATAGGGAGGCTCTACAGAGGGACCTGAATAAATTGGATCAATGGGCCAATGTTAATAGGATGAACTCCAACAAGGCCAAATGCAAGGTCCTGCACTTGAGTCACAACAACCCCAAGCAATGCTTGGGGAAGTGTGCCTTGAAAGCTGTCTGGCAGAAAGAGACCTTGGAGTTCTAATTGACAAGCAACTGAGTATGAGCCAGCAGTGTGCCTAGGTAGCCAAGAAAGCCAACAGCATCCTGGCTTGTAGTAGAAATGCTGTGTTCAGCTGGAGTAGGGAGGTGACTGTCCCCTTGTACTCTGCTTTGGTGAGGCCACACCTCAAGTAACATGTTCAGTTTTGAGATCGTGAATACAGGAGGGATGTGGAAGTGCTGGGGCAAGTGCAGAGTAGGGCAATGAAGCTTGTGAAGGGCCTGGAGAATAAATCTTATGATGAGCAATTGAGGAAGCTGGGGGTGTTTTGTTTGAAAAAGAGAAGGCTAAGAGGAGACCTGATTGCTCTCTGCAATTACCTGAAAGGATGTTGTAGAGATGTTGGTGCTGGTCTCTTCTCATAAGTAATTAGTAATAGAACAAGAGAGAATAGCCTTAAGCTGTGACTGGGTAGGTTTAGACCGGACATTAGGAAAAAATCTTTCACAGAAAGAGTGCTCAGGCATTGGAATGGACTGCCCAGGGAGGTGGCTGAGTCACCAACCTTGGATATGTTTAAAGGTTGTTTGAATGTGGTGCCTAGGGATATGGTTTAGGGGTGAACCTTGTAGAGTAGGATTTGGGGTTGGACTTGGTGATCCTGAAAGTCTTTTGCAACATGAATGTTTCTGTGATTCCAACATATGTGTACATATGCACAATTAATAACACAACTAAAATGCTGTGATACACTCAAGTTTACCTCTCTGTCTCTCTAATTGAACTCCAATTGCCTCAACTCTACATATGCTGAGTAGATTTAGTAACAGTGACCCACACATGTAAGCTTTGGCAGCACCAGCTCCTAAAATATCAACTGAAAAGCACTCAATAATAAATGACAATAATTGTCACTTGTAAAGTTCTATCCTTTATGCTTATGGAACATCATTATTACTGGAGACTTGCACAATTTTTCAAATTTTCAGTATGTGGCAAGATACGATGCTTGATATCACAAATTACAATGCACTGGAAATGCCAAGCTGACTCCTTCAATCCCCACCACAGTTCAGAGACTCCATTACTAGAGGACTTTGAGAAGTGGCAATGTCAGCATCCCTACTTATGACAGTGTATCAGAAAGCACTGAGAGTCACTCTTCTTCTCCTAGTTCTTCCTCAAATGTAAGACTTAAAAATAGTAAAAGTAGGGAATTATCAGCTAATTCCAGTCAAGCTGAAGCCATACTTCTAACCTGGCACAGAAGCACTGAATTGCACAGGACAGCTGGGCAGCTAGCACAAAATACCATGTACATACACTTATAACAGCTTTCTCAAAGGTGGAGGGGGAGAGAGTCCAACAGCTTACACTGCATATAGTATTTTACTGCTATTTTCAAAAGCATGCCAGAATGTACCTAAGCAACAGATATAAAATTTCAAAGCAGTATGATCCCCCGAAAACAGAATTACAGCTATTATATTCAAACTGTATTTCACAAACACATATATAAAAGGCCTAAGTGGAATTACTACATTTAGCTAACCATTTTCATATAAAAATAGTGAACTGTGATCACCCACCTACAATTATATGAAGAGCTGATGTTACTGGATCAGAAATGCCGATAGTTGAATAACATATGCAGTCTGTTGATCCTGAAAAATAAAGAACTAGTTAATTCACCTATTTTCAAACAAGCATTACCATCAGAGTCTTCCATATAAAAGCACAAGGTTCCTTTGGCCCGCTCCTTTCTATTTTATGGGAAGAATATAAGGATACAAATATTATTTAAATTATAGCATTCCCCCCCAACTTGATGAGCAGAACTTATTTCTTTCCATGTGAAAACTTGCATTATATAAGTAATAAATTTATAGCAGTCAGTTAAAAAAAATAAGTTAATTCGCATGAACAATGTCAGGATTACGTTACAACTTTTACATCAGTTAAGAAAAGAGGGGGAGGAAGGCATATGCTGGCTATTCTTTGTTTCTTACTCATTGAGATCTCATGAGAAGAAGACAGTCTCCTCTTTGAGAGGGTGATCTAAATTCCAGACTGTCAACATCACCTTCTCCTCAAGCTTCATCTTAAAACAGAAGCTCCTGCTTAGTTGTTTCACAGTTAGTAAATGCTTGCTTTCAGGAATAAGTTTATAAATATGGGATCAAAGAGAACAGAAGTGTGCCTTTACTGTCTTGAGCAAAACACCTACAAGAAGCAGAGAAGTTTTATGTTTCACCTATATTTTGTGTTTGTCACTAACTAGCTTCAGGCCAATTCTCACGCAGAGAGATGTGAAGTCTGAAATTAATTCTGAGGTTCTAAAATGAAAGGACTGAGGAAGACACCAAAGTGTTTACCAGCTGTTAAATCATCCCTCTTTATCAGATGTGCCAGCAGAGTATCAGCTACAAACAGTAAAATATTACTTTCCACGCCCCCACTCTCACTTACTAGTTTGGAACAATGAAATCAGCTTAATTCCTTACACAGAATCCAAAAGAATATGACCAGTTGTAACACTGAACCAAGAATAGAATTTGTGGTACTAATTTAAAGGTAGCTTCATAATCAAACAAATTCTACACCATTAAGTGGCTCTTGAATAGATTTGGAATTTACTATTGGATGGACATCCAAACCCCACCCAAGTCTATCTTATTTCATCAGTATAATTCTGCAAAGGAAGGCAGAATTAAAATGTGAAGCATAGCTTGACAAATATTCCTTGATTAATACTTTAGGATTGCTAGAGCACTTAATTTGGGCAAGAATCTTTCAATAGATCATGAGTCTTGACTAGGATGTAGCGTTGTTTGTTCTGGATAAACCAAAATTATATACATTCTCTGTCAGATATTTGGAAGTAGCTACACGTGTACATGTGATACTGCAGATTACGTCAAAACTTTCACAAGGAGAAGTTTTGATCAAGATAATCTTGTCAAGAATGCTGAAATCAGGTTGAGATTGATTGAAAATACTCCAGTTCAGACCTTATTTGAAGGGACTCAGGTAACAAGACAGGTAGATGCAACACAAGATCCACAAGTTCTACTGATATTGACCAGATGCTCTCTGGCTGTTATATTAACTTAAATGCTCATCTCACCTGCAGATCTAAATGTAAGCATGAAAATTTGAGCATCAATTTAAAATTGAAACTCACTCTAAGGAGACCAGTTCCGTAACCTAAAATGACACAAACTACAAGTGTTCAAGTGCTGCAGATTACTCTGCTTGGGTTTCAATTGCTACTCTAGTACAATAGCTGTCTTGCACAAGACTAGTAGCAGCATACCACCATATGTAGTAGCTGAATCCCAAACTGAAATCTACCAGCTAAAGTCCTAGACATTTTGATAACAAGAGCCTACTGCAAATGTAGAGGGCATATAAACTAGGCTATGTTAACATTAGTATAATTACTTGAATATTTACCATGTCATCTACTACACTAGAGCCCTGTTTCATTAGTAACTTTCCCCCAAAGTCTGTTATCAGGAGGTGTATTATGTATTCATACGGCTGTTATATATCAAAGTTCTACCTTTTTCCCCTCCCCCAAATTAAACATTGTAATTCAAAAAATAAATTTACAAAATTGAAAATAAATTATTTTAATTAATTGCATATATTATCAAGACACAAATATAAAATATTAGTGTGTACTCCTCATAAGGTACTTTTGCTAAGGCAAGATTAAAGAAAGCAAAGTGATGAGCTGCACTACATAGAATAAAGTACAGCCAAGTTACCAGAGTTCCATTTTGCACACAATATTGCTGGACATTTGTGAGTAGACAAATCATGTCAACATGTACTTGGACACCATAAGCTGTAAATTGGTCTAAGAACTACCAAAGTGATTAGCAAAACCAGTTATTTTACTGTTTGCATGGAAGAGTTTATGCCATTGATTCTGAGGACCCTCTCAAAAAAAAAAAAATCAGTGCTAACATCAACTATATGAAAAAATATTAGACTACTAACCTACAATTAAGTTTTCTCCCACCAAAACTCAGATTCTGTGGGCTCTAAGTATTCATTTTTTCCACTTTTATTGATTAAATTCTAAAGACCTCAAAGTACTAAACTAAGCAGATGACAAAATCAAGTCAACTGGATGTCAATCCCATAGAAAAGAGTGAATTTAATAAAGAAACAGAAATACTTCTGCTGCTTGTGAGTACTGCCCTGTGTAAGATACTTGACGGGGTCAGGTGCTCCCACAGACCACAGAGAATCCTCGGAGGCAAGTTAATACACCAACAGAATGCTGTACTGCAGAATAACTTCAGTGCAGGTCCCATATGTTTGTGGTATTTTTGTGAAGTCATAGTTCCTACAGTCACCTCAGCAACAAAATATCAAGTGAGCCATACTAATGGCAGAATAACTGCATACTCATGGTCAAGCAGCACTTCGTATTTTGAAAAATCTAGAGGGTGACATTTCTGAGAAATTATTTTCAAATGACAAGGATCTGACAGGTTCCAAAGTAAGAGGAGAAGCTATTGTTACAAGAACAAATGAATGGTCTGGACATAGAGCCAAATGCCTACTCAAAGTTTTATAAATCTTCTTTTCTGCATCCAGACTTATCTGCAGAATGAAAGGCTGGATTAAAAAGGAGTGGTTCAGAAGGACTTCGGTCTCCTTTTTTTGGTAGATAATCACTTCTATTGAAGTTCAGAAGTACAAAAATGGATTAATACAATAATGACAAATTTAAGAGATTAAGTTAATATAACAGGGAAAGCAATCTTGATTTAGTTGTATTTATAGTAGCCCACCATGTTAAATGCAGAATTTAGCTCTAAGATAGTAATTTTAAGTTTGTCATGTTTCTGGAAATGCTGAAGGAGAAACATAAAGCACTGTATTTGAGATTTCAATCCAGACAAACTGAACTTGGAAATGAGATGCTAAACTGCAAAAATCATTAAGTACTAACATTGTAACAAAAGACACATCACTTGGAGTCATTTAAATGAAAAAGAAAAAAAATTATATTGAATCTGTGTTTTAAGTTTGTGAATACATGCTTCACCATTTTTCTGAACTACTTTCATATAATAAACCTGTGTTGTGTTTACTGTTCTTAGCTTTCATAGCTACACAGCAACATTCTGATGATAATTATATTGAACACTTCAATCCTAGACATTAGAGTTCATATCTTGACCATGAAAGTGAAAGGGATCTGGATACACTAGAAGCCTAAATCACTACTGTAATTATCACTTTGTATCTACTTTACTTAATCTTCCCTAGTCCTTGAAAGGTTTTCTCCCCCTATCCACAGGGTAGGCTGGCAGACTTGCCCTTTTTGAAGAATGAATGCATTACTCTTATGCCACAGCAAAGAAACACGATTATTTTGTCTACCTGCTGAGATCATACAGGCATTTAATCTATTTCTTCTCCTTTATTAGAGTTCTCCAACAGCAGCTCACAGTTTCATTGTCCCGCTCTTTGCCAGGTTTAGTAAGAACAAATTACTTTTACTTACTCCAGAGGGTGTAAATTTACTACTAAACCACAGGTGAAACCTCAGTAGTGTCATTTCTCATAAGATTACCTGTTTTTAAGTTCTATGGAGGCATGGTACCACTCTGTATGCAGTGAGAAACCATGGTTGGATATGCTTTTATGGCTAGAGAGCATCAGGAGGATGTCATTTGGCAGGTGTACCAACTTGCAGTAATCTCATCACAAGGCAAAAGTTTGTCAGATTGCTACAACCTCCACTCATAACAGCAAATCTGTTTTCAACAGCAACCAGTCAATTTGCAGTGGCAGATTTGAAGAATGGCTGCAACTAGAAAAATTTAGAAGTGCCAGGAGTAAATGTATTTTTTATTTACATGAATAATCACAAATTATTTTATTAATATGCACCACAAAGTGTAAGAATAAATGATATATTTTAATCAGAAAACACAGTAAGGAAAGAGAGAGTCTGGAAATGGACACATCTGTTAAAAAAAAAGGGGCAAACAGGGGCTTTCTCCAGGAAATTAGAGCCACAATTTGAAAGTAGCATCCAATGTTAAAAAACAAAAAAAAAATCCTGCATGATGCATTCTGCCTATGAAATAATGCTAGTTACTCAAAAATGGATATACAAATGAGAATGTTTTAGCATTTAATCTGTCATTTCAAACTTTCGTACAATTAAATTGATGGCTTCTGAGAAAAGATTACTGAATTCAATGTTTGAATACAGTGTTTAATCACAACCACAAACCACAACTTGCCGTAGCTTTGCTAGTACAGCTTGACATTAACACTAAATGATAAAAAGAGTCAAAACCACTGACTCAGTGTTGTCCTATCTCAAGACTCCTGCCCTCCACAAGAAATCTGTGCCATGTATTGGAAAACACACAAAGCTTTAGAACACAGCCAGCATGGGTTTAGGAAAGGGCAAGTACTGCCTGACCAACCTGATCGCTTTTACGATCAGGTTACCTGACTGGTCAATGTGGGGAAGGCTATGGATTTAGTCTACCTGGACTTCAGCAAAGCCTTTGACACCATTTGCCACAACAAGCTCCTGGCAAAGCTGGCAGCTCGTAGCTTGGACAGATCCACTCTGAAATGGGTCAAGAACTGGCTGGAGGGATTGGCCCAGAGAGTGGTGATGAACAGTGCCATATCCAGCTGGCAACCAGTCACTAGTGGTGACTGGGACCAGTGCTGGGCCCGATTCTGTCCAGTATCTTTACTGACAACCTGGACGAGGGAATTGAGTCCATCATCACTAAGTTTGCAGATGACACCGAGTTAGGGGCAGATGTTGATCTGCTGGAGGGTAGGAGGGACCTGCAGAGGGACCTGGACAGGTTGGATGGGTGGGCAGAGGCCAGTGGGATGAGATTTAACAAGGCTAAGTGTAGCGTTCTACACTTTGGTCACAACAACCCCAGGCAGCACTACAGGCTTGGGACAGAGTGGCTGGAGAGCAGCCAGGCAGAGAGGGACCTGGGGATACTGGTAGATAGTAGGCTGAACATAAGTCAGCAGTGTGTCCAGGTGGCCAGGAGAGCCAATGGCATCCTGGCCTGTATCAGGAACAGTGTGGCCAGCAGGACAGGGGAAGTTATCCTTCCCATGTACTTGGCATGGCTCAGGCCACATCTTGAATACTGCATCCAGTTCTGGTCTCCTCAATTCAAGAGAGATGTTGAGGTACCAGAACGTGTCCAGAGAAGGGTGACAAAGCTGGTGAGGGGCCTGCAGCACAGCCCTGTGAGGAGAGGCTGAAGGAGCTGGGGTTGTCTAACCTGGAGGAGGCTTGGGGGTGACTTCATTGCTGTCTGAAACTACCTAAAGGGAGGTTATAGCCAGGTGGATGTTGGTCTCTTATCCCAAGCAACCAGCAACCGAATGAGGGGACACAGTCTCAAGTTGTGCCAGGGGAGATATAGGCTGGATAGTACAAAGAAGCGCTTCACAGAGAGAGTGGTTTGCCATTGGAATGGGCTGCCCAGGCAGGTGGTGATGTCACTGTCCCTGGAGGTGTTCAAGAAAGGACTGTATGGAGCACTTAGTGTCATGGTATAGTTCACTGGATAGGGTTTTGTGAGAGGTTGGACTGGATGAACTTGGAGGTCTCTTCCAACCTGGCCAATTCTATTCTTTTAACTTAATCGGTAAACTATAGGTAGAACTTGTTTTCAAAATCTGCTAATGAGATCTTAGCAAAAAAAAAGCCTCAAGGATATCACTTGCTTTAGAACAGATTTCTTGCATGAGGCTATGACCTAGAAGATATGTTGGGATCAATACATGGTCAGAGCTCCATTACATTAAGTGAAGATGAAAAGAGAACACAAAGGGCTGAATAAAACCAAAACCCACACAACAAAAAAATTCCCACCAAACTCTTACTGTCCTCCTGACCACCCTGCAATGTGTGAGCGTGGCCATTTCATTCACTATTTATGCTCCTGTGATGGATTGATACGTTAAGAAAGAGTTAAGATTTGTTCAGTGACATTTCAGGAAATAAGCAGCTTCCTGTTTCTTTTGGTAATGGATCATTTTGAATACTGTACAATATACACACAAATCACGATACATTATTACCCTCTGTGCTTCCAAAAACTTTATTAATAGAACTTCAAGGCCAGCTTCCCTATATACTATTATAAATACTTTTTGAGGGATTTGAATCATAGAATAGATTCCAGATTTTTTTTTCTGCTGGAAAAGAACTCGAAGATCAAGTCCAGCCATTATGAATAATGACTTGGAGAAAGTATTTTACTGATAGCACTAATTACAAGCCTGTACCCCATATTAGTGACAGACTAGAGCATGCAGTATACATTCTAATAGCAAGCAGTTAACAACGGAAGAAAAAAGAAAAAACACTTTAGGATTTAAGGGAAGAAAGTGACTGTTAGATGATAGCAATATTAAAATATCAGTGAAGATCATATTTCTGGGTTGCAATTGAAAAATATGCATTAAGAAATCCTTGGAAAAGCAAGGTTAATCTTTCATTTTTTTGACATGCTTGCAGTTGATTTCCTAAAGAAAAAGAAAGCTTTTAAAATTGCAATTCTGCTGGGTTTTTTTCAATTATAGTTTCTTATGGACACTAATACCACTAGCAGGCAGAATCTTCGGGAACTAATCATAAAAGCAAAAACACTTAGTCCAAGAAATTTGCCCAACTAAAGAACACAAAGGGTAAAGAACTTCAAATTATATTCTCATTAAGTTTACCCAGACTGACTGTAGTACAAAGCTTTAATAAATAAAATCAGAATATGATTAATTAAGGGTTCTGTATAGCAGAATTACTGTAATGTGCTAGCTAGTAAGAAGAACGAAAAAAAGCAAGAGGATATTCACATTGTAACCCCTTCTTTACTGCAATCAGAAAGGACTAAGCTTCTTTCAAGCAATAATTTGGACCAGTTGAGTTTGCATACATTCTTTATAAAGATATAATGACTATAAAAAATAGTCCCCTAAAACCTGAGAGTAGAAATACCCTATTTAATTTTATTTATTTTTAAAACCTGTACTTAATTTTCTCACAAAGTCTGTGTTTTAGTTCTAGTTAGATGCTCATAATGTTTATTTCATATCCCATTTCTTTAATTAAAATCTCAAGCATCTGACAAGAAAAAGAGAATAGCACATGAAAGAACTGAACTGTTTGTCTTTCCACACAGTCCTCAGAACTGCAGATGACATTAAAGAGCTGCAACAGAGAATTCAGTCCTGGAAAAGAGTAATCTTGTAAATTCACTTTTGAAGGAATCTTGTGGACCAACTGGGCAGGGTGAAGCAATACCTGGGACACTAAATTTCAAAGTAAGATTGATACAAAGAGTGCCTATGGTCATTTAAAAAGTTTAGCATCAAAGATCCAAGACTTGAATTCCTAGAATGAGTGCTCACAATGCTTCTCAATGACAGTAGTCAGGATCGTCTGAAAAAGTGGCTGACATTGAGAACCATGAAGGCATAGCATCTCTTAAAAAGGGGCAGAAACTGCAACTTGGATAGGCACCTGAGGACTGCTCCTCAGCTGTAGCTGCCTTATGCTTTCTGTGACAACTGGAGAAAGAGAACAAAATAATTTAAAACAAACAAACAACAAACAAACTAAAACCCAAAACCTACACACACAAAAAGACCAGAAGAAATCTTAGTATTTATTTAGAGTTTGCCAGACCAGTGGGAGATTCTCCTTTTAACTAAATTTGTGGAGAATATGGGATAGGAGCACTGGAACTGGAAAACATAAATCTCTGCTCAGGAAATTTCATTCATAAATGTGTCCTGATGGGCAGAGTTACAATTGTCAACATCTAATCTTGAATTAACACACAATAATTCACAAAACAAACAAACAAACCAACCCCAAGCAAACAAAATATTATCAGTAATGAAATTCTGAAATTACACATTAAGGCTGTATTTCTTTCACAAAGTAGTCTTCCCAAATAAAACTGCACGTGATCAATAATTATACTGGCACATAATCAGCTTTAGCTAGGTATCTTTTACACTTAGGCCTATACTCTAGAAGTTAAGAATAAGAAGAATTTTTTAAAATAAACTGAAAGTTAACCCTTTCTTACCAGCAGGAATTATGCCAATCCTTATATTGCACTGGACTAACGGTGCTTTGGGATTATTTTGGTCTATGCCAGAGTCCTTCTGCATTCTTCCAATGAGACCATGCATCACTTCACTGAACATGCCGTCCCCACCAACACAAACAACACTGCCAGGAAACACAAATTAGAATGCACACTAACAGTCAATAAACAACACGGCAAGTGTTCTACTTAGGGCATGCACTGGGCACAGAAAAAACAGTTGTGCTATTCTCCTTCATTTTTACAAAATGTAGTAGCACATGGTCAATTTGGAAATAAACGAAAAGCAGAAAAAAAATCAAACTGGACAACTGCAGATGCACTTAAAAATGTCTGTAACATTAGAAAAAAATGTTGAAATGAATCCTAAAAACACTCCATGTTTACCCTATTCTGCAGTGTGTGGACAGACAAGTATCAGTGGAAATTCACTGGAAAACACTGAAATTCACAAGGAAAACACTGAACAAGGCTGTACATACAGCTCTCTAACTTAACAAAATACAAGTAGGGTACCTTTATTAAAAAGGGAAAAGGAAGTTAACACTTGTAGCTTCAGGCATAAGTGTATTTTACACCACTAATTTAATACATCACATGAAAGCCAGTAGCAGAAAAGTGCATGCTTGAATGATGTTTTGAACATGCTGAAGCCAAAATGACAGTAGTCATGTGTATCTGCAAAACTCATAATGAAACACAGGATTCTAAAAGTAATCAGTTGCAAAACTCTGATTTGCACACTTAATTCAGGTCAGAGCTGGTGCAGCAGCTACACAAATACTCAATTTGTCAAAGCAGAGAGTCCACAGCCAAGCAAATACAAGGAAGTAAGACTGATTCACAGCAGCATATATTCCATGCACAATAATAAAATGCACACTCGGCACTCTAAAAGCATAAACATTATTTAAGTCTAAGACATAATTCAAATACATTTGAAATGAACACTTCATAAATCCAAAGTTATGCATGTGGACTCCAGCATACATGTTTAGCAATGTTTACTGCTACCTATAGCAATAATTTCCAATGCATAAACTAATACTTACTCTTCCACATAGTCAGCAAAAGATATTGCAGAATGAGCACTTATTTCATAGGACAAATTAATTGAATTTTCAAGTACAGATGATTTAGATTTACTTATTGTATTTTCAACACAAGGAAAGCTTGGAAAAACCCAGCCATTTCTTCATGAACGGAGAGGACAGCCTTAAAAATTTACACTGTCCCACTCTAAGTCAAAACAAAAGAGACTGGGAAAGAAGGGAAAAAAGAATGTTTGTTTTTCAGTTTTATGATTAATTTCTCTCTCCTAGTTTAATTACATCATTCCTTTTTAGCCTGTCTCAGATTTCTCTGCAGACTCTAAGAGAGAAATCAAGTGGACAAAAATTTTCATGTAAATGCAAGGTTGACATTGTCTCAGTAATGTTCTATTTATAACAAATACTACATCCAGGCTCAGAGAGGACAATAACATGAACGTCTGTACTAAGCAAGGGTAAATATTAACAGATACGTAAGTTCACATATATGATAATCAGCAGGATCACATTCATTGCAAACATCAGATGACCAGTGTGCAAGCTACACATACAAAGACTACTAGTGAAAAACTACTGTATGAGATCTTCAGAGAGATCCTCATATTTTGGGTTTATTTTGCTAATGGACTAGTATTTCCTTTTTAGAGGATAAAAGTAAACTACAAAAGCTGAAAGACTGCAGGAGAAGCAAGCTCACAAGATAAATGAGTTTTAAAATAAGTATGGTCCCTCTTAATCCCAATTCTTCTTAGAACTGATTCAAGAGCTAGGAAAACCAATGTGCAACGGGTATGTGGATAGGGAAGCATAGTGATTCAGCCATGTCAAACTTATCTAAACATGGTAATTACCTGCACAGCCTTACAGCATGCTCTAGTTGTTCTGCACAATGATACAGATCCCTGCTATATTCTAACTGAATGAATATTTTAACTAACTGTCTTTAAAAAGAAGCTGTTCTATTGCTATTTAGATTAGTACACCTACCATAAGAAATTCTAAGGGGAAACAAGAACAGCAAACAGGAAACATGTGCGAGAGGATTAAACAAGCTATCTGAGATAACACTGCTTTCCAAGTGTGTTTATTATCAGGAATCTTCCATCTAGTTCCAAAATTACAGGTATGACTTTGCCAAACAGAGAATCAGGAGATTAAATTAAGAAACTCATCACTGAATGATGGTAAGCCACTTATCAGTAGCAATTTAAGAGGCACAGATGAATGGCAATTAGATGTAGGAATCCAAAGCAGCTTTTCCTGCACATGAAAACAGTCAAACTTCAAGAAACACAAGCATTTATGCAGCTGAACAACCTTTAAAACCTTCCATATGACTACTGATCTGTTATTCAAGTAGTAATACAAGAACTCCTTCGTCACATCATTGTTCACCTCAGAAACATACTTAGAAAAAAAATCAACCAAAACAACATCTACAAAACCCACCAAAGCAAAAATAAAATAAAATTAGACACTGTTTACATCTGTCACAAACACTTCAGATACCACTAAAATTGTCATTAAAAAAACAGTACTACTTGTCATAAAAACTTGCTTCCATTTTCTTCTCTGTATTGGAATTTCACCAACTACCAATACTA
This sequence comes from Psilopogon haemacephalus, assembly GCA_013396835.1. NCBI lineage: Eukaryota > Metazoa > Chordata > Aves > Piciformes > Megalaimidae > Psilopogon > Psilopogon haemacephalus. The sequence continues at coordinate 25,117 of VWZI01013312.1, read as the reverse complement.
CCTATTTAAAAAAACAAATGAAAAGGAAAAACCTTAACTATTTTGTATAAGATCCCACTATACTCACAACTGCTTATTTAAAGCCAATTCATTTCCAGTCAGGTGAAGTCTGTGAACTCAACCTATGAATATATAGTTTCTTACTACCACAATTTGTCAGTATCATGCACTCAGTCAATTTAAACAAGCTCCCCTGGCAAAACTACTCCGAAAAACATAGGAAATGCTTTGGTTTTGCAACTTAGTAGTTTAAATGTACTTGTCAACAAGAACAAGACAATACTATCTTAAAATACTGTAGTTATGAGAGTTTAACTGCATAGGTTCTGCACACATTTTCATTATTCTCCAGTCATGTAACTTGTTTCATGTTATGAACAATGAAAATGCAATGACTAGTTTATTAACATATTCTGCTTCTACAACAGATTTAATAACAGAATGGAATCTTACCATTCAGTTAGATCTTTTAAAACAGTAATACCGCTAAAGAACAAACAAAGCAAGCCACACGATATACCCATTATTTGAACAGTCCTACACAGCAGGAGGAATTACCCGAAATATTTTTAAACAGTTCGTTGTTTTTCATATATAGGCTGAATGCTAGTGGTGCTGTGCTCTTGGCTCATACAACAAGATAATCTACACAAGCAAAACATTTCAGGGTAGTTCTTCAGATATCACAGAATGCTCAACTACTGAATGAGCAGAATTTGTCTCACACTCATCTTCTGAACACAAATCTCATGCAAGCCTTATTATACACTTGAATATATTGTGTTTAACAAGTTCACTGAACCAGAGTATCTTTCCTTCTGTACACCTAAATGTGGATCTCCCACGGAAAGGAGTATGACCCAGAACTTGTAGCTGTTGTAACGTATCAGCAATGAAGGCTACTATTTTAAACTAGAGACAGGGACAGATTACAGAATGTATGAGTTAGAGAAGGTTAAGAAAAGCATACAAAGTTACTTACCCATCATATTTATTAATATTAACTTCAAATAAATTGTCCTTAGCATGGTTAGCATGTTCAGTTACTATGAAGAAATAAATGTATTAAAAGTTACTACTATAAATTTACTATTAAAAAATGGTACATAGCATATAATTATAAAAATATTAGTAATAATTCACTAATAACCGTTTTTCCACTACCAATCTGACCACAAAAAAGCCCTGCCCATAAAATACATTTCAAAATGTTTTATGTCAATGAAAAAAATCAAAACAGACATTCACTGGAGTACATACAGAAAAATATTTCACTAGAAAAAAACATGCAAGCAATTCTTTTTAATAGTAAAACTGAAAAATAAAAGGCAGTATCTCATAAATGAAAAGATAAACCCGCTTGGAAGTACCAAAAATTGTAGTTCAGTACACAGAATTAAATGTAAGTTCTCCATTTATCTGGCTACCCGTGCTTTAATTGGAAAACATTCCCCCTCTACCACTTCACTTTCTTAGTAAAAAAAAGTTAACAGAAAAAACTTAAAGCTACTCAAACATATTTTAAGGTGTTCATACTGTGTTTATTAAGAAACTAAAATATTTATTACTCACTAACAACATCAGTGGAGATAGAAGCCAGACTGAAGAGTGGAGCTACTTTCTGTTCATAAATTCTCTTCCCTTGTCGTTTTCCTCCATACGGATTAATATACACCAGCAACTGCTTTGGTCTAGACTCTGCAGTAAAAAAAAAACAAACTACAGTGTTCTTCGCACACAAAGCAAGAATTCAAGAAACTAGACAAAAAAAAATTCGTAAACAAAGTGAATGCAGCATACAAGCCTTTTAAAACTCTTTTTATTAACTTTTAAATCTGCATCTGTAACTCTCAGAGCTACACAAACCTAGTTCATTGATCTTCTTCATTATACTGAGACCTAATACGAAGTTTATTATACTGAACGTACTGGCAGCACTGAAGAATCTGGCAATGAGACAGCAGGTAAAATTTAGAATCATTTCATCTGGCTCCATGCCTCACCTTCTTAAGCATATTATTTCTGCAGTACCTTCCTAGTAAATTACATTAGTATCACAGGCGTGTAAGGCAAAAGACAAACCAAGGGGAGAAAGAGAAAAGGCACTTATGAGTGAAATAAACACAAAAATACTATTACATTAATTTCTTTAAACAATGCCCTTGCCTTGGTAATAGTTAAAATGTATTTCTTTTCTATGATAAAGACACAGTGAGAACACCTGACAAAACTACATGCTGCAGAGTAAGTACCTGACCTATAGGGTAACAACTTCCCCTCAGAAAACACCTCTGGTATTAGTTCTTTCTTCAAAGAGCTATAGATTTACATTGCTTCTGGAAATAATCATGCTCTGCTGTAGTATTTGCATTTCCTCAAATAGCATTCTAAATCAGTATTATTTTAAAAGGAAATAATAAAACACAGCGAGTAGATCAGAGGACTGGCATAATCAATCCACCTAAGATGAGATATACACACAAAAAGCCACACATAAACCGTACAATTGCTACAATACTGTCCTCAGATCTCTAGACTACCCCCAATCTCAAAGCTTGTATCTGCCCTTTCCTTTCCCCAAACCTAGAGTAATTGATAGTCTCTGATAAACTTCTAATGTGTTCCTGTTTTGTGAAAATAATCTATGTCTGAGCAAAATCATACATCTGTAGCCATGATTAAACACCCAGTGAGATATAAAAAGTGAAGAATGCAACTCTCAGCACCCTCAGCTTTTGAGCCTAACCTGCTCTTAACAGTTCAAAAAAGTAGATATATCAAAATAATATTGATATACAAGCCTGCAAAACAATGCTGCAAATGTTAGTAGTTTAGTTAACTTACTCTGCATTTCAAGTAATTCTTTCAGCACCTGTATCCACTGATTACACAAGTGCTCATCAGCACACCAAAATGTCACATCACTGCACCGCCAGCGGTGATTTCGGGCTTTCTTCACATAATACACTATTAAAAAAAAAACATAAAACCAAAAAAACTCACCAAGCAAACAGAGGCATGAGACAATTCTGTGAAATAACTACCTTTGGTTAAAGGTGGTAATTAACAGCCACTACACATTTCTGCAAATTAAACATTCAGAGTGCAAACAAGAGAGTTGCAAAAAAGCAAAAAATGAGAACACTTGCTCTAGGATATTATCTTCCAGCAGGTAAACGTAACTTCTTTTTAAACTGCATACACAACTTTTCATAGATTGATTAAAGATGTATGTACCCAAAACTCTACTGAGTTTATATATTATTTGCAGTAAAGTGTGCAATGTCTACATAATATAAAAAGCTGTAAGCTTAAAAGGAGAAGCCAAACTCTCACACTGGCTCCCATGTAATCTACAGGGTGAATCAAATTTCATTAAAATTATATTAACTTTATATTAAGTTTTCTTGTATATTAACAACTAGACCGGTGAGAAAGGAGGCATCCTTACCATTTCATCTACAGCATCTCCTATCACTGTTGAAGGATTAACTGTGAAGATAGCACTCTACAACATAAAATTCTGGCACAAGAACAATATTTGCCCCAGCTTCGCAGCACAGGAAACCACCACTCTTTCCCAAAACAATCAGAAATCTCTGATACTTTAAGAATACAGTCAATAAAACAAAGAACCTTTACATGCATACATTGGGTTTCATCAAGAAAACCGTGGCCAGCAGGTGATTCTCCTCCTTTACTCTGCTCTTGTCAGACCCCACCTGGAGTACAGTGTGCAATTCTGGAGCCCCCAATATAGGAAGGACACTAAACCGTTGGAGTGAGTTCAGAAGAGGGCCACGAGCACCTCAGCTATGAGGACAGGCTACAAGAGTTGGGGCTCTTCAGCCTGGAGAAGGCTTCCAGGAGACCTTACAGTTGCCTTACACTATCTACAGGAAGGCTGAGGGGGGTACTATTTATGGGGTCTTGTAATGACAGGACAAGGTGTAATGGGTTTAAACTGGCAGAGGTGACATTTAAACGGATGTTAGGAGGAAGTTATTCACAGTGAGGGTAGTGAGATACTGGAATAGGTTGCCCAGGGAGGTTGTGGCTGCTCCCTCCCTGGAGGTGTTCAAGGCCAGGCTGGATGAGGGCTTGAGCAACCTGTTTTAGTGGGAGGTGTCCCTGCCTATGGCAAGGGGTTGGAACTGGATGATCTTTGAGGTCCCTTCCAACCTAAACCTTCTATGATTATGATGACTAGGGATAACTTTGAAACCCTGAACATTTAGGACTCGTTTTTCCAGACTCTCTTTTAATTTTCTAGTCCAGCAGCAGAACGCAAGTGTCCTAGAGCAGAATCATTCAGAAGGAGAAACAGAAGACGTTAAGACTTCATTACATAACTAAAGCGATTATGTGTTTTAAATGAAGGGGTTTATTTTTCAAAATACGGATCTGCAAATGTAAACTGTCATTTTTTTGGTGGATATGTTTAGTTTTGTGGTGATGCTTTTTTTTATGTTGCTGTGTTTTGTTGTTGAGGGAGTTCTTTATTTGGTTTTGGGTTTTTTTGTTCCTGGTTTGGTTTTGTGGTAGGAGGGAAGGGAGTGAGGGTGTTTTTCTGTGGTTTTGTTTTCTGGATTGGGTTTGTTGGGGGATTTTTTGGTTGGTTTTGGTCTTTTGTGTTTGTTTGGGGTTTGGTTTAGTGTTTTCAGAACACCATTTTTGTCGAAGAAGGCTCCTTTGTCTCCCTTGAAGTACCTCAAACAAAGCAATCAGCAAAAGCATCCTCAGACTGCATTTGCCATACCTGTGAAAGCATGTGGCTTTGTCATTTTTTGCCATTTGCCAATATTGCGCTGTTTCTTGTTAAGTTCAGTTTCTTCTACAGCAATGACCTCCGAGATTGGTAAAAAACAGTTCCCTGTATGAATACATGATCATATACATTAACATCTTCAAAATTATTATTTCTACACATGATATAGGCAGTTAGAGTAGCTGCTCAGTAAGCACAACTAAGAGCATAAGTAACATTTGCTGAATATTTTCAATTTCGTTTTGCCTTCAAAGCACAATCTACCTCAAATATTTAAAACTTCTAAGATTTCTCAGCAAAATACATATTCCAAGTATAAAAACATATTTACATAAATACAAAATCCAGCAACACTTTTTTCTAAGCAATGAAACTGGCCCTTCAATGACCTCTAGTCCAGATACTCAACAGCGAATAATACAAACTGTTTCAAAGAATGTGCAACTAAATCTACTGCAGAGACTACAGAGACTAATTGTTATTCTCAAGTAGATGGCTTATGAAAGGACATTCTTATCAATTTCTAAGATGTTAAAAATCCCACTAAGCTTTTAAATTTTGGTATCTCCTAAGAAGCAAATTTGATATGCTCATGTACTGTAATATATATGTAATTTCTCTTTTTGGCTTTATTCAAATGTTTTAACTATTTACAAAACAAGTTTTAGCTTCTAGTAGTCACAGAATGTCTTCACAAAAATCCAAGTGCAGAAATGAACTGACTATAAACACTTTACTTGTATATAGATATCATACATTATATATATGTATATCAAGTATCTCGTATTTGATACTAAAGGCTAACTGGTCTTCCTAACATTCAGAGATAAGATCTGTACTTTAGCACATAGTACATAACTTATGTTAACAAGTCTAGTTCTTGAAACTACTAAGTTCTCCTAATTCTTCAGATGTGTTCACCCTGTGACAGTCACATGACTGACGTTCTGCTTTTCCAGCAACTCCCTTCAAAGATGTGGCAAAAGAGCAGAGAATAGACATTTTAGTTAAATATCACAGAATACTAGGGACTAGAAGGGATCTCAACACATTATCTCGCCCAATCCCCCGGCAGAGTAGGATCACCTATACCAGATCACATAGGAACGCATCCAGGTGTGTTTTGACTATCTCCAGAGAGGGAGACTGCACAACCCCCTTGGGCAGCCTGTTCCAGTGTTCCAGCACCCTCCCAGTGAAAAAGTTCTTCCTCATGTTTACAAAGAACTTCCTATGCCTCAACTTCCATCCATTGCCCCTTGCCCTGTTACGTGAGCTCCACCATCCTGGCACTCACCCTTTATGTATTTACAAACATTAATGAGGTCACCCCTCAGTCTCCTCCTCTCCAAACTGAAGAGGCCCAGCTCCCTCAGTCTCTCCTTGTAAGGAAGATGTTTGACTCCACTTCTGTGGCTCTGCACTAGACTCTTTTAGGCAGTTCCCTGTCTTTCTTGAACTGAGTGGCCCAGAACTGGACACAATACTTCAGTTGCGGCCTCACCAGGGCAGAGTAGAGGAGGAGGAGAACCTCTCTCGACCTACTAACCACACCCCTTCTAATACACCCCCAGAATGGTATTGGCCTTTTTGGCCACAAGAGCCTACTGTTGACTCATGGTCAACCTTCCATCTACTAGGACTTTGAGGTCCTTTTCCCCTTCACTGGTCTCCAACAGGTCAGTCCCCAACCTATACTGGTATGTGAGGTTGTTCTTCTAGACCACACTTCCTCAGTTTAGCTGCAAGAATACTGTGGGAGATGGTGTCAAATGCTTTGATAAAACCAAGATAAAACCATATCTACTGCTCTACCATCACCTGTCCACCTGGTTATGACCTCCTAAAAGGCTATGAGGTTGGTCAAACATGACTTCCCCTTTCTAAAACCACATTGTCTGTTCCTAATGACCCTCCTGTCATTGATATATCTAAGGACAGCATTGAGGATAAGTTGTTCCATTACCTTTCCAGGGATGGAGGAGAGGCTGACTGGTCTATAGTTGCCTGGCTCCTCCTTCTTACCCTTTTTGAAGACTGGAATGATGTTTGCCTTCCTCCAGTGCCCAGGCACCTCTCATGTCCACCAAGACTTACCAAAGACAGTGGGGAGTGGTCTGGCAATGACCCCTGCCAGCTCACTCAGCACCTATGGGTGCATGCCATCAGAACCCATGGATTTGTGGACATTCAGATTACTTAATTGTTCCCTAACCCAATCCTCATCAACAAAGGAAAACTCCTTTGTCCATGTCTTCCTCTGGGGCCTCAGGAGTCTGCAGTCTCCAGCAGTATAGATGGAGACAAAGAAGGCATTTAGTAACTTCACCTTCTTTGCATTCTCTGTGACCAAGGCACCCACCTCATTCAGCAGTGGGCCTACATTGCCCCTAGTGTTAGTTTTCCCTGCAATGTATTTAAGATGCCCTTTTTTGTTGTCTGTGACCTCCCTTGCAAGGTTGAATTCCAAGGAGGCCTTAACTCACTACCTCCTCTGACAACAGTCTTATACTCCTCCCAAGTGGCCAGCCCTTCTGCTTTCATGATCTGTAGACTCTCTTCTGCCACTTGAGTTTGCTTAGCAGTTATCTGCTTAACTATGCAGGTCTCCTGGCTCCCTTTCTCAATTTCCTACTTGCTGGAATGCTCTGATCCTGAGCTTGAAAGAAATGGTCCTTGAATATTAACTAAATATCTTGGGCCTCTTTGCCCTCTAGTACCCTGAGGTACTTGCTTGAAAAGGCCAAAGTTGACCTTGATGAAGTGAAGGGTTGTGATCGGGCTTGGTATTCTGTTTCTACTGCACAAGATCCTGAATTCCATCATCTTGTGATCACTACAACCATGGCTGCCCTCAACCTTCACTGCTTCAACCAGATCCTCCTTGTTAGCATCAGGTCCAACAGCACTTCTCTCTTAGTTGGCTCATACATCATTTGCATGAAGACATTATCATCAATGCACTGGAGGGACCTCCTAGTCTGTGAGTGCCTGTCTGAAATCTTAAGCCACACAAAAAAACAAACAAATCCCCTAAAGAAACAAACAATTAAAAAGGAACAACAGCAAAGCAGAATGAACCCACTTCTCTCTGTAAATCTTTGGACTTGACAAAAGTCTGAGAAGTTTCTGATCTAAAAAATACTACCTATGCCAACCGTGTCCCTCAGTAGTACCTGACACTGTTCCAGCATCAAGCAATTTCACTGCCCTAATGGTACCTTCTATTAGATAGTGTACAGAAAAACCTACACACTATCTAATACAATAATAGCAGAGGTACCAAAAGATGCAAAACCGTCTCAAATACAAACATTTAATAAGCTGTAGCAAATGTACTGAATAACGACAAACTTGAATGCAGTGCTATTTGCATTTGAACAGAGCTCTAGAATCTCTATCAGGCCAAGTATGACTTACTGTTCAACTCAGTGTTATGCAGTATATTATTTTATCAGAAAGCAAATCAACTACTTAGCATCCCTCTCCTTTTTCCCCAAAAGGGAGAAGTTTCCAATGCAAAGAAATCAGAGACCTTCAACACAACCAGCACAAGCCTGCTCCTATAAATACAATTGACATCATAAGTGATTTCATTACTAAAACTCACCCTCTTTTGAGAGGTTGACAAGGTTCACATAAGTAGGTATATAGTCCTTTCCCACACCTACTTTTGCAGCATCTACCCTATTATCAAGTAACATGAGTAATGTCTTTCCTGAATTTAGCATAAAGACCTTTACCTTTATGAGCTTCTCCCAAACCACTGAAAATCTTATTGCCATATTACAAAACAAATTGGTACTTATACCAGTACTACTAGATCAACATTAAAGAAAAAAAAAAATGAACAGGTTCATCAACATCAATTAAAGAATTGTACTTGGCTTGGTATAATACAGTCAACAAAGTAGCATACAACATCTCCTAAACAAAATTTCAGGCAAACCACTCTGACTCTTTCAACATACATATCTAGATTCAAGACACTGAACTTCAAGTCCAGGAATTCTGAAGTACATTTTCCTTAAGACAAAAGAACCAAATATGGTAAGCATGCTACCAGCAGCCAGTAGTTAAGTGTGTTCTGTGTTGAGCAAGTCTTTTTGGTGTGCCATCACTGTCTGCCACTCCTGCAGAACACTTCCTGAGTTTGTAAGCCTACCCACTCAGAACTCCTGTCAAGATTTGTTCGTTCACTACTGCCAGCTACATATACTACAGGCCAAATTCCATACTTGGAAATGTGCTAGCTCAATTCAACACAAACATGTGCAAAAGCGTAAAACCACCCTGGATACCAGCATTCGCTTAGTTCTTCAAATTCAGCTCAAGCCCTTGGACACAGCTGCATCCAGATTAATTTATTAGCATATTCTAGTAACTTAAAAATACTAACATTTAAGAAGCTGGAGTGAATATTTAAAGAAAGTGTTTCTCCAGTTTCTTTGAAAATTTATTGTTACACAGCACATGAACGCTGTCTTGTCCCAAGTTTAAGCTTAGCCCTAGCCTAAAAGCAAGAAAACAATGTTTTCTATCAGAAGGTAACATAGCATTATAGCCATCATGCACAACAGGAAGTCAGACCAGAATAAGAAAAGATGAAAGATTAGGATATAAACTAGAATTACAGAGAAATCACATCCTGGAAGAGGAGGAAGAAAGAAATGGCATCATGACTAAATGATTTAACTCAGAACTGTAAACAGGCACAGAAATATCTGAAGGCCATAAGCTCACAATATAGAGCCATGTATAGGGAAATGGGAGGGCTGGTTTTTTTTTTTTTGTGCTTTGTAAACAGACAATAGATCAGTTTCTAATGCAGTCAGACAAAGCTACTATTTCACACTAAATACCTGAATTTGCATCAAAACAAGGCAATTTGAACTTGGATCCATTTACATATTGAAATCATACTACAGAATGTTTTCCTATTGATTTTTTTTTTTAATAATCAATTTATATATTTTCAACTCAGCTATTAATATTTCAATGGTAAAGCAAGAAATAATATGCACTGTTTCATCTTAAAACATCCAAACCACCAATGAGGTGTATGCTGAAAAACATGAACTATTTAATGTAGTGCACATCTATATTTGAATAAGGTATCTTCCAGAAGACAGTCTAATGAAACAATGTTTTCTAAAGCTGTTATTTCCTATATCTTCCTGGTTCAATTGCATCAGTGGAACTGCCTCCAGGAAAATGCGGTTCAGAATTCTACATGCACCCATTGTTGACTGTGAATGGCAAAATATGAACCTGAATAAGGGCGTGTCAGCACGCTACTGGTGTTGGACAGATGTTGCGTTCAAGCACGTCCACCTCTGTTATCTTGGTACTGTGTTTGTCAAATTGAACACTATTTAGAAAACACAATATGCAACTGGCTTCAGTCCTGTAAGCAACGTTACTGAGGTTTCCTCAAGCAGTTGTTTTGGGGACAAGGCTGGGAAAAGACATGCCAAGGAAGAATGAGATGGCTTCAAATGCACATAATAGGTGAAGGCATGCAGTCTGGTATCTAGAGAGTGCCCCCGTCATGCTTGTACTTTACAATTAAAAAGACCAAAAAAAGGTCATTTCATTCTGTACTAGCAATCCCTTATTAGTAGCCATGATAAAGTCTCAGTCTGCATTTCTAAAATACTTGTAAATATACATGCATAATACATTATCTGCTATGAAACTTGAAATGGAAAGTTTTATCATTTATTATTTGAGAAAAACAGGTGTCATCAAATGAAGAAATAATAAAAGAATTGTCTACCCTGCTCTGAAAATCAACTCAATTTCATGGTGAATTGTTGCAAGGTGAAAAACAACGTTCTTCAGAGTATTTTACTATGAAGGCATGCCTAGGGGAAAAAAAAAAAAAAACAAACAAAAAACCAAAACAGGTGCATAGATAAAAGTATCAGAGAAACACATGAAAATTTTCCAACAAAATTTTCCCTCTAAGTCCACACAAGTCAACCAAAGAACGGGAACCTCATTACATTGCCAAAATTCCAAATATGAAGCTGTTAAACACTGTATAACAGTAGGAAGAAAAGTAAACAGGATTTAAGGCTTTAAAAATATAACGTGACTTAAGCATTTTATGTTTTTGTAAGTGTTGGTATCCTTTCAAATGACAGCATTAAAAATATTTCTCCTCAATTTATAGTCTTTCTTCATAAAATGCATTTTTTCCTAATGTATTTTTTAAAAGTTAGTAAAAACTGATAACCATTCTATGAAGATGAGAAAACACAAGAATCTTCCCATATTTAATAAAACTCTGTTTTCCTGGATAATAGGACAAAGTCTGTGTTTTCCCTTGTTCCTAAATACCAAGCCATTTTTACTTTTGTAGTTAAATCTACAGTAATAAATACTCAGAAAATAAGCAGCCCTGAGTTTCTTTCAGTTTAAAGACAACTGTTTCACTGTAATAACTACCTATTAAGCAAAAACTATAGCACTTGCATACTGCATAATTAAGTCTGTATTTAGACATAATGCACAGTAATCATGAAGTCAAAGGCTAAATGGTAGAAAGATACCAATCTTGGTCAAGTAACTCCTCTAAATTATAGGCGTCTAACTAACCATCTTCTATATTATAAAGTTTATTTATATACTGTCACGTATGTTGTTCATATTTCCAAACTGATTGTACAGAATTGTGACCATGAGTCGTCCCAGGTCTTAAAACAGCTTAAAGACAACAAGGCACCAGTAATATAAAACTGTGATGTCATTAAAGCACGAGAAACACATTAATTAATCAAGGTGTTAAAAGCAAGTACACTATTTTGTACTGCTCTCTACATGAACTGTGTTTTTGCTTCCAGAACCCTGAAGAATTTATTTTTCTTCTCCTGCCCTCCCTTTTTCCCTTCTAATTTCATCTCATTTCCCAAATCTTGCAAATAGCTGTGCTACTGGACAGCACCCAAGCCCAGTAACCAGGCTTGCCATCTAAGGTATCTCCAAATGGGTACTGCTTCAGAAAGTGCCTCAAAGAGACAGATCAACCACATCTCACTTTCCTTCCACCATTCTCCGCATTCTAACATCCACTCTGGAATAGGCTTCAGAACAGGTTCACACTCTGTTTAGCCCACCAGGAATAAATCAACAGTTTACAACTCAAGTTGGCAAAAACATGAAACTGTAAGTAGCTGTAAAGTTTAGAATGCTAGCAAGAGTACTACTGTAATTCTGTGGCACTCTTGCATGCTCTGAGGGAAGTCATCACACAGTACATCAGAGGTCACATTGATCTTGCTTTAGCCTACAGAACAGTCAGCTGGTAACTTTTCCAAGACCTTTACACAGTTCGACACAATTCTCTCCAAAGTAGGAGAGACCTATTTCTCCCAATGGGAGTAATTGTCACGAAATGCTTTGGAATTCTGTATTTTAGAAGATCCAGACACCTTACTCTAGACTCATTTTATTTCACTCTGGAAAGTATAAAGCTTATTTTTCATATTGGTATCTTAACCTTGGAAGAATTAAAGAATTAATCTTCAAAGTTTTAATTTCATTCAGCTGCACTTCTGAAATAAGTTGAGGAATTTTCAAACAGTTTCATCAGTAATGATGATTAAAAAAAAAAAGTCAAATTTTCTTCATATAATAGCAAAGGAACAATAACAAATTCTGTTCTTATGAAGAGAGGTTTTTAGAAACGTGATCAGTTCTCAGTCATATAAACTGTTTCAAATCTTTTTGAAACCTCTACTTTTCCTTCACCTTTTTTTCGAAAACCTTCATGCCGGTAAGATGTTATGATAAAAATCAGGAAGATATTTAATAACAGTACATGGTAAAATGAAATAGCTATTTAACTATAAAAACTTGCCTGGGACTGGAGACATTCAAACCTTTCACAGAAAAACTTCTAGGCAACCTTTCTATTATTAGTTCCTCCCTGTCTCAGTTTCTCCAACCTCTAAAATAAGGAGGACAGCAGTTCTTCACTCTACAGCTGGCACTGTGAAATGAAGGACATTTGCACATTTTCAGGTGTTCACACAGAATGCTTATACAGCTACGTTAAGAAACGGTAGCAAATGAATGCTACCTAAAACCTCCGAAGTTGAAGACTGATAAAATACTACCTTCAGTGTAGCAGAATGCCTGATATATGCATGTAAAGATGCTTTCACAAGTTATCCTGAAATTTTGTTGTGTATTTTCAGGAGTAACCTCTCCCACATGCATTTTTGTAAATTGACACTATTCTAATTGCACAAAAGGGGAAACCATAAACAGCTTTATTACCCCATATCAAACTATTAGCCTACATTAAATATTTCCAAAGGAATAACCTGAAAAAAACAAAACTATTTTCTTTGGAAATGTCCAGACTTTCAGAAAGCGAAGGGGTTTAAAAAGAAAAAAAAATTCATTTGGAAAAAAAAATGTCATTGCCCAAAAGGTTGCCTCAGTACCAAAGTGCTTTTGAGCACAATTAAATCATGTAACTAAAGTTTTAGAAGGTGCTCTCAAAGTTCAGTAAATCTATTCTGTCCTGCCATTTTTAATTTGTATGCAACATGGCAAGCTACATGCTGCTACCTACTCACTGGGACAGGAAAAATGGGCTTCTGCTAAACAAACCTGTGTTTTTCTCACCCAGCTCCAGGGACAGGTTTCCTGCCTTTGTTATCAGATGTATACTCTCAGACTAGATGCTTAAATTGCCTTCTCCGAAACACGGGGAACTTGCCGCACTTGCATACAGCGTCTGCCACTCATCTCGAGTAGCTTTCCGCTTTGCTTCGAAACGCTCAATTCATTAACCGGCCAATACACGGTCAGCACGGCCGGCTGTCTGCCGGTGACAGTCCCCGGTTAATCTCCCCCGCTCCCCTGAGGCTCGGCCTGGGCCCGCCTGTGGTTAAGCCACCCCCTGCCTTTCACCGTCGAACTGTGAACCCCAAAAGCGACTGCGAGTGCGAACACCGGGTGACGCTGACTGCTGCCCTTCCTCTCTAAGGCGAAAAAGCTCCCAAGTACAGGAAATACTCTACACCGAAGTAACACTCCCGAACGCTCAGTCTACTCTGAGCCGACAACGGCACGCCGCCGCCGTGAAACCGGCCCCCGCACCGCTCCGGCGGGGAGAGGACCGGTTGCAGGCCGTCCCCGCCGGCATCCACACTCAGGGCCGCCGTTCCCCACGCTGCCACGGCCGCTGCGAACGCCCTTCCCCCGCTGCCGAGGAGAGGCGGTCCCTCTGAAGGGCCCAGCGACGCGATGTCGCGGCAGGTGCGCTCACGGCAGGCAGGCCGGCCGCCCCAGCCCTCCCCGACACTCCACTCACCGCCGCCACGGCGCGGCGGGCGGGGGTTACGCCAAGCCAGCCGCCCCCGCTCCTCGTCTAAGGTGACCTCCCAGGAGCGCTGCCCCAGCCCCAACATGGAAACCAGCCGAGGCCGCCGGCCGCCCAGGAGCTGCTCCATGGCCGCCGAGAGCCCGGGCCCGCCGTAGCCCACTACCGCATGGCACGGCGAACCGGGCTGTCGCCGCGGGGAAGGCCGGGCAGCTAACGGCGCCCCTCGCCCGCCGCTGCACGGCCTGTCCCCGGGGCGGGGCGCGGCGTCAGCGCCTACGCGAGCGGCGCCGAGGCGGAGCTTGCAGAGACCACGGTTCCCAGGCGCGGAGTCCGGCTCTACGGGGAGGGGTGCGACCGAGGGCAGAAGGAGCATGGCAGGACAACGGACACGTGGGGGTCCCGCCCCTCGACTCTCTGTGTGTGTTTGTTCCGCTGGCGAGAGCCACGTGCTGTGCGACCCTAGGCGGAGGCTGCGGCCCGGCCATGGCTCTGCGCTGAGAACGCGCTGCTTACGCCGTCAGGCGTGCGGATAGTTTGCGCACTTCTGAGAGAGGGTCACGCATCCCTCACAGCAGCGATGAACTCATCTCTTACCACGATCGTGAAAATGGAATACCACAAATACTACTACCATCGAGCTCTGATGCAACCTTGCCTCCTTTTCCATCAAAAGGGTTTTGCCTTAAAGATGCTGACAATATTTCACTATAATTAAAGTCAGAATTAATTGCCCTCTTTCTTCCATGGTATCCCTGAACCTTATCACTATAGCTCTTAGCATCCTACTCAAAACAAAGACCAGAGCTGGTGGCAGTTGCCCTTCCTCTGACCTTAAGCAGAACCTGCTGGTTCTGAATATTTCCTGTAGTGTTTAGAGAAAAATGTCACTGGTCTGATTTAGGTCCAGCCCAGAGCATGCTGCTTCATGAGCATGATACAGAGATGCTCCAGCTGGCTTGCTCAGAGCTGGTGCAGCTCTAAAAAGCTGCAGCACTTGAGGTCTGTTCTGAACCTTGCCATACTCATATTTCATTTTCTGAAAACAGATGAGCTAGGTACTGTCATCTTAATAAATCCAAGACATAAACCCTTCCCTTTACAAACACCCATAAACCTCTCTATATTGAAGCTTAAAGTTTGTTGCAAAAAAGTCTGTTGTGTCTACTAGTCCGCCAAATCCATGGCTGAGCATTCATTAGCATCTCACTGATTCTTTCCATTTTGCCAGCTGTGTCATCTGTTATCATCTGATTTACACTTGAATGGTAAAATCCCTGGGCCAGGAACATCCTTTCTGTTTTGGGTTATACCATATCTATCACATTTCATTTCTATTATTTGTAAGCAGGCAAGCCTGAACAGCTGTGTGGAAACCACAGCCTAATCTGGTACTTAGGATGCAACAGAGACTTCCGCTGTTGACCCTCCCAGACACGCTCCAGGAGCTAATATAAAGCTGTATTCTTGAAAATATTGCACAGGGGTACTTATTTATCATTTCTTCACAGGGCAAATTAGATATCGTCTTTTACAGCCTGCAGTCACCTGAATTAATATTCTTATGCTATGATCCATGCTAGTTGAAGAAGTAAAAAGTTCATTCTTTTTACCAGTTTTGCCTATGGTTATTTCTCTTTATTCTTATGAATTTGACAAATCTTTTCAGATTAGCTAAGGCTAAAGCCTTCAAGGGTAAAACACAGAACTAATGAAGTATTTTCTGGTCTGTTAGAAGCCTACAAGGGTGTACTAGCACCACTAGTGCATTTTGATGCATGATTTGGGATCCTCCATGCTACTACAGGAATGTCTTGCAGAAATTCTTAACAGTGCTGTATGGGGGCTGCTTTAGCAGTCTCTCGCATTCCCCTGATTACCAACATGTGCTTCTGTCCCTAAAATGTAAGGTCAAATCTGAGCCAACAGAATATCTTTTTTCAATCAATTTTAGAATTTTATGATTTTCTTCCCTGCCTCTCTTAACAGAGAATGAATTTCTAAAGGATGGCTTGGTAGGCTAAACCCCAAACTTCTCAGTTATTGTTTTACTGCTGTTGACATAAACTTCAATTACTTCTGAGGGGACAGAACTGCAGATGGAGCAAAGCCAGTAAACTGCAGGATTTATAGCTTAAATTTTGGTGCTAAAGCTGGCTGATCACAGGGCTCCACCCTAAGAAGTGGCATGGCAGTAAAAACTTCTCACATTGTTTACAGGCCACAGAAAGCAACCTGATCTCGTGAAAGATGTTCCTGCCTATTGCAGGGGGTACTAGATGACTTTTAGTGGTTCATTCCAACCTAGACCATTCTATTAGTCTATGATCTCTATAAAACATATTTACACCTAGCAACTTTATGTGGTACTAAACAGGATCATTACAAGATAGTATAGGAAATCAATTAAGGAACACTTCTAAGCAGATGCACCTTTTTAATCATCAGGGTTAGACATGTGTTACTCAGCATGACCTGCATTACCAAAGTACTGATTTTAATCAAACTGGACCCATCTATGTTCTCAGCCTTGTGGAGATGTACTTCTTCATTGGAACCCTGCAAGTAATTTTTTACCAAAGTGAAAATCAAGCATACCTTTATAGTACCTTGGCAAAAGAACAAAGTACTGTGTGTATCTAACCTTATCTGAAAGAGTGAGTCTGAAAGATTAAAACCATGTAAAATATCTTAACCAAATTGAAAGCTGGATAATACCTACATAAATGTGCTGGACACCAAAGATTTGGGGCCCTAACTAGAAGAAGGACATTGAGTTGCTGAAGCATGTCTAGAAAATGGCAGCAAAGCTGGTGAAAGGCCTGGAGGACAAGTCTTATGAGGAGCAGCTGAAGGAACTGCGATTGTTTAGTCTGGAGAAGAGGAAGCTGAGAGGAGACTTCATTGGTCTCTACAACTATCTAAAAAAGGAGGCTCCAGTGAGGTAGCAGTTGGTCTCTTCTCCCTAGTATCAAGTGATAGAGAGGAAATGGCCTCCTGTTGCACCAGGGGAGGTTTATATTGGATATTAAAAAAAAATTATTTACTGAAAGAGTTGTCAGGCGTTGGAATATGCTGCCCAGGGGGGTGATGGAGTCACCGTCCCTGAAGGTGTTTAAAAAGCATGTAGACATGGTACTTTGAGACATGGG
Source organism: Psilopogon haemacephalus (assembly GCA_013396835.1). Classification (NCBI taxonomy): domain Eukaryota; kingdom Metazoa; phylum Chordata; class Aves; order Piciformes; family Megalaimidae; genus Psilopogon; species Psilopogon haemacephalus. The sequence goes on along the minus strand of VWZI01013312.1, from coordinate 7,857 downwards.
TTAATCACCATGAAGGTGTTGGATGAACAGCTGAGGTTAAGTTTATCTTAGAGGTCTTTTCTAACAGAAACAATTCTATGATTCTATGAATCATAGTCCAGTATACTTTTGCTACTCTATTGAGTTCTGTCTTGGAAATTTATAGAAAATAGTGTATTTTAATCAAGAACTCCAGAAAATACAGCTAATCCCAGACATGCTATGGCATGCTATGGCCTGTGCTCCTAAGGAGATGGCTCCAGGCTCAAAGACTGCTTCATGTCCCAGTTAATATCTCCAATGGTGCTAACTCCCACTGAGGGGAAAGAAGAAAGCTCAGAATCCGTTGATGTCCCTTAAACATGAGAGCTTGCTGTGGTCTCATCCAAGAACTCAGAAACTGGAACCAAAATAAAGATTAGATTTTTACTTTTTCTTTTTTATTTTTTTCTCCCCTATTTTTTGCTGCCCATTGATAACTATGAAACATTACTTCCTTCCACAGAGAGTGTGCCCTAAGAAAGTTTGTAGAACAGATGCTTGGTAATTATAAACATATTTTTTTAAATCTTGGTGCATTGCAGGCTAACTGAAGTTTCTCTTTTCAACCACACACATGCAAACCCCACTAGAAAAGTATAAATACAAGGGCCAAATCAGGCAATTGAAATACTTTTGGAAAATTGAAACTAACCCACAAAGATAATAAATCACAGGAAAATAATTAATTTCATATATCAAAATGCTGACTAATGCTCTAAATCATTTTCTACTTATCAGAGAACAAAGACTAAAGCATGAAAGGAATATTCTTGGTGCTGATGGAAAGACTGACATCACTTTTTCTAGAAAAATACCTGAGCTATTTTAAAGCACTTATATGCTTTTACCATAAAAGTTTAAATTACAGTTATTATTGGAAATGGTCTTGATAAAAGCAGTTTTAAGGGCTTGTCAAAAAAGGATGATTGCAGCCCTTTATTCACTTGAGACAAATGGTAATTGAGAGAAAGTTGTTGATATACTGGAGGGTGTGGGAATGGATTCAGAAGATACTTTGTTTTCTTGTGAAGTGTTGCATACTGTTCCTGAACCCTGGTAGTTTACAGAATCTGTCCTTTCTTCCAAAGCTCCAGCATACCTCAATATTCTCTACATAAACTACCTGTTTGTTTCAAGATGTTACAGCTGTGGCTCCCATTAACAAATATACACAGAAGTACTGATTTTTGTTTCTTTGTTTGGATTCTTGTTCCTATTTTAATTATTAGCCTCAATTGGACTCCTTGTGGAGGCGTGAGACACCCCACCCCCCACCCACCCTTATCCAACTGCATCCTTTTAAGAAACAATAAAAGTAAAACATTTCCTGTCTCGCAGAAAGATAATGCCTACTGACAGTGTGCAACTTTGGTCTTAAGTTGCTAAATTGTTGTATTTTGCTGAAAAGGCCAGGAACCAGTGTTCTTTCTTCTATTTCAAGAGATCAGTACAGGAATAAGGGTTTTGTTATCTTTCTGATGGCCTTATGCAATACAGCATCTGCAGGGTGGTGTATAAAAGATAGCAGAGTTACTATATGAGAAAGAAAGATGCTCAAAATGGCAAAGACATCTGGCCAAAGTTAAAACAAACACATAAAAAACAAAACAAAACAAAACCCCAAACAAAACAGCAGGAAAAATCAACCCTACACAATACCTTCATCATAACATTAATATTTAAGAAAATATAGAAGTATACAAAATTAAAAAGAAAAAACACAAGTAAATATGTTTTCTCAGTCTTTGGATGCAATTTCATCAGTCTTGCTATTGATTCATTATATAATTTTAAGGTTCACAGGTATGCAAATTTATATTTTAATAGCATCTACCTTTGCTTTGCAAAGACAAGTATCCTAGTTGTAGAAAAGTTCCATTTGTGGATTTAAGGTAGAAGAAGGAAAGTGATTTTTTTTTTGTCTTTGAATGCCAGTAAATCATCTCCTTGAAACGGATTTGATTATGTGATTTAATTAACAATGTTACTTTTTATGCTTAGCACAGTATAAACCTGAAGTAAAAGCTTAGATATTCAGATGAAATTCTCTTTCAAAGGGTGAGATTCTGAATGATCAGATCCGAGATAGATTGAAGCAGTTTTTCTGAAGAGCAATTTTCACTTTGATTGTTTTTCAGCTGATTGCTGTAGAAGAGATGATGACAGCTGGTATGAAATTGTCTGAATCAGTGATACTAGAATGCAAATACATGCCAACACTTTGCATAAAATCCACAAAGCAGAGCTATTTCTGGACTATGCCTTTTGACATCTCAGCACTCATATTGACCCAAATTGGCATCCTCTCTTTCTTATTTTCTGATATAAAAATTAAATGAAAAGCTAAGAATGGAATGTAAAATCAAACACAGCTACCTGAAAAGCAGGACAACAGGAAACAAAAGTGATCTTTTCATAGTAGAAGTTAATGATTTAATTTTAGCAAGCAAATATATTTAAGGAACTTTGCTGTTGAAAGGGATGCCAGACATCTTCGGACTAGTTCTGAATATATTCAAAAGAAATTCAGAGACTAAGAAGTAATATAATAAACAATTGTAATCTGTTTCTCTTGCCAGGTGACAATGTCTGACAAATTAATCTGGAGCACATTATTTTATTGGAATCACATTTAGTACTGACTAGTCTATATGTCATTCTAAATACAATTTACAGAAATGGTAAATTTTAATGAAATTTATACATTTTCAAAAGATTGCACAGGGTTTTAGTCAATCAGCTCATTTAGTCAGAACTATGAATCAAACTTCATTGCAATGTTTTGAAAAAAACAGTCAGTATCTCCAGTAATAACAATAATTATTTTTATTAATAATTTTCCAAAATACAATTTAAAATAATTCTGGTTAAGATATGACAAGTAAATAATATTTTGAAAAGAACAAGAGTGCAAATAATCATTCAAAGCAATTGCTTTTGTGGTTGTACCTCTAAGAGCAAGTCAACAGGAAAAGAAGATGCATTGTTAATGGCAGATTCTTTGCCTTGATTATAAAATGAAATTCAGTAATAAGGTTTGAATTAATAACATTCACATTGGATTTAGCTGTGAGAAACTTCCTTCTCTGTAACAGCAGGATGAGTGTACAATAAAACTATGAAGGATCACAACAGCATCTATAATAGTTGTGTGTTTATTTAATTTCTTTTACCTTTGCTAGCAAATTTTGAAACTGTGCCTAGAATTCTTAGGACAGAAACTAATGAAATTATATGTGCATGTTCCACAGTCAGCAACTACTAGCTACTGAGAAAACTTGTGTGACTTACTATACTATATGGCTGATAATCTCAACATCACAAATCATTATGGTTTTGGAAGGAAAAGTTTTGAAACACTTTGGGATAGAACATGAAGTGGGGAGAGAGAAATAGAGAAGTGTGCTACAGATACTGCCACTAGAAACTAGAAATGAAACTACAGGCATAACAGAAGCTGACAGTGACCAACTAAAAACCTACATGTTCCCTTTTTTATCAGCACAAAACCCTACTCACAATGCATTGTTTCAGAAGACAGGCAATGTTGTCTTCAGCTGATTAAAGAAACAAGGATTGCAAGGTTGACAGCAACATAGCTCGAGGTTGGCTTAAAACCCACAAATGTTCCTGTGTAAGTGAATCAATGGCTGTATGGCTCTCTGAAAACTATCAGATAAAAAGCAACACGAGTGACAACAAAATGATACTGAAGAAAGACATTTATTCCTTTCACTAGGAAAGTGAAGACTCTATGACTACTAAGTGTATGGGTATGCATGCAGGTATAAATGTACTGCTGGTTGAGTCTCCAAATTCACTGGGTAATAACAATGTTAAATTTTGAGCAATGAAAGTGCAATCCAACTAGACTTTTTTGTCTTCAAAACTTAGACTTAAAAATTTCTCCTTCCTGTGCTCTTCTCTCTGGCAATCTTTTTAACTGTAGAGAGTATACTATATGAGAATAAATAATGTTTATCTTTCCCCATGACTGAGACTTTGGTTTTGCTACCAAAATCCTGGGATTAATGTTCTAGCCAAGGGAACTTCTAATCATTTAGACACATTTTGCCCTCTACTAGAAGTGAAGTGAGCAGATCAAAGTGACTGGTGATAAGGTTCCTTACATCCCCTTTATATGTGGCCTAGGAGATTCATCTTGATTTAGATGTCAGCTGTTTTCCTGAGGCAAATGTAGGTGGTTCAATGACCAGGGAAAAGTGTTAGGCCTCTTGGTGATACAGCCCACAAATAAGTTAGCAACCTATTGTTCCTGAAGAGCACTGCAGCACTTCTGGAGCAATCTTTCTGATTTAGTTTCTTTCCAAAGAGAATCTGTTTCATGGGTATCACAGCTGTCCTCGGAACTGAACACAGCAAATGGAGATAAACAAAGGATTTGCTTCAACACTGTAACACTGCTCTGAACCAAGTTGCTAATGTAGACCTGGTTGTATTGTATGTTCAAAACTTAGATTTGGCCAAGGGCATCATTGCATCATTGCTTGGCAAAATACTCCCATGGTTTAGAAAATATTATCTTTTAAAATAAACCTTTCCTGCCTTTATTTGCCTTTGTATGTCACCTGAGAAATTTCCAGGCTCCAAATCTCCATGATCAACTGGCAAAAGATGCTTCCTTTCTATCAAAGGGAATAGGAAAAAAAATAAGAATTGATGGTCACTGTGATCTTTCATAGTTCAGTGACTGCATTTCAAGTTTCTGCTCCAGGTACTTAAAAAAAAACCTGAATAGGATTCAAAGAAAATGATGGCTGAAATATAATAGCCTTAAGTTGATATCTTGGTACCTTCAAGAGATAGTAGCTAATGCAGAAACATTTTGCTAACCACAACATTAAAATATCCTGTTTTTAAAACAGTTTTAATGGTGAAGCTATTATTATGGCTAATTAAATCTTGTATAAACCCGTCTACAATTGAATCTGCAGATATTCCTTATACAGCACCACTATGTGGCTGTGTGTCTTGATCTCAAGATTTGTTCTTCCCTAATCCACCAATAATACAAGTACTCCTTATTTATCCACTTCTACAAATGATCTTCTACAACACTTTATACAAATAGTAGAGATTCTCTAATTTTTTAATATCTATTTTTTATTTAAATACATAATGGACAGCTAGTGAAATAGCAATTCTGTGAAATCAGAATCCTGTTAATTGTTAACATGGTGTCAGAGTCAAAGGTGGTGTTGCCATAAAGAGGTAGGTGTTTAACACGCGAACACCTGTAGCTACTTTTAACTCTGTGTGAAAGACTCCTTCCTCTTTTTAGTTTAGGAGTCTAGAAGCATTAGCTGGCAGGGTGTGTTCTGTCAAATGCGTTTCTAGGATATCTTTGAAGCATCTTACCCATCCATCCTCCTTTTCATGTGTTCCAGCTCATTGTATGGGAATTTCTTGGTCAGTTACATATAGGCTATCCATACCTACTACTCAGTGCTGCTGGGACATTGGTATTAATGACTCAATAAGTGTTCCGTCAATCTGACTAAAACCAAAAAGGTCTCATTTTATTTCATTAAGAGCAGGTACACAGAATCCTCTCATGGCAGTTTTCGACAAGTAGCAACCCATGGGTGGATACATCTCTGCAAAAACCTCTGACTCATACAGGAGCCTGGTAAACATAGAAGTGCTATGTCACATTAATTTGGTGAATAAGTTCGTTTCATGCTGATGCAATAGCTAAACTGCATAAGCACATAAAATTTCCAGTCTACTTCTACCTATTAATTTGGAAGTAATAATGTGTTTTCCTCTTTAGAATGCAATTTTTATTTTTCCTTGGAGATATCAATATTTGAAAGCTGATAGTAGAAGCAGAAAATCAGCCTGCACATTAAATATCTTTTGTAGAACTTCTAGTGAATGAGTAGCTTAGAAACTATTAATGTTTAGGGTACAAGTGAATAATCATATCCTACATGAGTTTTTGTAACCTCAAATAGTTAATGAATAAACACTGTTGATTGCTTCAGTGCATTGCCTAGCACAAGTGCACAAAGTAGCATAAACAATGTTGTCTGTAAAAGGCAATCTTACATGCTGTTTGATGCAGAAAGATGGTGGGCTAGGAATTTTGTTGACCTTTACAGTGGTTGAGGAAATCTCTCTCAGCCAGGTCTTTACATCATGCTTTGTAATTCAGGCTATTTCTGAGAGGCTCAATGTTTTCATAAAATAAATGAATGCTCAAAAGATTCTAAGATTTTTTGTTTTGGATGCAAAGTGATGCAACTTTAATAGTTCCATAGCTTGTCAGAACATCCTTGAGCTACAGAAGCTTGCTTTATTTTATAACAATATTTTAGGACATTTGGCATGAATGGTTTCTTATAACTACACTTCAATCCTTGGGCCACAGTGCAGCTGAACTCTCTATATGGTTGAGCAATACCCTGAACAACAGCAGTATTGTTGCCATAAGAAGTCATGGCCATGTTACCTTTGGCACTCATAATTATTTTGGATAAATATAAAAAGGGCTGCACCTACCAACACTGCAGTTTACAATAAACTTTTCTACCCTTTGCTGTTATTATTTTATGTAAACCCCTATAATTGCCTGAGACCAGTCTAGAACAAATGCATATTAGAAACACTAAACTGGAGAAAAATGAACAATCGGAAGAAAACAGTTTTTTACTTAGATTTTTTTAAAAATTAATATGTATTAATCAATATGTAGTATGTACAGTTTAGACTAAAGCTGCCTATTACATAGGTTCATGGGTTGATTTACAGGACATGAGGCCTGCTGGCAACAAATGGGATACTCCTGTATCAAAGAGGGAAAAGGATCCTAACCCAGGGCTAGCAGGGCTCATTGAAAGAGCTTTAAACTAGATTTGAAGGGGGAATGGAATAAAGCTTGGCTTGCTAGAAAAAGCCCAGAGGCATCACACCAGTATTTGAATGTTTGTGTCCCACTGAGGTCTTTTGGCCTGCCATCTTAGTGAAGGTATGGAATGAAGACCCATGGGGCAGCAAAGACGCTGGGGTTACTGATAAGTTAGCAACCATAGCAGCACCTGAGAACAGTCAGGTAGGAGTTAAGACTTCTCCCTGGAAAAAGGTGGCAAGATCTTTAGACTAGCTGAAGTGCATCTATACTAATGCATGGAAAATGAACTGGAGAAATTGCAAGCACTTGGCCTTGTTAAACCTCATACAACTTACCTTGGTCCATTAATTCAGCCCGTCCAGATCCCTCCATAAAGCCTTCCTACCTTTGAGCATATCCAGTCTCACCCAATTTGGTGTCATCTGCAAAGTTCCTGAGGCCCTGCATATGGGCCACAATAACCCAATACAACAGCATGGGCTGGAGGAAGAGTGGCAGGAAAGCAGTCCAACAGAAAAGGTTCTCGGGTTGCTGGTTGGCAGCCAGATGAACATGAGCCAGCAGTGTGCCAAGAAGGCAAACAACAGGAATAGTGTTGTGTTGTGGCCTGTATCAGGAATAGCATGGCAAGCAGAAGTAGGGAAGTGTTTGTACCCCTGTATTTGCACTGGTGAAGCCACACCTTGAATACTGTGTTCAGTTTTGAGGTACTCATTACAGGAACTTTGAGTTGCTGGAATGTGTCCAGAGAAGGGCAATGAAGCTGCTGAAGGATCTGGAGAAGTCTTATGAGGAGAGGCTGAATGAACTGGGATTTTTTTTTAGTCTAGAGAAGAGGAGGCTGGGGAGAGACCTTATTGCTCTCTACAACTCCCTGAAAGTATGTCGTGGTGAGGTGGGGGTTGGTCTCTTCTCCCTAGGCTGAGGTGCTCAGTGACTTCTTTGCCTCAGTCTTCAGCAGC
>VWZI01013311.1:35756-70611 GCA_013396835.1 Psilopogon haemacephalus | reverse complement strand
TACAGTAAGAGTCCTTCTCTCTCCTTCTCTCTTCCCCCACCCCTGCCAAGGGGGAAGTGGAGGTCAGGAAGAAATGGGTGAAAGTAAAGAGTAGGATTTTGGGTGTGGATCACTTAGAACTGTTCCCAAAAGGCTTAGGGAGAGGCGCTGCTAAGTATCCGTTTCAGTTGGGCACTGCACGGCCCCATCCCTGCAGCAGATTTCGGGCTGCAGGGCTCCTATCCTGCCAATTCACAACTTTCCACCATTTCCAAAAGCAGCCAGGCTGAAAAAAAAAAAAAAGACAAAAAAAAAAAAACCCAAAACCCCCTCTTTTGTCTTCAAAGCCTAACCCCCAGCAAGCTGCTACTGTTTCCCTGCCAAGAGCGGAGAGTGAATCCCAAAGCTGCTCCCAAAAGGAGAGCTGGGACCAAGATTGTTTGACACAAGCACTGCAGTGACCTTTGTGAGCGTGAACCTGCTCCCTCCAATCCCACCTGCACCCGAAGTGACTGCGTCTGGTCGTGGTCCCTGTGTGCTCAGGGAGCATTTTCCCCCTAACTGTAGTTCTCCAGCTCCATTAAAGCCCAAGCTGGTGGAGATCCACCATGAGTGTGTGATTTCAGTGCCAGGCTAACATGACAGCAGGGACAGCTCTTTCGAGGACATGGGTAAAGCTTTTTTTTTTGCTGTTGCATAAGCTCACTGCTGGAGCCTGGGATGAGCAGAAACCCCCTCCCCCACACACATCTGGCCACAGAAAATGCCTCTTGCTGGGGTGGGGTTCCAAGTTTCCCTGCACCAACCCTTAACACTGCTCTGGCCAGCACTGCCTTTTGCTCCGAGAGTATGGCACAAACTTTCCACCCTGGTGAACAAAAAGAGCAATTCTTCATGCCCCTGTGAGCTTGCTTTCATTTTCACATTACCAGCTAATACCTCTGAAAAGAAAGGACCTCTTTGTTGAATGCCACCACAGCAAGCGTGTCTGCAATCACAGCTTAGTGAGAAGCACCTCCCATCACCTGGCAGCTCCTTGGAGGGGGTGTGGAAGACTTCACCTCCTCCTGAGCAGGCAAAAAACACTGTCTGGGGGGCAGGGGCAGTGCCCCTTGAGGAAGCAAAACTGTCCTCCCTTTGGGGAACATCCTGCAACACAAAAGCAAAAGGGGAGCAGGGGAACAAACCACGGCCCGGGCGCCCCCTGACAGCAGCAGGCTCAGCAAGGAGTGAAGGCAGCAGGCTGCAAGGGATGCACTGCATGGGAAGGGGACATGAGACATCATGGGACATTAGTGTTGGCTTGCAAGGTGCTGGCTGAAGTCAGGAAGCCAGCCCTGCACAGCCAGCTCCCTTCAGGCTTCTGGGGAAAGGACATCACAGCTTATCAGCAGGGTCAGATACTGGCAGCTTAAGAGGAGGTCCAGCTCCTGTCCCCAGCAAAAAGAGGAGCCTGGACCAGCCTGGTCTTTAATACTGAGCTCTGGGAGGTCACACATCCCCTGAGGCCAGGTTCTGGGCAGCCTGGCTGTCAGCAGAGCTTCGTGGCCTTGGGGGATGTGACTCTACTGACAAAGACCTGAGAAACAATCACCCAAGCCCCTCCTGACCCTCTCACCCCATCCGTCTCCAGGCTGGACACCACCACTCTGCATCACACACTCTGGCTCAGATACTTGGAGGATTGTTTGCTCTCAACCCCACCGCAGACTCCTCTTTTCCTTCTGCCATGCTGGGCTCCTGAGACACTTGCTCCAAGGATTTTCAAGGACCCAGTCCCTGAATTCCTCATTCTCTCGCTGCTCACTCAGGTGTTAAGTCCCCAGGCACATTTCCAGCTCAGGCAGACAGGAAGCCTTTCAGAGCAGGTACCTTTAGCAATTCACAGCTCCTCCTGGCTGCTTGGGATGGTGGCAGGGAGGGGACTGCTCCCTGAACAGAGATCAGTCCCCACCTGGAGTCCTCTTTTAACTCTTTCTCTTACCACCCCTTGTCCTCTGGGTTTCAGCAGAGTTTTGTGACCACTGTTTCATGAAGCACAGAGAGAAGTGACTTGCCCAAAGACTGGAGCACTTCAGTGGCAGAGAGACTAAGAATTTCAGGATCTCCAGATGCCCAGAGCCATCTTTTGACCTTGCAGCTCCCAGCCAGCATCTTGGGCCATCCAAGGTGCCCATGTCAGCAGGGAAGAGTTCTGCTAAGAGAAATACTCTTCTCACCCCACTTTCTTTCCTGTTGGTCAGAAGTGAACTAAGCCTTTGCTAAAGGAGTCTTTTTTTCTTTCCCACATATCCCAAAGCCCCTCACAGAGCCAAGATTTGCCAGTTCCAGCCCTGGAGATCCACCACACCACTTCTGCTGCAGGGGACACAACAGCAATCAAAGCAGAGCCAGTTTCTTGAAATGGATAAAGACACAGAAATGATAACACAGTCGGGAAAGCAATGGATTGTCACCAGAATGGCTCCTGCTCCCTTGGAGTCACTCTGCAGGGACACTGAAGTCCTCTCCCAGCCAAGTTTGGCCGCTGGGGGATTCTCCTCTCCCTCTTTCAGCCAAGCTTGGCTGCTGATGGACTCTCCTCTCCCTCCTTCAGCCAAGCTTGGCTGCTGAGGGACTCTCCCCTCCCTCCTTCAACCAACCTTGACTGTTGATGGACTCTCCTCTCCCTCCTTCAGCCAAGCTTGGCTGCTGAGGGACTCTCCTCTCCCTCCTTCAACCAATCTTGGCTGATGATGGACTCTCCTCTCCCTCCTTCAACCAAGCTTGGCTGCTGAAGGACTCTCCTCTCCCTCCTTCAACCAAGCTTGGCTGCTGAGGGACTCTCCTCTCACTCCTTCAACCAATCTTGGCTGATGAGGGACTCCCCTCTCCCTCCTTCAACCAATATTGACTGCTGAGGGACTCTCCTCTCACTCCTTCAACCAATCTTGACTGCTGAGGGACTCTCCTCTCCCTCCTTCAGCCAAGCTTGACTGCTGAGGGACTCTCCTCTCCCTCCTTCAACCAATCTCGACTGCTGAGGGACTCTCCTCTCCTTCCTTCAGCCAAGCTTGACTGCTGACGGACTCTCCTCTCCCTCCTTCAGCCAAGATTGACTGCTGAGGGACACTCACATCCCTCCCCTTGAATATATCCTCTCATTGCCCTATACTGGTTACACACCAAGCCCAGCCCAACCAGTTCATCCCCAATCCGAAAGCAGCATCTGTCAGGTAACATCGAGTCAGGGCAGGCACACAACCTTCTGCACCATCCTAAGCAGCACGGATCCATCATTCTTTTTTTTTGTTTGTTTGTTTGTTTTGGGGTTTTTTTGGTTTGGGGAAACACTGGCTGGGGAAAAAAAAAAAATTCCCTTGGGTCCATCAGACCAAGAACAACAAAACAAAGAATGAGGCAGCGAGGCTGTTTTCCAACGGTTGGCTGTAGGAGAGGGGAAAGGAGATGGGAATCCAAACAAGAACCAAGAGCTGGGGAATATCTTCCTCCACCTACTCCCTTCAGAATCCTCCTCCTTGACCCAGCAAGATGATAGCAGCACGTTCAGAGTTCCTGGTTGCTGGCCTGGAGGCGCCAGCTGCTGTGGCGTGGGCCTGGGCAGGCGGTCGAGGCGCGAGGCTGTGCCCTCCCCTCTTCCCGTCACCCTATGCCTTCCGAATGTTCCAGTTATAGTCCGGGTTGTTTTTCTGTTCCAAGGACCTGTCCAGGGGTGACCTGTGATCGAGGGGCGACTTGGAGTCGTGGGGGGATTTCTGGGAGGGGGGAGAGCGAGGGTCCGACATGGCAGAGTGAGGCGGAGGGAGCGGCTGCTTGTAGTCTGCCGCTTTGTCTGCGTGGAAGGACCGGTAGTGGTCCGAAGGTCCCTGCCCGTGGTAGCCCATGGGGGGCCTGTGGTCAGACATCCGACGGAAATCCTGCTGGTGGTAGTTCTGGGGCCTGAACTCGTCCGATCGCCGGCGCTTGGAATCGTGGTGGTGCCTGCAGAGGGAAAAACAGAGGGTGGGGGTGAGGCCCCAGGGAAAGTCCCCCGGGGCAGCCCTGCTGGGCAAGCCTGTGAGAGCTCAGCACCACAGCTCTTAGGGCTTGGGAGGGACCTCTGCAGATAGGAACATAGAATGGGTTATGTTGGAAAAGACCTCAAAGATCAGCCAGTTACAACCCCCTCTGTGCCATAGGCAGAGACACCTCCCACTAGAACAGGTCACTCAAGAATAGAATAGAATAGAATAGAATAGAATAGAATAGAATAGAATAGAATAGAATAGAATAGAATAGAATGGAATAGAATAGAATAGAATAGAATAGAATAGAATAGAATAGAATAGAATAGAATAGAATAGAATAGAATAGAATAGAATAGAATAGAATAGAATAGAATAGAATAGAATAGAATAGAATAGAATAGAATGGAATTTAATTGAATAGAATAGAATAGAATTGAATCATAGATGGTTTAGGTTGGAAGGGACCTCAAATATCATCAAGTTCCAAGCCCCTTTGTGCCATAGGCAGGGACACCTCCCACTAGAACAGGTCACCCAAGGCCTCATCCAGCCTGGCCTTGAACACTTCCAGGGAGGGAGCAGCCACAACCTCCCTGGGCAACCCATGCCAGCGTTTCACCACCCTCACTGTGAAGAACTTCCTCCTAACATCCCATTTAAATCTCCCCTCTGCCACTTTAAACCCATTCCCCCTTGTCCTGTCATTACAAGACCTTGTGAACAGTCCCTCCCCAGCCTTCCTGTAGGCCCCCCTCAGATACTGGAAGGTTGCTATAAGAACTGGATGCAATATTCTAGGTGGGGCCTCCCTTGAACTCTCTCCATTAGATCCCTGCCCCTCTTGAGCTGGGGAGCCCAGAACTAGGTGGGACCCTCCTTGAACTCTCTCTGGTAGATCCCTGCCCCTCTTGAGCTGGGGAGCCCAGAACTAGGTGGGGCCCTCCTTGAACTCTCTCCAGTAGATCCCTGCCCCTCTTGAGCTGGGGAGCCCAGAACTGGATGCGATATTCTAGGTGGGGCCTTACTAGGGCAGAGTAGAGGGGGAAGGAGAACCTCCCTTGTTCTGCTGGCCACACTCTTTTCGATGCCCCCCGAGACCTCATTGTCCTCCTGGGCCGCAAGGGCTCATTGCTGCTGCCCAGCAGGACTCCCAGGCGCGGTTACCTGTCGTAGTAATCGCGGTGGCCCCTGTGGTCTCTGTCGCTGTTGTACTGCTCGTAGGGCCTCTTGCGGGACAGGTTGTTTGGTCTGTAGTTGCCCGAGCTGCGGTGGGGCTCCCCCCGAGACCGCCGGTCCCCGTAGTGGTGGTCCTTGTACCAGTGCTGCTCATACTGGTGGTGCCGTTCCCCGCCCCACATCTGGTTGCTGTTGCCGCCGTAGTTGAACTTCCGATCCCTCTGCCACTCTCCTCGGTCTGCAGTGAGGGAGGCACCACCAGTGAGGGTCTGCCCAGCTTTGGTGTGATGGCACTGCTTGCTGAGCTCCAGGAGATAGGGGGGAACTCCTGCTGTGCCCCTCTGTCTCCTCCCTGGCATTCCCTGTCACAGCCCTTCCAGCCTAAGCCACTGCTCATTGATAGAATGGTTTAGGTTGGAAGGGACCCCAAAGCTCAGCCAGTTCCAACCCCCTGTGCCATAGGCAGGGACACCTCCCACTAGAACAGGTCACTTAGAATCACAGAACGGTTTGGGTTGGAAGAGACCTCAAAAATCAGCCAGTTCCCACCCCCTGTGCCATAGACAGGGACAACTCCCACTAGAACAGGTCACTTAGAATCACAGAACGGTTTGGGTTGGAAGAGACCTCAAAAATCAGCCAGTTCCCACCCCCTGTGCCATAGACAGGGACAACTCCCACTAGAACAGGTCACTTAGAATCAAAGAATGGTTTGGGTTGGAAGAGACCTCAAAAATCATCCAGTTCCAACCCCCCTGTGCCATAGGCAGGGACACCTCCCACTAGAACAGGTCACTTAGAATCACAGAATGGTTTAGGTTGGAAGGAACCCCAAAGCTCAGCCAGTTCCAAACCCCTACCATAGGCAGGGACACCTCCCACTAGAGCAGGTCGCTCAAGGCCTCATCTAACCTGGCCTTGAACACCTCCAGGAGGGTTGTGGAGCGCAGAATCACAGAATGCAATGTTTGATCACTTCCTGTGCTTCTGTGCTCCACAACCTCCCTTGGCAGCCTGTGCCAGTGTTTCACAACCCTCACTGTGAAGAACTTCTTCCTAACATCCAGTTTCAATCTCCCCTCTGCCACTTCAAACCCATTCCTCATCCTGTCATTAAAAGACCTTGTCAACTGTCCCTCCCCAGCCCTCCTGTAGGCCTCCTTCAGACACTGGAAGGCTACTCCAAAGTCTCCTGGCAGCCTTCTCTTCTCCAGGCTGCAGAGCCCCAACTCTCTCAGCCTGTCCTCCAAGCAGAGCTGCTGCAGTCCTCTCAGCATCTTGGTAGCCTCCTCCGAACTGGCTCAAACAGTTCTATGTCCTTCTTGTGTTGGGGGGGCAGTACTCCAGGTGGGGTCTGAGGAGAGCAAACTTTGCTCTGATCCCTTCCACTCTTTCCATCTCTACTACATCACATTTTCTACTCCAGCAACAAGTCCCTACAGCAGCAAGTGATGTCCCATTCCATCACCTCTAAAGCTGACCTGCCACAAGCCCCAGCTGCTTCTGTGTCCAGCAGCCACAGAACCCTCAATGGAAAGAACTTCTTCCTAACACCCAGTTTCAATCTCCCCTCTAACACTTTAAACCCATTTCTCCTCATCCTGGTATTACAATACCTTGTCAATAGTCATGTAAGCCTCCTTCAGACACTGGAAGGCTACTCCAAGGTCTCCTGGAAGCCTTCTCTTCTCCAGGCTGCAGAGCCCCAAATCTCTGAGCCTGTCCTCAGAGCAGAGCTGCTGCAGCCCTTTAAAGCTGACCTGCCACAAGCCCCAGACACTTCTGTGTCCGGCAGCCAAGAGCCATTAGGTGAGAAGGGCAGGTGGCTCCCGGCCTGCCAGTGCTCACCTGTGTTGCTGAAATGCCTCTTGTTCGGGTGGCCGTAGTTGTCACGGGGGTGCCCGTGCATCTGCTGCTGGGCATGGGAAGGGGGCAGGTGGATCTTCTGGGAATGAGGATTGTGAGGCACGTGGGACTGGGACATCACTGAGTCGCGGCTGGAGCCCGACGGCTCGGGGCGGAAGGGCTTCTTCATGCTGGACATGTCCTCCTTCTTCTTTTGCTCCTGCAAGGCAGAAGGGAGGGTTACAGCTCAAGAGCCCTGCCACCACAAGATCCATGCTACACCAGCAGCAGCCTCGGCCGTGGGGCTCTGGAGGGCCACGAAGTTGATCAGAGGGCTGCAGCACCTCTGCTATGAGGACAGGCTGAGAGAATTGGGGCTCTGCAGCCTGGAGAAGAGAAGGCTGCCAGGAGACCTCAGAGTGGCCTTCCAGTATCTGAAGGGTTCTGAAGGGGAGGGACTATTGACAAGGTCTTGTAATAAATGACAAGGAGAAATGGGTTTAAAGTGGCAGATAGGAGATTGAAACTGGATGTTAGGAGGAAGTTCTTTTTGGGGCTCTTCACCCTAGAGAAGAGAAGCCTTTGAGGACACCCTGGAGTGGCCTTCCAGTATCTGAAAGGGGTCTACAGGAAGGCTGGGGAGGGAATTTTCACAAAGTCTTTTAATGACAGGACAAGGCGGAATGGGTTTAAACTGGCAGAGGAGAGATTTAAACAGGATGTTAGGAGGAAGTTCTTCACAGTGAGGGTGGTGAGACACTGGCACAGGTTGCCCAGGGAGGTTGTGGATGCTCCCTCCCTGGAGGTGTTCAAGGCCAGGCTGGATGAGGTCTTGAGCGTCCTGATCTAGTGGGAGGTGTCCCTGCCTATGGCACAGAGGGGTTGGAACTGGCTGATCTTTGAGGTCTCTTCCAACCTAAACCATTCTATGACTCTTCGATTTTGCTGCAGGCTCCCCAGGCTGTGGGGACAGCAAGCCTCCGAGGGTGTGGTGAATGACCTGTGCCCACACGTGGCACAAACAGCAGAGGAATGGTGTGGAGGAGCTGCAGAGGAATGGTGTGGAGGAGCTGCAGAGGTTTGCCCCACCTGGCTGCTTTCACATCCTCTCTTTACAGGGCAGCACTTCCCAGGCTTCTCCCTCTAAAGGTCAACTTGACACAACGTGCTGCACCAAGCAACGCTTTTATCTGGGTCAGAATGGCCAGGAACAAAGTCACTGTGGTGGTTTGAATTAATTGGAGGATTTGAATGAGGAATTAAGACTCCAGGCTTAGAAAGGAAAACATTCCAGTGTCTCTCCTTCACTCATTTGTTTACTGACATGGTGTAAAGTTAGAATCAAATCAAAAGATAAGGCAGACTTTGTGCCATGCTGGCAGCTGCATCTATCTCCCTGCCTTTCTTAGCTGGATCTGAATAACTTCACTAACTACTTTCCTGCTGCTAATTCCCCCTGGCCGATCTACCTTTGCTTACCTGGCACATAAAACAGATAGTGAGATAAGATTGGGAAGAGGGGGAAGGTGGTAGGGTGGTTGGAAACCCCTAATTAGGGACTCTGATCTCTGTGAGGGCTGTGGTGTGTCTGTATTACCTTTTCACTCTCTGTATCTGTAAATATCTGTTACACATTGTAAATATCTGTTATACACTGTAAATATCTGTAAATATCTGTTATACATTGTAAATATCTGCTTGTGTATTGTGCTGAACTGTAAACATAAAGCTTCATTTCATTAACTTCCAGCCAGCTGAGTCTAGCCTGGATTAGTGTGGCCAGCAGATTGAGGGAGGTGATTCTCCCCCTCTACTCTGCCCTGCTGAGACCCCATCTGGAGTACTGTGTCCAGTTTTGGAGCTCCTGGGACAAGAGGGATGTGGACATGCTGGAGCATGTCCAGAGAAGGGCCACGAGAATGCCCAGAGGGCTGCAGCACCTCTGCTGTGAGCACAGACTGAAAGAGTTGGGGCTGTGCAGGCTGGAGAAGAGGAGGCTCCCAGGGGACCTTCTTGTGACCTTCCAGTATCTGAAGGAGACCTACAGAAAAGCTGGGGAGGGACTTTTGAGGCTATCAGGGAGTGACAGGACTAGGGGGAATGGAGCAAAGCTGGAGGTGGGGAGATTCAGACTGGGCATGAGCAGGAAGTTGTTGAGCATGAGAGTGGTGAGAGCCTGGAATGGGTTGCCCAGGGAGGTGTTTGGGGCCACATCCCTGGAGGTGTTTGCAGCCAGGCTGAATTAGGCTGTTGGCAGGGTAGGGTGTCCCTGGGCATGGCAGGGGGGATTGGAACTGACTGATCTTTGTGGTCCCTTCCAACCCTGACTGATTCTATGATTCTACGATTTCAAAGAGGGCAGGGGGTGGGAGGGGCAGGGAACTGCTGAAGCACCACAGTGGTGCTAAGAGAAGGGAGAAATGGCAGATGAGAGAGGAGGTAAAGGCAAGCAGACTGCCCAGGTGTTCAGGAAAATCACAGGCTGCCAGCAGCAACAAAGGGAGCCCAGGGTAAGAGGCAGAAAGTTCTGACACCTCTCAGAGAAAAAGCACTTCAGATCTCACCTCCTCTTCCTGTGACCTTTTCTTATGAGCCATCTTGTAGAGTTTGTGCAGCTTCCTGGCATCAAATTCTGTGAATTTGGAGACAAATATCCATAGGTTCCTGGAAGGATGTGAACATTTACTGTTAATTGCCTGCACCAGCAGTTTAACTGGCAATCACTTTCACATCAGCACCGCAGCGGCTCTGCCTTGTATGGTATAAAAAGAGTCTCAACAGGAGGGCTGGAACAAGTTGAGGTCTTCCAAGTAAGATAAAGAAGTTTGCACTGATCTACCTAAATTAGCTCTGAAATCAACCTAAGTGGTAGAGCAGTGCAACCTGCAGGCAGAGCCCTCACCTGAGACTGGAGTTGGAGTGGGCTAGAGAAGACAGGGACTTCACAGGCTAAACAAGAGGCACATTTCACACTCATCCACATCAAAGCCAGCAGCCTCTGACCAGCATGTTCAATTTATCATAGAGCAGCCACGAGGATCCCTCACCTTCTCCACAGCTTGATATGATCCTGGTCATTGTAGGCTTTAAGGCACTCAGAGATGCGGTCCCCAATCTTCAGGAGGCAGTTGCGTGTGTGCTCCAGCTGCTCTTGAACTGTCAGTCCTTTATCAGGCTTGTCCAGCTGCTTCAGGGCTTTTTTGACTGGTCTCATCCTTTCCTTGCACTTGAAACAAAAAGCAACAGAGAGCAGAAAGGGATTGATTTGGCACAGGGCTCTCTGCTGCTCCCTTGGTAATCAGAGTGAGCTGCATCAGCATGAGGTAGGAGCTTTGTCTGCTCATTGGGCAAGGAGAAATCAGCTCTAAAACAGCAAAACATGAGACACGCTGCAGAAAAGCACAGAATGGCTCAGGGTGGAGGGGACCTCAGAGATCATCTACTCCAGCCTCCCCACCACGGGCAGGGATACCTCTGAAACAGACTCAGCTTCTCAAGACCTCATCAGCCCGGCCTTGAACACCCTCAGGGAGGAGGCATCCACAACCTCCCTGGGCAGCCTATTCCAGAGTCTCACCACCCTCATCCTGAAAAACTTCTTCCTAAGATCCAATCTAACCCTGCTCTGCCTCAGCTTCAAACCATTCCCTCTTGTCCTATTGCTAGACCTCTTTATGGAAAGTTCTTCTGCAGCCTTCCTGTAGGATCCCTGCAGCTATTGGCAGGCATCTCTAAGGTCTCCCTGGAGTCTTCTCTTCTCCAGGCTGAACACTCCCAGCTGCCTCAGCCTATCCTCACAGCAGAGGTGCTCCTTGGATCATCTTTGGGGCCCTTCTCTGGGCTCACTCCAACAGCTCTGTGCTCTTCTTGGCCACCTGCTTTTAGAGAGGAGGAATTTGTTTTGCAAACTGTAACCACACACAGTCTGCTCTTGCAGGGACCCCACAGCAGGCTGGGAAGTGTAGCCAAGCACTGACACTGAACCAACAGCTGCAGGAGTGCTCACAGGACATCCTCCCTGTCCATCCCCAGCTGTGGTTACTTCCATCTAGTATAGAATCACAGAACGGTTTAGGTTGGAAGGGACCTCAAAGATCAACGAGTTCCAACCCCCCTGTGCCACAGGCAGGGACACCTCCCACTAGAACAGGTTGCTCAAGGCCTCATCCAACTTGGCCTTGAACACCTCCATCTAAATAAGTTTCTTCAGTAGTTTTGTTTAAGTATTAGTTCCAATAGATGCTAGGCCTTGTGTCTAGGCTGCCTCCTTACAAAAGACAGCCTTGAAGATCTGCTGGCATTTCCCATCTGTTAGAATCATAGAATGGTTTAGGTTGGAAGAGACCTCAAAGATCACCCTGTTCCAACCCCTCTGTGCCATAGGCAGGGACACCTCCCACTAGAACAGGTCACTCAAGACCTCATCCAACCTGACCTTGAACACCTCCAAGGAGGGAGCAGCCACAACCTCCCTGGGCAACCTGTGCCACCCTTACTGTAAAGAACTTCTTCCTAACATCCAATTTCAATCTCCCCTCTGCCAGTTTAAACTCATTCCTCCTCATCCTATTATTACAGGACCTTGTAAATAGTCCCTCCCCAGCCTTCCTGTAGCCCCTTTCAGATACTGGATAGACACTGCTTTTGCCAGAACTGGAAGAGGTGAGCTGCAATGTCCCACTTCTGCCAGCTGTGTGCACCAACACTGAGCAGAGAGTAAATCAGACAGGTTCCTACTGCCTAACTGCACCTTTTGTGCACCACAGAGGGAATGTTAAAGCAAAAAACAAAAAGCAGACAAAGCTTTTGCAGAGGACATGCAGCAAATACACTGAGTTGCATCTAGAGGACTGCTTCAAAGAGGGGTATTTATTTCAGCATTGTCCTGTGCAAGTCAGGCCAAGGAGACTCTGCCATGACAGCTTGTACCCAAAGGCTATTTTTACAGCCAGCCTTGCAGGCACATTTGCTGCAAGAGCATCTACCCAGCTAGGGAAGTGCTTACAGCTAAGACAACTCCAGACCTTCCTACAGCCATACAAGGTCACCCTCAAAACTCCCCTGTACTTCCCTGCCTGGAAGAGCCCCAGTGGCTCCTTGGCTGCCACATAAGGCTGCAAAGTCTTCTGTAACTTGTGGCTGTCAGAGGAGTGTTGAGAGCTTATCAGCTGAAGAAGAGAGAACCCTTCTGCACGCTTTGTTGAGATGCTGCCCTCTTCTACCCTGGCATCATTGGCTAACAGGCAAGCAAACCCTGGCTCCCCTGCTGGGCTCCCTGGCAGTGCTGGAGGAAGATACTCACTATGCTGAACGTCTCCTGGTCCAGGTCGTCATCCTCGTCCTCTCCGATGGGGATTGGCTCACTGCCTGCAGTAATGTGGACAGGACCTTGCGACCTCTTCCCTTTACTTCCAGCTTTGGCTTCGCTACCTTTAGGCTTTACAAGGACAAGTTACACACAATAAGCCAGCTTGCAGGATCCCAAGTGAACCAACTAACAACCTCCACTCTATTGTTACTG
Source organism: Psilopogon haemacephalus (assembly GCA_013396835.1). Lineage (NCBI taxonomy): Eukaryota > Metazoa > Chordata > Aves > Piciformes > Megalaimidae > Psilopogon > Psilopogon haemacephalus. The sequence continues at coordinate 58,083 of VWZI01013311.1, read as the reverse complement.
GCAGTTGTTTAAACCCAGGCACTGCTCCTACAACTTTTCTCCCAAGCCCTCAAACCGTGGAGCTGTGATGTCTCTATTTAGCTTTACCTCGCCCCTGAGGGAGCAGAGAGAACCCAGAGCCAGTATTTTGGACATGGTTATGGTTTTCATGGGGGTAAAACCATCACTGAAGGCTTGGAAGGGAGGTGAAGCTAAAGAGTATCTGCCTCTTGCAAAGGACATGTCTCTGAGGATCTGCCACTTTATGTGGCGCTTCTAGTCCTTAAGGCTCTTTGGAAAGCAACCTCACATCCTGGTCTCTTAGTGTAGACTTTGATTTCTGTGACCTATCTGCAGTCAAAGCCCTTCAGAGTCAAAGGCATACCAAAAATCACTGAAAAAGCAAACTTCCCCCTACATGTGTAACAAAATTTCTTGGTTTGCACGATGAGCTCAGTGCCAAAACACCCTGGGCGTGCAGTACAGACCTGCTCCTTGGACAGGTACTTCAGGGCATTATTCTATTAGCTTTCATCCCCTCTCCCAATTTGAACCCAGCCTCAGGACAGCTGTACTCAAAATTCAGAGGACGTTTTAGTCCACAAGATTCCACTGACCTTGTGACACTCGTTCTGGTGAGTTCTGGACAGCAACAAGGACAACTCACAGCCTTGATGGTGTGGACAGTTGGGTTCTTCGGGGTGAGTTTAAATTAAAGGGGAATACAGACAAGGAGCTGCCAAGCCTGTGATAAATCACAGCTGAACAGAACTTTGATCTGAGTGCTCTGGGCCTTCTTGTCTAACATCAGCTACCTGGCAGTGACAGGGACAGTTGTACTTTAAAGGCAGCCTGACAAAAATCTCTCCCTTTTTGCTCACGCCCCATCAAGCTCTAGGATATATTCCTGCTTTTTTTTTTTTTTTGCAGTTCTTCACAGTTAGAACTCAGGAGGGAGGAAAAAGGGGTAAGAGCTCACCCCACAGGGCTTTACTGATGTCTTTTCACACAGAGAGCCTTTAATGAATCACAAGCCTTACAGGTTGCCCTTCTGCTCAGGGAGCTCCTTAACTGCTCCTGTGAGTACCACCTTACCTTCTCCTTTTTGTCTTTCGACTTCTTTTTCTCTTTGTCGCTCTCCTTTTCCTTCTTAGTGCTTGTCTGTTTCTCCTTGTTCTCTTTGTTCTCTTTCTTCTTCTGCTTCTTTTTCACCGGGCTCTTTTCCAGGCCATCCTCCTAGAAAAATCAGTCACAGCACAGCAGTTGGAGTCCCTCCCCCTTCACCAAGGCTTCCATCCATAAAACGTCCATCCTTGAAAGGCAAGCCTTTTTTTTTTTGAGGGCCATCCAACTTTGCCCTCACACCTCTTGAAGCAGACAGCAAGCCCTGCTTTAACCAGCTGCCATCCACCCAAACCCTTGGCAATAAGGACATTAAAAGCCAGATGAGCCCCAGTCTGTAGCTCGCTGGCCCGTGCCAGCTGCGCTGGGGAACGTGCAGCCCCTGAGGTAGATACTGATCAGCACAGGAACAAAAAGCCTTCAGACTCCAAGCCAAACCACTCAAAGGCAACAGCATGACCTTGCTAAACTCCAGCTTCCCCACTGGCTGGCGTGCTGAAAAAGAGAGGGGAAACAATCCTCCTTTCTCTCCTTTATAAGGGCAACAGGATTTGTCCCCAGACAACCTTTTCTTAAGGCGGCAGGAGGATGCATGTGGCCACTCTGGGATCCCCCCAGAGCACTTCAAGCACTTGGCAAAAAAGTGGGGGTGGGAAAGGTCCTCCCTTCACCCCAGCAGCTGTAGGGATGTTGTCGTGGGTCTGTCAGTCTGCTGTGGAAAGCACTCTGAGGACGTCTGCTAGGGGCGCTCGGCAAGGTGAGTTTCTGCGCTGACAACACAGCTGAAGGAAAGTGATCCACCAAGCTGGCTCACCTTGACTTCACCTTCTTCTGACTGGTTGTCTGAGTGTCTGGGAGGGGACAGCTCATTCCCATGCTCATCTTTGACTTTGGGAGCCTTGTTTTCTTTCTTTACTCGTGGTTTCCTCTTCTTTAGCTTGCCCTGGAGAACACAGAAGTGAGGTGAAGTGAATAGCTGGAGCTGCGTCCTGGGGACAAAGACCATCCCCACAACATCATGCAGAAAACTTCAGGTCCTGCAGAGTGACCAAGAACCCTGATGAGCCTGAGTCCTTCAATAAATGTCAGAATTACCAGTCCCTTATTAATTGCCATTTCAGTATCACAATGCAATCAGACAAAGCTCCTATTCCTTCACACAGATGATGTCCAGTGATCCGGGAACTTAAGCTGTCTCCTATCATTTTGTTCATCCTGAAACCTCCAAAATCAAAAAGCCACAGCTCACCTCTTCCCCATCCTTCATGTTTTCTTTCTTGTCCAGATCTTTCTTCAGCAGTTTCAGTAGATAATCAACTCGGGTCTGGAGCTGCTTTCCCTGAGGTTTCTTATCAGTTTCAACAGGCAGGATCTTTGATAAAGAAGTAAAAAAAAAAAAAAACCAATTAAAATACACCCACACTCACCTATCAAACCCTGACAAGAGATACACACTCGCAGCAGTCCTTCCAGGCCCAACAAAGGGTTGGAGATGCTGCACCTTCTAGGGGAATAATAAGAATCACAGAATGGTTTAGGTTGGAAGAGACCTCAAAGTTCATCTAGTTCCAACCCCCTACCATAGGCTTGGAAACCTCCCACTAGAACAGGTCAGTCAAGGCTTCATCCAGCCTGGCCTTGAACACCTCCAGGGAGGGAGCAGCCACAACCTCCCTGGGCAACCTGTGCCACCTGTGGGTGTCTCACCACCCTCACTGTGAAGAACTTCCTCCTAGCATCCAGTTTCAATCTCCCCTCTGCCACTTTAAACCCATTCCTCCTTGTCCTGTCATTACATGACCTTGTATATAGTCCCTCCCCAGCCCTCCTGTAGCCCCCTTCAGATATTGGAAGGCCACTCCAAGGTCTCCTCAAAGCCTTCTCTTCTCCCACAATCTCCCTGGGCAACCTGTGCCAATGTTTCACCACCCTCACTGTGAAGAACTTCTTCCTAAGGGATCAAGAATTCTTCTAGCTCCTGCACAGACCCTTCCCGTGTAACCAAAACCAAAGCTCCTACCAAGCATGCAACCACACATGTCAGCATTACCACTCTCTTCCTCCATCATTTCAGTGTGGTTCATATGGTACTGTTCACAGAGGGGGAAAAAAAGAAGTAGGCTGCCAATCAAATAACACAACTCTGCTTTCCATCAAGCAAGCATGCAACATTCATCGGAGGTCACTGTTTTCCTATCGTTTATTATTACTTTTGGAGCGGGTAGAAACGCAAACAGCTTCTGGAGTAAAGCAAAAACCATCTCCTCCGGTGAACACCATGCAAGCAGAGCAGCCTACCTTATCAGCCAGCTTCAGCTCTGGATCTGTTTTAATCAGCTCCCAGTTTCCATAGCCATGCTCGTAAATTCCCACCAACAAGCGGGAATCCTCCTCCACTCCCCAGTCGACGTCAAAATGGGCAGCTTTGACACGGCAGGTCAGGCGGTACCTGAAGGCAAACAGGAGACGCTTTCAGTGCTGTGGAGGGTGAAGCAAATCCCCAGATTTAGGCTCTTCCTCCACTACAAAAGCCAAACGCCCTCACAACCTCTTTCTGCATTGCCTTCTGAGCCAAACTCACTTCTTCCTCTCCTCCGGGTCGGCAGGGATGGATTTGTGCAGCATTTCAAACTCCTCTTCGTGCTGGATGATGGATTTCACGTTGACTTGGACACCAGAAATCTTGATCGTAGGACCTCTTCTTTTTCCAGGTCCTTTCCCTGCTCCACAATAAAACACAGCAGCTAAGAGAACTCTTCCAGAAAGAAGTTCCTCTGTGAAAAGGTCTAGGCACAAAGAGATCAACACCTTGCCTGCAACCTCTTATTCAAACCTAAGGCTGTCTGCTGTGGCAGGCCCAGAAAAAAAGCAAAAGGCTTTTTTCCAACTAGATCTGCAATCCAAGCACCTACCAGGATCATTTTCTTCAGAAGCATAGAATCATAGAATGGTTTAGGTTGGAAGAGACCTCATAGCTCAGCCAGTTCCAACCCCACTGTGCCACAGGCAGGGACACCACCCACTAGAACAGGTCGCTCAAGACCTCATCCAACCTGACCTTGAACACTTGAAACTAAATAAGTTTCTTCAGTAGTCTTTTTCAGCTGCAACAGGCAGAGACCCAGTGGGAAATCCAGCCTAGACCCCTGTACCTCCGAACTAACAGCAGCAACAGCCAGAATCATAGAATGGTTTAGGTTGGAAGAGACCTCAAAGATCAGCCAGTTCCAACCCCCTTGTGCCATAGGCAGGGAAACCTCCCACTAGATCAGGATGCTCAAGACCTCATCCAGCCTGGCCTTGAACACATCCAGGGAGGGAGCAGCCACAACCTCCCTGGGCAACCTGTGCCAGTGTCTCACCACCCTCACTGTGAAGAACTTCTTCCTAACATCCCATTCAAATCTCTCCTCTGCCAATTTAAACCCATTCCCCCTCATCCTGTCATTACAAATAGGGGCTGATGTTGCCAGTTCTGGGATGTGCTGATTGTGGATCCAGCTCTACCATGGAGTACACAGCACCAGCTTGAATCCCAACTCCAGAGGCAGTTCAAATACTATCTGCTTTGCCTTGTGGCTCAGTATTACATAAACTGATGACTTCAGCTTCTCCCCAGGAAAATTCATATTCAGCAGAAGCCAGCAGACCCAACTGGCACTTTGCAGTCAGGAGCTGCTGTTGGTAACAGCTGCCTGGCAGAGATGGGATGGTTTAAATGTGTGCTTGCTCTTTGCTTTGAAGTCACAGCAGAACAGTTTTTTCCCCAGCTGCATGGAACACCCCTAAACATATCCAGATCAGCACACAACCTTCTTGCTTACCTTCACTTGGATTTTCCTTCAGCTGCTCCTCATACTCCTGCATTGCTGACACACAGCTGTTGTGGATGAGCTCCCCTAACCTCTTTAGATCAGCCACAGATTTATCCACCAGCTCAGCATCCCGGGCAATACACTCCAGCCTGGGAAAGAGGGGAAACTTATTTGATAAAGGATTTATCTCCCTCTGCCAGCCACCCCCTGAGCCACTGTGTCAGAGTTTTTAGTAGTCAATACTGTCTATGTATGAATGTACCAAACACAGACAAGTCAAGTTCCTGCAGGAAACAACAGTTTCCATTTTTTACTTAGGTCTACCAGGTCCACAGTGGTCCAACCTTTGGGGTTTTTTTGGTATTAAAGCAAAGGTGAGAGCTGCCTATCTTGAGCACCACAATCACTCTGTGTCTCTCCAGTGTTACTTCATGCCTCCCCAGTTCCCCATTAGCTCCATTTGATGGCAGCAAGCTGCCACTGGCTGAAGTTAGTAACACCAAGGCTCCACACACAAGCCTTGTGTTTCACAACAGAAGAGCCCAACCAGCTGAAACAACACACTCCTGCCTCATACAATACATGCAAGGATCCCTGCCTCAGCTCTGAGACCTCAGCCAGGGTTACAGCTTTCCAGACCCACCACATGTGCCAATCTCCCTTCCTTCCTTGCTCACAGCTGGCTCTGCAGACATGCACTTGAGGATATTGTGTCTCCCCACTCCCCTTCAAGAGAGGCATGGCAGTGAGAGAAAGATGCTCCCAATCCAGTCTTGAAACTAATACAGATGGAGAAGCTTGGCAAGCATTTTGGGTAGCATTTGCTGTTCAGACAGCTGCTCCCTCTCCTTCCTAGGCAGAGTGGAAATGCCCCAAGGGCCAGACAGTGCCAGCAGGAGGATGCTGTGTGCAGCCCTCTGCCACTACTGCCCTAGTTGCTTTTCAGCCAGCACTCATCAGCCTCCATCAACCAAGCCATGAGGGACTGCATGGCAGTTTTTGGTTGCTGATCACACGACAGCAAGGCTTTGTGCTGTCTGTGGAGCTTATATCAAACACCCAGAGCAACGTGGCTAGAAATGTCAAACACCCAAAGCAACATGCCTAGAAATGTCCCCCCCCAGGATAACTCTCTGGAGCAGGGCCAGGCTGTGACTTACCGTTCGAGAGGCAACCCAAACTTCTTGTAAGCCTTGATAAACCTAATGAAAAAAAAAAAAAAAAACCAAACAAGAAAGGAAACAAAAACTAAGCCTACTGCCATAAAAAAAGTGGCTCCAATATCACCACTATTAAATATACCACAAGTATTAATTACAGCCTGCCACACTGTCAACCTCGCATTCCACGCTGATTAGCTAAGCATCACTCCGAGACTAGGAAGCCAAACTCATTAACCCTCACAAAGAGTTTTGTGACCTTGGCTGGAGAAGAACATGACAGTATTATGAATGGTGGAGGTTTGACAGAGGAGTTAAAAAAAAAAAAAAAANTTGAAGGAGGGGTAAAAAAAAAAAAAAAAAAGAGGAGAGTCATAACTGTAAAAGAAAGAAAAGATGGAAAGAAAGCTTTGGCTCGCACCGTGTTGCTAATAATTAACTTCATTCTCAACCCCAGAAGAAAAGAGGCATTAAATCAATGTCATTAGGAAGTTTACTGCTCAGGTTGTAAGAGCCCATCACAGGCCAACTGTGGTGCAATCCAGCAGAGGGGTTTGCAGACTAAGGGTTGTCATTTATGTCCACGTCTTGTTTTTGTTGTCAAAGTCCCTGCCATGGCCAGAGTCAGGGCAAGAGTCAGACACCAGTGTTGTATTTGAGCAGTGCCTTGTGCTGGAAGCAGGTCCAGTGGCTTCAACTACAAATTATTTTTCAAACTGGCTATTTGTTTTCCCTTCTTTTTCAGTCGTTCTCTGGCTCTTTCAACCCTTTCTGCTGTGCCACGATGAGCAGAATGACTGCTTTGGTTCACATTGCAATGCCTCCTTCCTCCTCTTATGGTTTGCATATGGGACAACTGCTGCAATCCAAAAAAAGCCTGACTATTGTGTAAAAGGGTTAAGCCTCATCTGGGAGCCTTCTGACTCCTCCCAAGAGGTGGTCTGACCTGCCTCCAGGTATCATGGTTCACATTGCAATGCCTCCTTCCTCCTCTTACGGTCTGCATACGGGACAACAGCTGCAATCCAAAAAAAGCCTGACCATTGTGTAAAGGGTTAAGCCTTACCTGGGAGCCTTCTGACTCCTCCCAAGAAGTGGTCTGACCTGCCCCCAGGTATCATGGTTAGCTCACTCCCGCTTCCTGCTAAGGACTTTACTATAAAAAAGGAAATATCTTGCCTTTTCCTTCTCTTCAGACCCCACCTGGAGTACTGTGTGCAGTTCTGGAGCCCCCAGCACAAGAAGGACATGGAACTGCTGGAGAGAGTCCAGAGGAGGGCCACGAAAATGATCAGAGGGATGGAGCACCTCTGCTATGAGGACAGGCTGAGGGAGTTGGGACTTTACAGCCCAGAGAAGAGAAGGCTTCCAGAAGACCTTAGAGCAACCTTCCAGTATCTGAAGTGGGCTACAGGAAGGCTGAGGAGGGACTATTCATAGGGTCTTGTAATGACAGGACAAGGGGGAATGGGTTCAAACTGGCAGAGGGAAGATTTAAATGGGATGTTAGGAGGAAGTTCTTCACAGTGAGGGTGGTGAGACACTTGCACAGGTTGCCCAGGGAGGCTGTGGCTGCTCCCTCCCTGGAGGTGTTGAAGGCCAGGCTGAATGAGGTCTTGAGCGACCTGTTCTAGTGGGAGGTGTCCCTGCCTATGGCACAGGGGGGTTGGAACAGGATGAGCTTTGAGGTCTCTTCCAACCTAAACCATTCTATGATTGTATGATTTTGATCTCTGTGGTGTTTCTGTGTTATCTTTTCACTGTCTATATCCGTAAATATCTGTTACACATTGTAAATATCTGCTTGTGTACTGTGCAGAGCTGTAAATATAAAGCTTCGTTTATTAACTTCCAGCCGACCGAGTCCTAGCCTGGGTTATTCCAGAGTTGGGGCGGGGCAGATAACTGCCAAACCACCAGAGCACTGACCTCCTGATTTCAGCATCAGTAAATCCTTCCACTGTGTCTTTCCTGACACTCCGAGGACGTCCCCTGCGCTTTGGTCTCTTCTCGTCGTCGGTATCATCTGTCTCACTCTCTGATCCAGATGACCTCTGGAGCCTTCTCTTGGTTTCTGCATCTGACTCACTGTCATTTGTCTGGGCCTGTATGAACCAGAAAAAAGAGCAATATGTTAACAACCTTTTGTGTCATAGAATGATTTAGGTTGGAAGGGAGCTCAACGCTCGTCCAGTTCCGACCCCTCCGCCATAGGCAGGGACACCTCCCACCAGAACAAGTTGCTCAAGGCCTCATCCAACCTGGTCCTGAACACCTCCAGGGAGGCTGTGGGGCACAGAATCACAGAATGTGATCAAAGATCACACCGGAGTAGATCCCATCACCTAGGAAAGAACTTGGGAAGACACCATCTCTTTTGCCTGCAAGACACAGAGCTGGGCAAGAGCAGCCCAGGGACCTGGAGAGACCAAGGGAAAAAACTGCCAGAAACTGGCATCAACTGCAGTAAAATCAAAGATCACATTCTGTGACTCTGTGCTCCACAACCTCCCAGGGCTTCACCACCCTCACTGTCCCTTCCATGCAGTGGCACTAGCTCACTCTCAGTCTGTAAAGCACCTTGGCATCTCTTCCTGAAGCTGCAGAAGCTCACAATATCAACCCAGAGAGGCTGCACACCCTTGCAGTTTCCAGGCTCTGGTGGTTATCCTTCCCTTGGAGGCTTCCAGCCAGCAGTTTCACATTTGCATTTTGATCTACTGAGGTATGAGATACATCAAACCCCACTGATCACTGTGGTTTTGAGACACCTCAGAAATAAACCTAGCATCATCCAACACAAATTGTCCTTCTCTCTAGTTTTCACTTTCAATCTTTTCCCTCAGCTCATGCCAGAGAACAATTCACAATCTCCTAAAAGTCCCTTGCACAGTCTGCCTCCTGTTGGATTGGGGTAGATCCCATCACCCAGGAAAGAACTTGGGAAGACACCATCTCTATTGCCTGCAAGACACAGAGCTGGGCAAGTGCAGCCCAGGGATCTGGAGAGACCCAGGGCAACCCATTCCAGTGTCTCACCACCCTCACTGTCCCTCCCATGCAGTGGCTCTAGCTCACTCTCAGGCTGTAAATCACCTTGGCATCTCTCCCTGAAGGTGCAGAAGCTCACAACATCAACCCAGAGAGGCTGCACACCATTGCAGTTATAATCACAGAATCATAGAATCAGTCAGGGTTCGAAGGGACTACAAGGATCAGCTAGTTCCAACCCCACTGCCACTGGCAGGGACACCCCACCCTAGATTAGGCTGGACAGAGCCTCATCCAGCCTGGCTGCAAACACCTTCAGGTGGCCTTAAGCACCTCCAGGATGATCCCATCACCCAGAAAATAACATGGGAAGACACCATCTCTATTGCCTGCAAGACACAGAGCTAGGCAAGTGCAGCCCAGGGATCTGGAGAGACCAAGGAGGAAAAAAAATGCCAGAAAATGGCAACAACTGCAATAAAATCTGCATTGCACAGTTGGGTGTTTTGCCCTGTGCTCCCTAAGGGTTGTCTTTATTTGGTCTGCTAAGGCAAGGTGAGCTGTACCAGGTCCAACGTGGGCCCTCACACTGCATGCCCCAGGCACGATGCCAACAAGAGGTCCATGTGCCACCTCTGTGCCTCACTCCTGAACAGCTCTGGAGAAGTGAAAGCAGCAGTGGGAGGGCAGAAGGCTTCCCTCGCTTGTTGCCTTCTCCAGCTCTCACCTCCTGCCTCTCAGTTGCTCAAGCTGGGCTGTACCTTTTTCGTGGAGCTCCGGATTCGAGGCAGCATGTAGATTTCCTCCAATTCTTTCTGCCTTTCTTCCTCCTCCACCTTTTTCCTCTGCTCCTCTGGAATGATATCATCCCAGTCCTTCTGGGACCGCTCGTCCAGCTCCGTCTCCTCCTCCTCCATGGTTGCAAAGTTGGCCACCTTTTATAAGCAAAGAACACTTTCAGAAACCCTCTCCCCTGGCAGGAACACCCTAGGGCTGCCTGCTAAGCCTCAACTGCTTCCCCACAGGAATTTTGCCAACATTTCCATAACTGCTTTATAATTGATCCCTGTGTCACTGCATTCCTGGTTCCTTGCCATGTCTTTGGGCTAACAGCTTTTGAGGAAGTACGTGCAGTGGAAGAAGTACTGCTGAGCCTCTTGTGACTTGCTGGGTTTGTTTCCAAATTTGGTAAATCCTGCATTTTGTCCAGAGCCTTCCAAATCATAGAATCATAGAATCATAGAATGGTTTAGGTTGGAAGAGACCTTAAAGCTCATCCAGTTCCAACCCCCCTGTGCCATAGGCAGGGACACCTCCCACTAGATCACATCACTCAAGACATCATCCAGCCTGGCCTTGAACACATCCAGCGAGGGAGCAGCCACAACTTCCCTGGGCAACCTGTTCCAGGGCCTTGCCACCCTCACTGTGAAGAATTTCTTCCTAACATCAACTTGTTTGAAACTGAATGAGCAGCTCTGCCTCTCCCTGGCTATCAAATCCAGGCAACCTGCTTTGCGCATCTCACGGGGCTTGATTTCTCCTCTTCATTACTGACCCTGGCAAAGAAGTGAGAGGTGACAATCCTGCACCCCCACCAGAGAGCTGCAGGGTCCATACCTTGAACTGGGAGAGGAGCTCGTCGGTAGCACTGGTGGACACTTCATTCTCTCGCGTTTCGGCCAGGCGCAAGATCTCGTCAATGTCCATCTCCTACCGGCCAGAAAGAAAAGAGTGATGCAGAGGAGGGTGCTGAGCACGGTGTGGGGGGAAATAAAGAGGCTTTAAGAACAGCCTCGTGGGGTGGTAAAGCTGCAAGTGCACCCTGCTGATAGGAGCTAAAGAAAGTGCAAATGGCTGCAGGGTGTCACCAGAGAGGGCAGGGATTAACCACCTCGAGTGGAACAAAAGAGTATCAATGAGGGTGATGGGATTAGAAGAAAAGGAACGTCAAGGCTGAGCAGCAGGGGAAATTTCCAGAGTGAGATGTATTAACTGTGGGCTGTTTACCTCAGGGGAAGCTTTGCTGCTCAGGCTGGGAAGAGAATCAGTCAAAGCACTCAGTACTAAACTGTCAAGCAGCACTGAGCCCAGGCAAGGAGAGAGTGACCTACTTGACTTTGCTGTGCTGACTCCTGTCTTTCTACAAGAACAACCAAAAAAGGATGCTGAAGAAGTGCTCTGAGGAGGCAGGGAGAGGAGTTCTCAGCAGGCTGTGTTCTAACTAGCTAAGGTAGTCTTGAGAGCCAAGGGACCCTCTTGGTGACCATTGCCATTTAACCCCAAACAACAAGGTGCTCTCTGCTCAACTTTCTGATCCCCCAACCCCAGAACTCTTTTTTTTTCCAGCTTCTACAGACTCAGACATGCCCTCTTCACTGACCTGATCTCATGCACACAGCAAGTACAAAGAGGGAGCAAACACACCTGAGCCCCCATGCACACCTGCAGAGGACTACAGACAGCTAAGTGATTTCAATTTCAAGCTACCTGAGGCTCTGACTCTTCCCCTTCAAGCTCCTTGAAGAGATCTTCAGCTCCAAACTTCAGAATAGCTGTCAGCTCCTCCTTGTTGAAAGGATTTGAGCTGCAAGAACAAATGAGGAGGAAAACGTGTTTTGAGCTGTTAAGTCAGCACTGCTAGAGCACAGAACCATGCCAAAGCTTTGCTTAATTAAAGCAAGAAGGACCTTTTCTACTCAGCCCTACAAAAAGTTGTTTTTTTTTAATTCATCTCTTCCCTGCTCTAGCACAGACACTGCTGTAAAGGGAACAACGGCTGTCTGCTTGGGGGAGAAATGAGGAGAGTCTGAGGTCACTGCCAAACTGTTCTACCATCATCTCCCAGGTTCCCTCAGACCAGGATGATCTCTAGAAAGAAGACAGAAGGAAAAACAGGTGATGCCAGAAAACTAGGATCTTCTTCTGATCATCTTTCTGCTGTGTGCCCAAACTAACAGCAGCCTAAGCCACGTGGGGAAGCTGCCATTATTTATTAGCCTCCTATCGAGCAAATCCTGCCAGGCACCAGCAGGTGAAGCTGCTTCTGCCTCCTGACACCATCACACTTACTTGGATCTCCCAGAGTTGTTGTCCAGAACAGTCCTGCCAGTGGTGTCCATACGCTGGATCACCAAATGATCCAGCACCATTTTCTTCTTGGCCCTCTCAATGATCTCCTCCTCCACCGTCCCCTTTGTGACCAGGCGGTAGATGTTCACCTGAAGGACAAGAAGAGAACAGATCAAGTTTGCAGATGGCACCAAGCTGTGAGTGGAACAGTCGACTTGCTAGAGGGCAGGGATCCATCCAGAGGGACCTGGACAGGCTGCAGAGGTGTGCCCAGGCCAACCTCATGAAATTCAACAAGGCCAAGTGTAAGGTCCTGCACTTGGGTCGCTGCAATCCCAAGCACAACTCCAGGCTGAGTGGTGAGTGGCTGGAAAGCAGCCCTGAGGAAAAGGACCTGAGGGTCTGGGTGGATGAGCCTGCAGTGTGCACACACGGCTCAGACAGCAACTGTGTGCTAGGCTGCGTTAAGAGAAGCTGTGGGCAGCAGGGCAAGGGAGGGGATTCTGCACCTTTACTCTGCTCTCGTCAGACCCCACCTGGAGTACTGTGTGCAGTTCTGGAGCCCCCAGCACAAGAAGGACATGGAACTGCTGGAGAGAGTCCAGAGGGCCACGAAGATGATCAGAGGGCTGGAGCACCTCTGCTACGAGGACAGGCTGAGGGAGTTGGGACTTTTCAGCCTGGAGAAGAGAATGCTTCCAGGAGACCTTAGAGTAACCTTCCAGTATCTGAAGGCTGAGGAGGGACTATTGACAAGGTCTTGTAATGACANGTGTTCAAGCCCAGGCTGGAAGAGTTCTTGAGCGACCTGATCTGGTGGGAGGTGTCCCTGCCTATGGCACAGGGGGGTTGGAACTGGATGAGCTTTGAGGTCTCTTCCAACCTAAACCGTTCTATGATTCTATGATTCTATTTCCTGCACCTGACCATGCTCTGCTGACACAGCAACACATCCCTCAGGGGTTTCACAGGATGCCCTTCAGGCACAGATGTCTCTTCCCTAGACTAAAATCCATCAGATGCTTTTTATGTCTGAGGGGGATGAGCTAAGCTCAGGCTGGTTAACACAACTCCTGCAGTGTGGCTAAGCACAGGGTAAAAATCTTCTGGAGCAACCATTCTAAATCCAAACTAGCATCAAACTTCTCACACATCTAATAAAATCCTAGCAAAGGTGGATGTTCTACTTTCATAGAATGGCTTATGTTGGAAGAGACCTCAGAGATCACCTAACTCCAACCTCCCCACCGTGGGCAGCGACACCTCTCAGCTAAGCTCAGCTGCTCAAGGCTTCATCCAGCCTGGCCTTCAACACCTCTAGGGAGGAGGCAGCCTCAACCTAGGGCAGCCTATTCCAGAGTCTCACCACTCTCATACTCCAATTTTTTTCAGGGCAAGAAAGATCAGAGTGCCCTAGCAGAGAAGTGCAACACCATGAGCTGGGATCTTGGTGTGGAACCGTGTTAGGATTCAAAAGCAACAGAAATGACTTGGAACTTGGTGAATTTGGGCTGATCTTCTGTTTCCTGGCTTTTAAATGAGTTTTGCCTGAGTTGGGGGGTCCAAAAGACAACATTTTCAGGGGGTCAGGGAGCCTGTTTAGATGCCCACACTGAAACCACAGAGAAAATGACCAAGAGGCAACTCTTCTAACCTGCTTCTTTTGTCCGATCCGGTGAGCTCGAGCCTGAGCCTGAAGATCATTTTGTGGGTTCCAGTCGGAGTCAAAGATCACAACAGTATCAGCAGAGGCCAGATTAATCCCCAGCCCTCCAGCTCGTGTTGACAACAAGAAACAGAAGTCCTGGAGGAAGGAATAAAGCATCCCTCAGCTAACTGTGAACATAAAAACAGCAGTGGTGGCTTCAAAGCAAGAAAAGGGAGGGAGGGCTCTGTTGCACTCATCCTTCACACGCTCCCTGCTCACACAGGCTCAGCACCACTGACTTTAAGGTGAGGCAGTGCTGGCAGGGGTGGTAGTTGGGTTATTCCAGGAAGGGCCTGGCATGCATCCTTATGGGACAGCAATGCTAACAGCTCAGGGCAAGGGCACCTTGGAGTCACTTCTGAAGGTCAGAATATGCTGCACACCACACTCCGACAAAGGCAGAGGCAAACTTGTATTTTCTGTTGGGGGTGAGACCAGCAAATACAGACTGAGTCTCTGCTCAAGGGCATGGGCTGCCAGGTTAGAGCCAGGTTGTCTGGGCCCCAAAGAAAGGGGAAAGTGCAGATTCTGTGGGCATTTCTGCTCCTTTCCAACTCTGTGTCTCCTCACTTGTGTCAACTCTCTGACCACCATGAAGCATTGAACTGCACCTCCTGTGTCACCCAAGAATCCTCCTCCAGCCCAGGCTTCTGGGGTGAGCAAAGCTGTTTGTCCCAGCTGGGCTGACTGTGGCAGAGAAAAGTGCCTGACACCAGTCACTGTGAGTCAGCAAGCCCAGAAGAGAGGCTTGAGATACCCTCTCCTGTTACACTGGAGACTTTGCTGCCTGCCAACACTTACAATCCCCCTTTTGCCTCCGCTTCAGACTGGGGGAATCATTTAGCAACCACCTCATTTCCTGCATCGTGGGAAGGGGATTGCTAAATTCTCTCTCTTTGGGGCATTCTGGAGATGCCACCTGCAGCCCTGTTCTTTGCAGGTAGGACATTTAGAAGAAGAAGCCCGGCTAGCTGCACAACCTGCCGTATCTGTGCCTTTAAGAGTATCTGGAGCCCTGCAAAAAGAAAAGAACCCAACTAATTCCCTCCTGTGGCTCAGCCATAAATGCCCCCTGCTCAGGCAGCCCACCCAAACCCTCCTGAAGCAGGACAAGGCCCCAGCTGTGGGTACCTCAGAGCCGTCAGCGTTGAAGTGGTCCAGCGCCTGCTTTCGGATCTCCCCTTTGATCGAACCGTCCAAGCGCTGGAAAAGTCAGCAACAATGGTCAAAGAGAGAGGAGGTAAAGGAGCCCTGAGGAACTGCTGCATCCAAGGTCTGGGAGCCCTCCAGCCCCCTTCCCTGCCTGCAGCATTTTAATAATCAAAAATAACTGCCAATTAAAAAGAAGTGCCCTGCCTCGGCCGGCGGGGTCGGCAGGNAAGTCCCCTCCCCCGGCCGGCGGCGGCGGCGGGGCAGGAGGGTGACACTGCGGCGGCTCCCGTTACAGGCTGCCAGCCAGCCAGGGATTCTCTCCTCTGGGTTTATCACAGGGCACAGCCTGAAGCAGAGGCCTGCCTGTGTGTTTTGCAGAGCCACAGTGACATGAAGGGACTTGGCCAGCTCTCTCCAGTGTAAGTGCAACTCATAATCCTAGCCCCTGGGAAGCTCGGCCTGCCTGTGTGTTTTGCAGAGCCACAGTGACATGAAGGGACTTGGCCAGCTCTCTCCAGTGTAAGTGCAACTCATAATCCTAGCCCCTGGGAAGCTCGGCCCTTCCCATCACCCAGGCTCCCTCTCTGTGCCCTTGGGCTTCCCCTGAACCCTGCTGCTTTCCACCCTGCTGTTTCTCACCTGAAAAGGGTAGTGTTTGATGGTCAGGTACTCTGCCAAGATGTCCAGCATCCTCACCATCTGGGAGAAGATCAGCACCCTGTTGCCTCTCTCCCGCAGCCTGGTCAGCAGCTTGTCCAAGAGGATCAGCTTCCCACTGCTCCTGACCAGAGACTGAAGGGGTAATGGTCATTCCAGCTGGTGCCTTCCGACTTTACCCTCAGGTACTCAGATGGGGCTCTTTTGGGGCCATGCTTCTCCTCTACACCCCTGATCGAATCATCTGGGTTTACCCAAAGGCCAGACACAAAAGGAATCATCCAAGTTTGCTGAGCACCCCAAGCTGTGTGGTGCAGCAGCCAGGCTGGAGGGCAGGAATGGCATCCAGAGGGACCTGCACAGGCTGCAGAGGTGGGCACAAGCCAACCTCAGGAGGTTCAGCAAGACCAAGTGCAGGGTCCTGCAGCTGGGTCAAGGCAATCCCAAGCACAAATCCAGGCTGGGCAGGGAGCAGCACTGAACAGCAGCCCTGAGAAGAGGGACTTGGGTGTGATGGTGGAGGAGAAGCTCAAGACGAGGCAGCAGTGTGCACTTGCAGCCCAGAAAGCCAAGCAGAGCCTGGGCTGCAGCAGGAGAAGTGTGGCCAGCAGGGCCAGGGAGGTGCTCTGCTGAGACCCCATCTGGAGTACTGTGTCCAGTTTTGGAGCCCCTATTACAAGAGAGCTGTGGACATGCTGGAGTGTGTCCAGAGAAGGGCCACGAGGATGCTCAGAGGGCTGCAGCACCTCTGCTGTGAGCACAGACTGAAAGAGTTGGGGCTGTGCAGGCTGGAGAAGAGGAGGCTCCCAGAGGACCTTCTTGTGGCCTTCCAGGATCTGAAGGGAGCCTACAAAAAAAGCTGGGGAGGGACATTTTAGGCTCTCAGGTAGTGACAGAACTATGGGGAATGGAGCAAAGCTGGAGGTGGGAAGATTCAGATTGGATGTGAGGAGGAAGCTCTTCACCATGAGTAGTGAGAGCCTGGAATGGGTTGCCCCTGCAGGGAGGTGTTTGGGGCCAGATCCCTGGAGGTGTTTGCAGCCAGGCTGGCAGAGGCTGTGGGCAGCCTGATGTAGGGTAGGGTGTCCCTGGGCATGGCAAGGGGGTTGGGACTGGCTGATCCTTGTGGTGCCTTCCAACCCTGACTGATTCTATGAGTGATCTTAAGACAGCACCTCCCACTGGGGAGCCACCAAGCACTGCCTGCAGTGCAAGAGCACAGCTTTAGCTGTGAGGACCATTTCTAATGGAGAAGCAGCAGAAGCTAAAGCTTTACCAGCTCTTATCTTGGTGGGAGGAGAGGAAAAACAGGAAAGCAGAGGAAAAGCAATGGTAACCAAAGGCACTGCCCACCTGCAGGGTCTCAAGGCCATTCTCTCTCTCATTTTCCTCAGGAGGTTTAATAAGGTAGCAGTGGTTGCAGCACTTCTTCAGCTCCATCACAATGTTCAGGAAACCAGATGTGCTCCCCCTCGTTCCCTTGGAAAGAGCTTTATAGTTCCTTGTCAAAATCCACCTACAGGCAAGAGAGTGAAAGCTCTAAATCATTCCAGGGTGCAGAGTGGGCCTGCTGGAGCCTCAGAGCAACAAAACCTTCAGAGATGTCTTGTTCAGGCATCGATCTACTTCCCTCCCTCCATCTCTCTTCACTTCTAGAGGATATTGTTGGCTCCTGACTAGAAACCCCAACCTTACTTTCCCGTTGGTATTACTACATTTGAGTATTAAACAGCATCAGGATTTTGTGGGGAACTTTATTCTCCCAGGAAAGACACAGCCTCTGTCCTCCAAAGCTGGCCAGCTGGATTGTGTCACTCTAGAGCCATGAGGATGCTCAGAACGCTGCAGCACCTCTGCTATGAGGACAGACTGAAAGGGTTGGGGCTGTGCAGGCTGGAGAAGAGGAGGCTCCCAGGTTACCTTCTTGGGGCCTTCCAGGATCTGAAGGGGGCCTATAAAAGAGCTGGGGAGAGACTATTTGGGCTATCAGGTAGTGATAGGACTAGGGGGAATGGAGCAAAGCTGGAGGTGGAGAGATTCAGCCTGGATGTGAGGAGGAAGTTGTTGAGCATGAGAGTGGTGAGAGCCTGGAATGGGTTGCCCTTGCAGGGAGGTGTTTGGGGCCACATCCCTGAAGGTGTTTGCAGCCAGGCTGGCAGAGGCTGTGGGCAGCCTGATCTAGGGTAGGGTGTCCCTGGGCATGGCAGGGGGTTTGGAACTGGCTGATCCTTGTGATCCTTTCCACCCCCAACTGATTCTATAATTCTAAAAGCAACTCCAGCAGCCTTAGAGATGCTTCTCCAGAAGGAAAAATATCAACTACCCTACCTCAGATTCTCACTGTGAAGCTCCAGGTACTATAACTGAAGGACACAATACACTGAAAGACATTCCCAAGGCACACAGAAGTCTCCTGGCACTCCCAGGAACTTCAGAAGTGACTCACTTGTAATACTGCTTCTGCAAAGCAGACATCTCCACACGAAGGATCTGCTCCACTTTGGCTGGCAACGATTTCTCCACATCCTTCTTCACTCTGCGTAGGAGAAATGGCTCCAGGACTTTGTGCAGGCTCTGGTAGCCATTCTCTCTGCCTTTCCCATGGTCCTCCTCAAAATCCTCCCAGAACTCAAACCTAGCAACAGAAATGAGAAGCAGAGAGAGACTCAGAATCCCTCTTGTCTTATCACAGCAAACAGCAGCTCCTGCCCTGCTGCACAAGAGAGGTCATGAGCCAGGGGCAATGGTTTCAAAACAGAGAAGAGGAGATTCAGACTGGATGTTAGGGACAAGTTCTGCACCATGAGGGTGGTGGAACACTGCAACAGGTTGCCCAGGGAGGTAGGCAGTTTAGGCCCCATCCCTGGATATATTCAAGGTGAGGCTCAACAAGGCTCTGGGCATCTTGATCTAGGTGAGGATGTCTCTGCCTACTGCAGAAGGGGTTGGACTGGATGACCTTGGAGGTCCTTTCCAACTCAAACCATTCTATGATTCCATGACCAATTTAATGGAGGCACAGAGAAGGATACAGGTTCCACTTTGGCTAACCAAATGGATTGTCAGCAAAGTTAGAAGCTCTATGGGCTTAGTCGCCTTCCTAACATCTTATCTTTGAGTTCCACACTGACTCCCAGGACTTCAAATCCCAAATTTTCCAGTGTTCTGCTCTGCTGTCTCCTGCGGGCATTTCCTTGACAGCAGTTTCTGACCTGTGCCCCCTCTCAGGCAGGGCTTTGACAACTGTGCTGTTTTTTACACTGCTCTAAAGACTCTTTTGACATGTGGAGATCTGCTCTTCTCCTCCACTTGGGAGACCTTGAACCTTTCCCTCACTCTCTGTGATCCCTTCCAACCCAAACCATTCCATCATTCTATGATTCCATAATCTGGCAGTCAAACATCATTTTAGTGAATTTTTGGGGCATGCTTGTCTCAGCAATACAAGGCAGCCTCAGCAATACAAGGCAGCATCTTTTGTTTTCAAGAAAACAAAACCTTTGTGATAATGTGGACAGGAGGACAACCTGCTAAGACAGCACAGCCCTTGAGCAACGCTCCCATAAAATGGGTGCCCCACAACATGCTGCAAACCCCACAAGTGGTTCAGATGGTTGCTTAAAACAAGCTCAGCTTTTTAGAGGTGGCTCTGAGAGAGCAGGCAGAGTCCCCATCCCTGGAGGTGTTTAAGAGGAGGCTGGGTGAGGCACTTAGTGCTTGGGTTAGTTAATGAAAAGGGTTAGGTGATAGGTTGGGCTTGATGACCTTAGAGGTCTTTTCCAATCTCTAATTGATTCTCTAATTAGGTTTCCCCACTCAGTTT
This sequence comes from Psilopogon haemacephalus, assembly GCA_013396835.1. Classification (NCBI taxonomy): domain Eukaryota; kingdom Metazoa; phylum Chordata; class Aves; order Piciformes; family Megalaimidae; genus Psilopogon; species Psilopogon haemacephalus. The sequence continues at coordinate 38,604 of VWZI01013311.1, read as the reverse complement.
GCTGCCAGAAACACTCCCTCTGTTTAATCATTTCACCTCTGATTCTTCCCCACCAACGTGTATGAACTCAGGGATTTCATTTAGGGGTTTCTGCCTCTCTGCGCTGCCTTGAGCCCGTTCAACAGACAGGAATGGACACAGAGGGATTTGGAAAGGTCCAGTGGACACTTACTTCTCTGGCATGATGAAATGAAGCAGGGACCAGAGCTCTTTGAGTGAATTCTGAAGTGGGGTGCCAGTGATCAGCAGCCTGTGGTTGGACTTGAAGTCAATCAGTGTTTTGTAGAGCAGAGAGTCATCGTTTTTCAACCGATGTGCTTCATCCACGCCCAGAAAGGCCCAGTTAATACTGCCCAGGACAGCCTGGAGGGGAAAGAAGAAAACAAAAACAGGTCCTGAGGAGATGCTGGGTCAGACAAGCCCCACCACTTTTTGCACATGCTTGTGCTTTAGGATGTGGAACTGTTGGAGAGAGTCCAGAGGAGGGCCACAAAGATGCTGAGAGGGCTGCAGCAGCTCTGCTATGAGGACAGGCTGAGAGAGTTGCGGGTCTGCAGCCTGGAGAAGACTTTGAGACCTTAGAGTAGCCTTCCAATATCTGAGGGGGGCCTACAAGAGGGCTGGGGAAAGACTATTCACAAGCTCTTGTAATGACAGGATGAGGAGGAATGGGTTCAAACTGGCAGAGGGGAGATTTAAATGGGATATTAGGAGGAAGTTCTTCACAATGAGAGTGGTGAGACATTGGCACAGGTTGCCCAGGGAGGCTGTGGCTGCTCCATCCCTGGAGGTGTTCAAGGCCAGGCTGGATGAGCGACCTGTTCTAGTGGGAGTGTCCCTGCCTATGGCACAGGGGGGTTGGAACTGGCTGATCTTTGAGGTCTCTTCCAACCTAAACCATTCTATGATTCAATGATTCTCCACACCCAGCAGGCACTGCAGTGTGTGCTTTCCAGGAATGCCCTGCCCCAGCCCTCGAGTCAGTTAGTGCCCTGCCTGGTCTTACAAGTGAAAAGAATAACACAAGAGTAGAGAGCACAAGAGAGAAGACACTGCAATGAGCGTCCAACATCATAGAATCATAGAGTCCTCAATTCAAAAGAGTTTTGGAGTCTTCTATTCAAAAGAGACAGGGATGTGCTGGAGACAGTCCATGAGAGACTATGAGAATGACTTGGGCACCTCTGCTCTGAAGAAAGACTGAGAGCCCTGGGGCTGTTTAGGCTGGAGAAAAGAAGGCTGAGAGGGGATCTTATTAATGCCTATAAATATCTGAGAGGTGGGCGTGAAGATGAAGGTGCCAGGCTCTTGTTGGTGGTGCCCAGTTACAGGGCAAGGAACAATGGGGACAAGCTGGAACACAGGAGGAGACACTTCTGTGTGGTGAGGGTGATGCAGCACTGGAACAGGCTGCACAGAGAGGTTGCAGAGCCCTCCTCTCTGAAGACTTTCAAAACCCATCTGCATGAGTTCCTGCGAGACCTTCTCCAGGTGATCCTGCTTTGGCAAGGGGTTTGGACTCAATCATCCCTAGAGGCCCCTTTCCACCCCTGACATTCTCTGATTCTGCAAAAGACATCCTTGGACTATTACCCACCTTATCCTTGAGAAGGATCTCATACGTTGTGATAAGTGCATTGAACTTCAACCTCTTGGACTGAGAGTGGATCCACTCATACTCACGGATCTGTGAGAGGAGACAAAAGTTAGCACTCAGTTAACACTGCTGAAAGGGAGGAGTTAACAATCCCTCTTCCAGTGTGGCTGTGGCCAAACCTCTGGTGTTCAGAGGTGCCACCTGAGGAGCTTGGGGTGCCCAAGGAGCAGTTCATGTTGGTGCCCACCTTGCTGTGTCATACACCCTGCTGCTGTGGTAGTGCCCTGATCTGCCAGAGGAATGCAGCACCTCCCTGGTGACAGTCCCAACAGCTTCTTTCTGCACCACCAGACCCCACAACCTTTCCTTTCTGATTATACTCACCATGTTCCTGCTCATCAGGTCTCCGATGTAAACCACCACATTTATCTCAGGTGCCCACACTTCGAACTCTCTCTGCCACGAGGTGAGAGTGGACAAGGGCACCACCACCAGGAAAGGGCCATAGAGCTGATGCTGATGGAAGAGGTATGACAGGAAGGATATTGTCTGAATTGTCTTGCCTAGGCCCATTTCATCAGCCAGGATCACACTGTTGTTCCTGAGAAAGAAGAGAACAGATCCAAATTGGACTACAGAGCAGTCAGTCTCACCTCTGTGCCTGGCAAGATCATGGAGCAGATCCTCCTGAAGGCTCTGCTGTGGCAGATGGAGAACAAAGCAGAGGTGCCTGATGGTAACCAGCAATGGCTTCACCAAGGGCAAATCCTGCCTGACTAATTTGGTGGCTTTCTATGATGAAGTCACAGCAGCAGTGGACAAGGGAAGGGCAACTGATGGCATCTACCTGGACCTGAGTAAGGCCTTTGATTCTGTCCCACATGACATCCTGGTCACCAAACTGGAAAAACACAGACTGGATGGGTGGACAACTGCTGGATAAGGAATTGGCTGGATGGTCGCACACACAGAGTGGTGACCAAGGGCACAATGTCCACCTGAAGACCAGTGACAAGTGGCGTCCCTCAGGGTCAGTGCTGGGACCAGCGCTGTTTAACATCTTTGTCAGTGACATGGACAGAGGAATCAGTGCACTCTCAGCAAGTTTGCAGATGACACCAAGCTGTGTGGCACAGTTGACTTGCTGGAGGGCAGGGATCCATCCAGAGGGACCTGGACAGGCTGGAGAGGTGGGCCCAGGCTAACCTCATGAAATTTAACAAGGCCAAGTGTAAGGTCCTGCACCTGGGT
>VWZI01013311.1:901-30286 GCA_013396835.1 Psilopogon haemacephalus | reverse complement strand
GATCAATTTAGACTTTAAATTAATTTAGAATTAATTTAGAATTTAGATTGAATTTTGAATTTAATTTAAAATTTAGAATTAATTTAGAATGAATTCAGAATTTAGAATGAATTAAGAATTTCAATTAATTTAGAATGAATTTACAATTTAAAATTAATTTATACTTCAAATGAATTTAGAATTTAAATTAATATTAATTTAGAATTTCAAATTAGTTTAGGATTAATTTATAATTTAGAACGAATTTAGAATTTAGAATGAATTCAGAATCATCCATGTTGGAAGATTGTGCTTTAGGCAGAGATATGAATCCTCTTTTGGTTTCATTTACTCAGGGCACAGGGAGAACATTATATCCCCCTGGGATGTGGGAGGCTGACCTAATCTTGCAAAGTGCTTCCTCCTAACATCCAGTCTGAATCTACCCATTTCTAGCTTGGATCCATTTTCCCCAGAGTCCTATCACTACCTGATAGCCTAAAAAGTCCTTCCCCAGGTTTCTTGTAGGTCCACTTAAGATACTGAAAGGCCACAAGAAGGTCACCAGGAAGCCTTCTCCTCTCTAGACTGAACAGCCTCAACTCCCTCAGTCTCTCCTCATCAGAGAGGTGCTGCAGCCCTCTGATCATCCTCGTGGCCCTTCTCTGCACATGCTCCAGCACATCCATATCCCTCTTGTAATAGGGACTCCAGAACCGTTGTCAGCTAAGCAATCCTCAAGCCTAGGAAGCGGCAATATCGTAGGTTTCACACCTCCTTCTATATCTTTCAACATCGTGACCACAGACGTCACCTTTCTGAGGGAGGAAGTTCATCGGCAGGCAAAGAGGGACATGACTGTTTTGCACCAAAACCCAGGCTCTGGCTGCAACTTGGTTTGCAAGCACAAATCAAACGCTTTCTGTCACGGCTCTGCAAACCTCTGGCTACAACAAGCTTTTGCCCAAGGCCAAAAGAAGGCTTGGCATACAGCATACCATTGCTTGATCTCCTCCTCTTTTTTCTTGAAGTTCTCCAGCTTTTTCAGGCCCTTCACTTTCTGCTGCTGCAGGGACTCTTCGCTCTCCCACGTGCTGTGGATGTAGGACCAGCCTTTCCACTTGATCAGGTACTGAACCTCTCCCTCGTCCTTCTCAGGATCGAAGTCGGCACTGGGGTTGCCATTGGCTTCGGTTGCATACACGGTGGTGGAAGCACCGGTGGCTGTGGAAGAAAGCAGGCTGCACTCACTGCCTTTCTTACCAGGCACTGGACACCAACTGCATGAGGGCAGGAAGTCATTATTTTTTTTCCTCACACATCTTTTCGTGTCAGCACAAAGAACATCCTACAGATCCGGCACATAAAAAGTTCTCCGCGGAACAAAATCTCCTCCTTTTTAAACTGAATCTAGCAGAAATGCTTTAAATACTATTTGTGCTGGTTTGAACTAACTGGAGGATTTGAATTAGAAATTAGACTATAGGCTGAGAGACAAAAACACATGATGTCCCTTCACTCACAGCTTTACTGAGAAAGGGAAAAAAAAATTGTTTTAAGAGTTGTAACCCAAAGATAGATAAGTCAGAGTGCTCCAGGCCTCTCTGGGCTGTGGCTGCTTTCTTGCATGGTTCCTTTGTCCCTGCCTTTTGTAGCTGATTCTCAGTAATTCCACTAACTTCTTTTCCTACTGCTAACCCCCCTGGCCCATCTACCTCTGCCTATTTGCTGCATCAACAGGTGGTGAGATAAGACTGGGGAAGGGGGGAAAGGTGGTAGGGGGGGTTAGAAACCCCTCTTAGGGATTCTGATCTCTGGGAAGGCTGTGGTGTTTCCGTATTACCTTTTCACTGTATATATCTGTAGATATCTGTTACACATTGTAAATATCTGCTCGTATATTGTGCATTGCTGTAAATATAAAGCTTCATTTATGAACTTCCAGCTTTCTGAGTCCTAGCCTGGGTTATTTCAAAGGGTGGGGGGAGCAGGTAACTGCTAAACCACCACACTCTTCAAAAGGTCTCTGGCAAACGGTTTGACAAAGTCTCCCCTCTGCCGGGCTCTGAGAACAAAACAGCAGCTTTTGTTTTCATTGTGGCTTCGTCAATTGGAGCTATGGAAAGTGACTCTACTGGAAGATCTGTTTTATGACTGGGAAGAAAGACAGAGGGCAGCAAGGTCGGCGGAACAATGAGCGCGGCCCTCGAAATGCCTGCGCGCCAAAGGGAAGCTGCCGAGCGCACGAACTTGACACCGAGGCTTTTCAGCACTCCATTTTACAAAAGCTGCTAGAAGACCACAAATAAGAGGCACTGAAGGAAGGAGTGGGGGAAAGCAGTGAAACAACCCTTGCCCCCACTCTGGAGTTGTAAAAGCACTGCACCAGCTCAAGAGAGGCAGCAAGCGCACGTGACTGCCATCAGCAATGAAGGCCCTTCCCAGAGCTACACACCTCCTTTTTTTCCAAGCCTGATGTCCAGGACTTTCTCAATAGTTTCACTGTTGTCTTGCTGTTCATCAGCTCCTTCCCCAGTCATCTCGATCAGGTCATCAGAATCCGTCTCGAAATCATCATCTTCTTTGTAACTGAAAGAGGTTAAAACCAAGTTGGCCCAAAAAACCTTTGGCTCTTCCTAATCCAGATGCATGCAGAATGGCATGGAGTGAAGAAAGCCTTCTCCAGCATTTACCCTGCCCAGCAGCGCCCAGGGCAGGGGATTTTGGGGTGCCCCTCTTCCCCAAGCAGCCAGCTCTCCCACGCTTTTTGATACCTGACATTTTTGGAGGCTCTTCGTCGAGTTTGTCTCTTGGGGGTCTCATCATCTTCGTCGTCATCATCGTCTTCAGACGAATCTGGTTTCTTTCTCTTCTTGCCACACTGGCGTTTGTGAGGCTTCTTAACACTGGTTTTGGCCACTGTTCTAAAATGAGAATTCATAAAACTATAATCCAGCACTTTTCACCCAAACACCCACTTCAGCAAGTCGTTAAGGAAGCAAAACTCTCGAGTATCAGACTCCTAAGGCTTTAAGCCTGCTCTAACTGCCATGGAAACCACTGCATCACTCAGTGGAGCATGAAATGGGAAGGCGAAAGAGTAACCAGGTCCTAGATTTACTAGGTCATAAATAAAGGTAATCTTGCAGGGGAANAAAAAAAAAAAAAAGCCCATTTTTTTAGCACCAAAGAGAAATCATCTCTCCAGCACAGGCAGGAAAAGAGAAGAGCCTGAATCACCACTCCCTTACCTCCTCTGGGCAGGTCTCCTTGCTTTGATTTTCTTCGGTTCGGGCTCACTCTCTCCACTGGTGCCTTGCTCCCCTCCATCTTCATCCTCTTCTTCAACAGAGATCTCTCTTTTCCATTTATTTCTACAGTCAGAGATGTAGGTCAGGAAGGGCAACCATATTTCAACTCAAATCCCTGGCTAAGCTGACACCCAAGCCATACTAGCAGGCCATAACCACGAGCAAAAGGTGCAGGCTTCACTCTTGGTTGTTCAGTGCAACAGATGAGGGCTTCTGTGGTGTGATTCTTTGCTCTTAGGAAGAGGCCTGAGTCACCTAGGTTTTAGTTCACACACTGGCAAGTCTATCTGGAGTGCCTTTCAACATACACTACAGCAGTGCTTGTGGCAGAGTTGTGCTGCTTGCAGCTGGGTGGCCAACAGCTTTGGGTTTATTTCTCTTCTCTTTTTCCACTTCTGCTTTTCTGAAATGAGCTGGAAAGATCTTAAGAGAAGTGCTCGCTTTCACTCCTGGAGTATAAACCACAACATGCTCTGCTACCTGATCTCCTCCTAGCCTGGAGAATGGAGCAAATAAGCCTCCTGTCACCTAAACTCAGGCAATTAAAGCTTCCAAGCATGCAACCAAATCACATCACACCATTAATGGAAGGAAGCCTGTACTCTGTGGGCAACTCAGAGCAATGCTGCAGCTCCAAAATGCCCTTTGAAGGAGGCAAGAGAGGATGTCCTCTCTCCCAGGGAATGTGGAGATTATTCTCCTTGCTCAGGAGAGGTCCATACAGCCACAGTCCTCCTCATGCCTTATTACTTTTCCTCCTGCACTGATGTGTGCAACTGAATGAAAACTTGAGAGACAAGAAACAGAAGAAAGGGAGCAGGATTTTGTGGATGTGTTTAAAGTTTTGTTTGGGTTTTTTTGTGTTCTTTTTTTTCCAGCAGGCAGCTTAGAGTTCAGTTCATTTCTGTGTTTGGAAAAACTCAGAAGTATTTCTTGGATGGAAAAAGGCAGTAAAAATGTCACTGTAAGTTAACTCAGCCGCAGTGATCAGACACCCAAAATATCCTTTGTGGAAATCCTTTTAGCAAATATCAATGGCAAAAGATAATAGAGGATAATGACTTGGCATTTTGTTCTCTGCTAATCAAAAAGGTGGGTGGAAAAGAGACTGAACTGTTTTAAGAACAAGTTCTGCACCATGAGGGTGGTGGAACACTGGAACAGGTTTCCCAGGGAGGTGGCTGAGGCCCCATCCCTGAAGATACTCAAGGTGAGGCTTAACAGGGCTCTGGGCAGCCTGATCTAGCTGAGGATGTCTCTGCTGACTGCAGAGGGGGTTGGACTGGATGACTTTCAGAGGTCTCTTCGAAGCCAGACCATTCTATGATTCTATTTTAAGTATCTCTGAAGGAAAATAAGTAGAAAGGCTGAGAGCAGTATGGGAACCTGACTTGTTCAGATTCCATCACAGGCAAAGTGGGAAAAACACAAACAAAAGCTAAGCTGGGAGACTGCATCCAATATTCACCCTCCAATTCCAGTCACCTAGAGTATTATTATTGGAAATACTAATCAATTTTCTTTTTTGCAAGCTCTCCACCTTGACAACACCTATCAGAGAAGCCAGCTGTGAAGGACAAACCAAAGTGCCACCAATTCCAAACCCTCTCCCTAGAGACTTACGTTTTTTTCATTTGCTTCTGGCCTCTTCTTTTTGGGCTCTCATTTTCAGATTCGCTACTTGCCTTCAATTGAAAAGAAAGAAAATCAGGTTGTAGGGCTTCAGCTCTGGACTGTCTGGCTCCAAGGATGCATCTCAAACACATGCACGTGGTCTGAGCTCAGACAGAGCCCCACTGCTCTTTCACTGCGGCGCTGGAAGGAAGCTGTGGTGTGACTGTGCAGACTCCCAGCACCATTCCCTATGCACTGCCTCAGTTGCAGGGTTAATGCTGCTGTGCTCTCAGCATGAAGAAGGTATCTCTCTGCAGAAAGGCCACAGAGCTCTACTGCCACATCCCTCCTGGAGTCCCTGAGATCAGCATGTGTGAGGCTTCGACCCACTTACCCCTCATCATCAACCTCCAGGACCTGGCAGATGCCAGCTCGGCAGTGGCAGTGACCAGGCAGACCTGCAGGGTGTGCAGCACTCCATGGATTACAAACCCGTGGGTGAATCTAACCCAGCAACCACTGCCCTGCAGCCCAGGGAGAGCTCAGCTGCTGGTACCTCTGCCCACGGTGCATGAGGAACATCACTGCTGTCTGATGTTGGAGAGCCAGGTTGCAGCACAGCTTTGTGCTTTCTGGCCAGCACCTGCAGGGCTAAGGCTCAGCTGCCTTACAGACCTTTGAACTGAACGTGCTCTGGTGAGCACCCAGACCTTCCGTTTCAGCAGGTTCTTGGAGGTGTTCAGGTTTAGTTTCTGTGTCTGCAGTCACACAAATGCACCACGACCTCTGCTTTCATTACAGACACTTTCTATGAGGAAGGAAGTGCTTATAAAAAGGCAATGTCCTCATCACAAGAATGCCTTTGCTCCCCTGAGGACCTGACTGGGTCAGAGTCATGCCCTGCTGCTTTCCTCCTAATCCCTCAGTCTCCAGCAGTGAAGTCTCTCCAGCTAAATAGATCAGGAGATATTCTAACTACCTGCTGTACTATTTTAAACGTGGGGGTCATCAGCTGCCACACACCAAGACAGCCACAAACAATATCCTTAGGCAGACTGGACACAACTCCATTCTCACGAAAACCAGTCAGCCTGAAAGCAGATTGTCACACCAGTAACATCCCTCAACCAACAGACCACTTTGCCTTGTACACTGGTCCCAGAACACTGAAAGCAGCAATGTGAGGCTTCTAAAGGAGTATTAAAATGACAGCAGCAGCCTCCAAGGCTTGCTTGCTCCACACACTGACTGGAAACCTTCCTCTTCATGCTGCTTTCTGCAGCAGTAATCGGCTCTAGCTCTAGGCAACGCCTATCCAGCATCACAGGTACTTCACTTTGCATCTCCTGCTACACCCACAACCACCACCCCCCATCCTGGATACAGCCAGCAAAGCTGTTAACACAGCTTTGTGAGAAGGTGTCAGCTGCAACACAAAAAAAGGTGAGGCTCTGGAGAGCCAAAGTCCACCCCTTTGCTCTCTGTATTTCTGGGCTGCATTAAGAGAAGCGTGGCCAGCAGGGCAAGGGAGGGGATTCTCCCTCTTTACTCTGCTCTCCTCACACCCCACCTGGAATACCGTGTGCAGTTCTGGAGCCCCCAGCACAAGAAGGACATGGAACTGCTGGAGAGAGTCCAGAGGAGGCCACAAAGAGGATCAGAGGGCTGCAGCAGCTCTGCTATGAGGACAGGCTGAGGGAGTTGGGACTTTTCAGCCTGGAGAAGAGAAGGCTTCCAGGAGACCTTAGAGTAACCTTCCAGTATCTGAAGGGGGCTACAGGAAGGCTGGAGAGGGACTGGTCACAAGGTTTTGTAATGACAGGATGAGGGGGAATGGGTTCAAACTGGCACAGGGGAAATTTAAATGGGATGTTAGGAGGAAGTTCTTTACAGTGAGGGTGGTGAGACACTGGCACAGGTTGCCCAGGGAGGTTGTGGCTGCTCCCTCCCTGGATGTGTTCAAGGCCAGGCTGGATGAGGTCTTGAGCATCCTGATCTAGTGGGAGGTGTCCCTGCCTATGGCACAGCGGGGTTGGAACTGGATGATCTTTGGGGTCTCTTCCAACCTAAATCGTTCCATGATTCTATGATTTTCCAGCGTCCCTTCCACCAGCAGAAATTTCCCTCTTGCTTGCATCCCTGTTTGCATTAAAAGGCACTGAAATCCTGCCTGCCACATCAGCCCAGCAGCCTTGCTGAATTGTACACACCCCACAGGAACACCTTTGCACCACCTCTTGCTGAACCATCCTGCAGAGGTCTCCTCTCCTTCACCAAGTGACTGACAGGAGCCACAGAGCACTCTGCCTGCCCTTGTAACACAAGCCACAGATTTCAGCCACAACAGGCAAAGCTTAAAAGTCCTTAGCTTTCCTTTTTCATCTCTTCCCTGCCCCCTGAAGCAGGCTGCTGTCTCACTCCAATTCTGGCACGTTTAGGTGAGAGCAGTCCCTCAAAGCATGTTTACTTTCTGCTGCCTTTTGGCAAACCCCAAGTGAAGAGAGGTGGGTTTGCCTTCGGCTCTACATCAGAGAAGATCACACGTGGAGAAAACCAAATAGAACCTTTGGCTCTCTGAAACCAACTCCACTTCTTTGCCAAAATCCCATTTTGCAGTCTCTAGTGTACCTTTCCCTAATGACTTTGCTCACCCCCTGCTCTGTTTCTGTCTCTGTGAAGCCAACGTTCACCTCTTAATGACTCTTCTCTCCCTCGCTTCTTCCTGCCTTGAAAAATGTAACTTGTGACTGCAGCTCAGCTGCCTTCAGTTACATCTTTCAAAGACATCATTGTCTGACTTGGCTGCACGTCAAGCCCAGCTCCATCTCCTCTGACACAGGCAGACCCCAGCCTGCCTGAGTCATCTGCCTGCCTTGTGCTCCTACACCCTCCCTGCACAGCTGCTGGGAAGCGCAGTGCCTGCAGCAGCCACCTGTGACTTTGCCTCTCCTCTCTGCTCCCTCGCCTACCACTGACCTTTGTCTCACCAGCTCTTGGTCATGCTGTCCCTGGTGTGCCAAGCTCCAGCCCCTGGCCAAAAGCTGCTTTTCACCATTTTATACAGAAATATTGAGTAAATAATAATACATTAAGCAGAAGCACATTTTAGCAACCTCTGCTTAAATCCATGTTTCAGGATCCAGCTGCAAAACTCTATACTGAGTTCTATGCTCCTTCTCTTTCTCTCTGGAGACATTCCAAACCCACCTGGATGTGTCCCTGTGTCACCTACTCTAGGTGATCCTGCTCTGGCAGGGGGATTGGACTGGATGATCTCTGGAGGGCCCCTTCCAACCCCTTAACATTGTGTGATTCTGTGACTTGCTCAAATCAGCCCTAGGGTGAGATCTGCACCTCTGCTTCTCCCGTCATCAGCAACAACCCACAGGCTCTGGCTGGTGGCCAGTTCCTTAGCTGAGGTGGTGTAGTTGATAACCAGACACCTGGGAGCACACCAGGTCCAGAGCATGCAGCTGAAGAGCCGTCTGCACTCCAGCCTGCCACTCACTGCCATCAGGAAGCAGACCGACTGGGCAATCACATGCAACTCGAATTTCAGTGATGTCACTTCCCTGAATGACACAAGCAAAGATGACAAAATCCATCTCCAGGGCTTTCTGTCCACCCAGTAAGACACTGGGGGGCGCACTGCTCACTCTCAGAGCCACTCTGGGGTGCTCCTGCTGTGGCCAAGGGGAAAGGTGACCTTCTCTGCTTCCCCCTTTCTCTGCTGTGCCAATCACTGCTTCCAACTGGGCTAGGAACTGCCCTCTTATGATTTGCTTTCCCCAGTTCCAGCTGAAGGGCTCAGCCTTCTCCTCCACTCCTCACTGCTTCCTCTCATGTAGTCTGTTCTTCTTCTACTCCCAGCACACAAAGTGATGTGCACACTTTTCCTCGAGTCATTATCTATGGAGCAACACTGTACAGAGCACAAGGATGCTGCACACGCAGCACCAAGCAGAGCAAGGCAGCAGCAGCAGCTTTCAGGTTCTGGTCCTACAGGTTGTCCGTGAGTGTCCTCACCACCAGCCCAGGGCAGGAGAAATGGAGACACTGAGCCATAGGCATGGTCCACGTGAGCCTCCTGAGCTCATGTTGTCCACTGGGAGAGATGAAGACGTGCTTAAAGAGAGGCATGAAACATTTCAGACTAAAGTTAAAGTGAGGGTTTGCTCACTTCAGGCTTCACAGAGGCCAAGCTGTAGGGCTGCTGAAAAGCTGAAGAACCTCAGCTGGCCAGGTTTCCTCTCTCTCAGCAACACTAGTAGCAGCATGTGAACTTTGAGCACAGGCAAGATTTAAGGCAGCAATCAAAATGCAAATGAGCAGAACTTGGTGCTCAATAATCAAAGCCACTCTACTCGGGGAACACCTCTGGTGTGCGACTCATGGCCGACACTGATGACTGACTTCAACCTCGAGTTAGCCTTTTAATGACAAAAAGACTGTGCCTGCTTTGGGCACACTTATTTCTCAGCTGCCCCTAAGAATCCTCTGACAGGCACCTGGCTCTACACATCTCACTCCCCCTGGCTGAAACCCGAGGCTGATTTACGAACTGCAAAGAGAACACAGGGGGCAAGCACTGATTTGACTACAAAATTCACCTGGGGTCTTATTCCTGCAGGCAAGCTCTGGCCCTGCCAGCAGCTAGTTCTGTGCCCCTATGCAAAACTGCCTTTTCACTTTGATTTCTGCCTGCTCTGGCCCTGCCAGCAGCTCTGTGCCCCTATGCAGAACTGCTTTTCACTTTGATTTCTGCCTGCTCTGGCCCTGCCAGCAGCTAGTTCTGTGCCCCTATGCAAAACTGCCTTTTCACTTTGATTTCTGCCTGCTCTGGCCCTGCCAGCAGCTCTGTGCCTCTATGCAAAGCTGCCCTTTCCCCGTGTCTCAGTATCCATCACCACTTGCCACCCTCTCAACCGCAGCTCAGAGACCTACACACCAGAGACTTGCTGGCCCCTGGGCAGTTCCCAAGCTCTCATTCTGACCCGGAAATAACCCTGCCCAAACCGCTGCTCTCAAGAGGACAGAGTTGAGATGGAACAGTGGCCCCCAAAACTGAACCACCTCCCCCAGGTTGAGCAGCAGGGCAGCAGGAGGGCAGGAGTGATGACGGCTGGTGCTTGTTCTCTGAGCCTGCCAGGCTGACCCGGGTGATGCTGCCTGCTAATACTGCAGAGAAGCGTTAAGGGAAGAAGGCAATGAAAAGCTCCTAGAGACACTGTGCTGGAAGTCCCAAGCAGCAAGCAGCAAGCAACAAGAGGAGGTCGCTGGCGACAGGCTTTAGCCCTGTAAAGGTAAAAAGCAATCTGAAGAGGTGTCAAGCGCCTTGGGTTTCTGTCAGCTCCCAGCAGCAGCAAGGAGTGCTCAGCACCACGCAGGCTTCCAGCTAGGCTACTTCCTCCCTTCTCGTTGGCGTTTCAGGTCTTCCAAAAGCAAGACTCTCCACATCCTCCTGCTCTTTGCGAGGCCCCAGCACTGTGCTCCTGACACGTCACACCCTCCATCAGACTCTGCTGCAGATGGGAGTCGCCCTACAGGGATCAGTCAGCGTTGCTTTGGGGGTGGAGGGGGGTGGTGTTCCAATTTTGGCAATTTTGGCTTGCAGGGATTGATTTTTTTGTTTGTTTGTTTGTTTGGGGTTTGTTTTTTGTTTTTTACAATATTTTGTGGTATAGCAAAGTTTTCACATCTCAGATCGAGTTAATTTTGTTTGTTTGTTTTATTTTTTTTTAAGAAAAAACTTTATCATACCTTAAGTAGTAGGAAATAAAAGGTATCGGGGGGAAAAAAAAAAAAGAAAACAACATTTGCAAAACCACGTAATATTGTAAAACAAAAAAGAGAGATGGGACTTACCTGAGCCCCTAAGAGGGCGCTCGGGTCTGCAGCTCGGGGAGGTCTGTGGTGGGTGTGACATCGCCGGCACAGTGCATGCCAGGGCATCGCACAGAGAGAGGTGGCCAGCGAGCCTGGCCCTTGCAGAACTTGAAAAGGAAAACAAAAGCTAAGTCAATGATGTGCCCTGAGGCCCTTCCTAACCTGCTGCTAGGTGGGACGTCCAGCACAGCAGCCTGAGGGGGGCACAGGGGGGTGCCGCAAGGTGCAGGAGGTAAGACAGCAGCGGAGGAAGGAGCTGGAGATCTGTGTGTGCCGCGGGACTCGGAGCCCTCCAGCATCCAAACAGGCCCTTTGCAAGCGAAGCACAAACACCCTGACCATCAGAGAGCACCACCGCGATCCTGCCTGCTCTGCTCACAAGCTGGCCCTCTGGGTTGCAACTGGATGATCTCTTGAAGTCCCTTCTAACCTATCCTGCCTGCTCTGCTCACAAGCTGGCCCTCTGGGTTGCAACTGGATGATCTCTTGAAGTCCCTTCTAACCTATCCTGCCTGCTCTGCTCACAAGCTGGCCCTCTGGGTTGCAGCTGGATGATCTCTTGAGGTCTCTTCCAACCTAAACCATCCTATGAATCTATGATCTTATTTTATAGTAGCCTTCCAGTATCTGATGGGGGCTAGAAAAGGGCTGGGGAGAGACTACTGACAAGGTCTTCTAATGACAGGATGAGGAGGAATGGGTTTAAAGTGGCAGAGGGGAGATTTAAACGGGATGTTAGGAGGAAGTTCTTCACAGTGAGGGTGGTGAGACACTGGAACAGGTTGCCCAGGGAGGCTGTGGCTGCTCCCTCCCCTGGAGGTGCTAAAGACCAGGCTGGATGAGGCCTTGAACAATCTGATCTAGTGGGAGGTGTCCCTGCCTATGGCACAGGGGGGTTGGAACTGGATGATCTTTGAGGTCTCTTCCAACCTAAACCATTCTAAGGTTCCACCTTCAGGTTCCCAACAGCACAGTTTCATACCTAGCTGCAAGCCCCAAGCTTCACTTCTGGCCTGCTCAGCCTCTCCCCTCTGCTACGGTGTCAACTTGAGAACTTTCAGCAGCTTGATCTGCCTGATGGTTGCGTTGATGTTCCTCAGTAGCTCTGCTTTTAGGTATGTGTGCGTCTACCTGCCACACCTTCACTGGAGTTCTCTCCAGCTGTGCTAGTCTAATTTCCCATTCACATCCTCCAACTAGTTCAAACCAGCACACAGCTACTCAACCTTTCTGAGGACCTGCAGACAAAAACGCACAAAGTCCGTTAGATGCCAGTGAAGGTGGAGGCTTAACCCTACATCTTCTGAAAAAAAAACAAAAACAAATAGGAAGGTTTCTCTGCCAGGCTCTGACCACCATCACCTCCAACTGAGGCATAAAAGACTCCCCACTATTCACTCAAAGACAAGTGGATGGTTCAGAAAGCTCAACACACACACACAAATGCTGTTATCAGCGGGATCCATTCCAGGACGGGCAACAATTGCTCTTCTGTGGTGATCAGGTGTTTCTGGGAAGCTTCTTTTATTCCTAGTTGGATTTGTGTTGTGTTTTGTTTGTGGTTTTTTGGGTTGTTTTTCCACACAGGCTCATTCTCTCCAGGACGTTTCTACAGCAGAGCATGACTTTTGCATTTACATCCTGTTGCAGCAACCAGGTCAGTGCATACAGATCTCAGTGTCCCACCTGACTCCAGAGGGCCAAGCAGATCCCAACTGGAGGGCTGAAACATCAACTGTAAGCTCCAACATCCAGGCACCAGGCTAGGACTCAGCCATTACAAGGCAGTGCAAACAAGAGCTACCTTTGCTCTTTGGCATTGTTTGGCTCAGTATGTTAAGTAATCCCTCATCTTTTTGTTTGGTTTGTTCCAGCAACCAGGTCAGTGCATGTAGATCTCAGTGTCCTGCCTGATTCCAGAGAGCCAAGCAGATCCCAAATGGAGGGCTGAAACCTTAAACTGTAAGCTCCAACATCCAGGCACCAGGCTAGGACTCAGCTGTTACAAGGCAGTGCAAATGAGAGCTGCCCTTGCTCTTTGAGCTTGTTTGGTTCCATATGTTCAGTAATCTCTCATCTTTTTGTTTGGTTTTGTTTTATTCCTTACCTCATCTTTTATATTAAACCGCGACGGCTCTTGTCTGCTCCGGTTTGACCTCCTAACCCCATAAACATCAGGATACTCTTCCCACATCTGCAAAATAAACAGACCATCAGAGGGCCTGCTTCACCCCATCCACCCCCTTACTTCTGACATTTTAGAAGCTGGGTGTTGAATGTTTGTTTGGGGTTTTTTTTAATTCAACACAAAAGCATGAGGGATTTAGCAACCAGTATAGGGAGGCTTTAAAGAACTGGCTGAAAAGGATGATGAGGGGATATCTCAGCTTTATGGTGCTCCAGCTTTCCATCAGGGTGAAATTCATTCTCCAGCTCGTTCTGGCTGAAGGACAGAGTGCTGACAGCCAGTCCTCCACGAGCAAAGGTGCTAAAGATAAAGAGGCAACACCTTGCACTAATGGACCTATCACCTCAAAAGGGACAATTCACAGTCGTCGGCAGCTTCCATCACTACTTCTTTCCATAGGGAATACCCCACCAGCTGCCTTGGCATCACCAGCAGCAACTTCAAAAGCATATTCTGTGGCCCAACCTGCCTGGCAAGTGAGAACAGGGTACCCTGTCCTTCGGCAAGGCAAGGCAAGGCAGAGGTACTGCCAGTTCCTCTCCTGAAGGCACTGATGCGAATGTGGCTTGGCAGTGAAGGACACATGGACGTGCAGGCACAGCTACTGGGAATGGTTGTGCTCCATTTGCCATAACCAGGCCCCACAGAGCTTACACAGTGTGTAACAGTATAGCACTCCTTCTTGCTGGATGGACAGGAGGAGATGGGGGAGACAAGAACTGATGCCTAGAGGGTTATGAATGCAGAGCTGTGTAGGTGACACAGGACACTGGCTGATTCCCAGGGCAGGTACCAACAACCAACGTGCCCCTCTCAAACACTTACACTAATGACCCCTCTCTCCCTCAGCACACCTTATCCTCTTACAGTTTTCTAAACTTACTCATTCCCCTTCAGCTCCTCTCCCTCCAGTTCTCAAATGTCTCTAAAAGCCAACCTTCAGGAAAAGGAAATCAAACCACACTGCCAGATGTGGCAGCGACTTGGGATGGAGAGCTTGATGAATACAAGGCTGCAGCCCAACTATTCTTTGTGCTACTGTTAAAGGAGTAATGGGATAACACTGCCACAGACTGCAAAGGTGTTTGTTATCTGTGGGGCAGGGAGATAAACTCACATGAAACAAAACCTCAAAACAGTCCCCAAGCCATCTGAAGAACCTGGCTTTTACATGGCACAGGTTTGGGATGAGGGATGTGCTCCCATGACAAACCTGAATAGCACCCAACCCAAATTAAACCTCACCTTCACGGGTGTATCTAGACAGAAATACCAAATAAACAGTAATAGCATAATTAATTGCCTTGGTTATTCAAGGGGAACAGGCATCAACACGCCTGGGTTAAGACTTAGCTAAGGACAACACCCATTAACTGAGAAATTAATGAAGGGAGAGGCTTCCTCATTAGAAGGTGCCCTGACCTTTCCACGTTTCACCCGTGCTGCGGGTGGCTGTGCTCCCTCACAGGGTAATTCTGATGCTTATTGTTAGGGACATGCTCTTAGAAGCACAGAGGAAAAGAAAACTTCCTTCAGTCCCTGCTTATCAACCACCAAACTGAAATTCGGTGGGCACCACGGCTGCCCTTCCTGGCGGGGGTCTGAACACATAGGAGATTTAGCCACGACCTGAGCTGGCAGCCTAGCAATTTGTGAGAGGGAGAAGCTTTACTTCCCCCTTGCAAGCAGGTGGGGAGCACAGGCTGCAAGCACTGCCCTGCTCTTTATACACAGAGATACTTTATCCATGCAACTCGCTCTCATAAGCAAGCTGTGCAAGAGCAAACCTCAGCTAAGAACCAGAGAGTTACACGCCACAATCAAGCAAACCAACCTGACCTAACCTGATTTTCTTCACCAACTTCCTGCCTCCAAATGGCTAATTCACCTCCTCTCCCTCACCTCACACTACACTCTGTTTCTCAGGTGTCTCCATCTCTCAGGTAAAGCAGGTACCCAAAGCACAGCTCTGCAGTGGGGAGGTGCCAAGCAGGGGAACATCAGGACACATCAGACACTTGCAATCTCTTTTCCTGCTGGGAAGCACCAGACAGAGGGCAAATCTGTCTGTCTTAGAGGGATATTGCTAGGGGTTAGCTGGGAGGCTTCAGGGGAAAAAAAAAAAAAAAAAACAGAGAAAAAAACCACAGTTCTAGGCATAATAAGGAAGTTAAAAACCTTTTCCCCTCTTTTGCTTGGTTTGTTTTCCTTTGCTTTTTTAAGAAGGAAGGCAGTGACAGAAAAAAAATCAACGTGGCCCAAATCCTAGACAAGATTTCTCCTGATTAGGTATTTATTGCTTCTGAGGGAGAGGAGAGCCAGGAGAGTGGAGTGGAAAGACAAAGAGACAGGATGAAATGACAAGGTCATGTCACGATGGCAGATGTGTCTGCCCCTCATTTGCACCAGTCAGCCCCATCACTATCCACCTGCTGCCCAAAGGGTTGCTCCCTCAAACACACAAGCTCCTGCTCACAAGGATGACACCAGCACAGACCAATCAGCCAGCAACTGACTCGAGGATACCAGAGTTTGGAAGCTGTTTGGTCAACGTGCAAAGTGGTGGAGAAGCTGAAGGCAGCTTTGTTAAGGTCCTGCTCTCTGCCCTTTCACGGTGGGTACGGGTGGCTTGTGGGGAGCAGCAGGGGCAATACCTTCTTAACATCTGCTATCCTTTCCTTCTTAGAGGCTGGTTTTTCTTTGGTTTCAGGAGGGGTCTGCTGGGATTTCGAACATGTTGATTCACTTTCGGATTCAGATTGACTCTCGGAGGACTCCGAGCTGCTGTTTGACTCGCTGCCCTGTTCACTTTCAGACGGGCTTGCAGAGTCGGAGCCAGAGGCTTCTTCAGATGCCGAGTGACTGATGGCAGAGAAAGGAGAGATTACATTTTAACTGCACCCACACAGCCTGCAAACACACCATCAAACAAACCTGAGCCATGTCCAAGCTAGGGCAAGAGGCTTGGCGCAGCCTGAACGCAAGCCTGTGGCCCCAGACAGATGCCCTGCACCGGCACGCTGAAGCAGAACCAATTCCTTCCCAGGGCGGGCACTGAACACACAGGTGGGGAGTGCAGCCTCCAAAATCACTGCCCAGTGTCTTCTGCCCAGATTCCTGAACCAATCCTGCTCAATTTCTGAAAGAGACCAGCACCAAAGACTGTACCCATAACACTGCATATTGCATCAAATACCAGGCTCCTTGCAGGGAGAATAGATCTGGCAAAAGAGCAGGAGAAAAGAACTTAATAGAGGCAGGTGCTGGGGCAGTTCCTGCTTGGAGGCTCACACCAGTGCAGGGCAGACTGCATTCCTCCAGCAGTAAATACCAGGAGGGGGAAAAAAACTTCAAAACAGGGGTCAGGGTTTTACTTCTTTGTGTTAAAAACATACAGACCATTCGCTTAAACGCAGGCTCCCAGGGAAAATGAGAGGCCAGGCGACTTTAGGTGGTTAAAACACTCAAAATGCTTTTGCCCAATCGCTCCACCATTGCCCAGGAAGGTGGTTGGGGCCACATCCCTGGAGCTGTTTAAGGCCAGGCTGGACGAGGCTGTGGGCAGCCTGATCTAGGGTAGGGTGTCCCTGGGCATGGTTGCAACTAGATGATCCTTGTGGTCCCTTCCAACCCTGACTGATTCTATGATTCTATATGAATATATTTTAAATCTTTAAAGCCCAATTAAAGCAAACTGAAAACTCATTACAAGGTGTAACACAGAAGATGGCAAAGCAGCATTACAAATGCCACACGCCCCAAGATGCGGCATGACCCGAGAAGGAGACTGCAAACATTGCCTTTCCGAGCCAGCTGCTAATCTGTGGCTGGATGCTTCTGTCATATTGAATGCTTCTGCAATATTGAATGCTTCTGTGATATTGAATGCTTCTGCAGTTATTTAATGCTTCTTGAATGCTTCTGTGCTATTGAATGCTTCTGCAATACTCAATGCTTCCTGAATGCTTCTGTGATATTGAATGCTTCTGCATCGCTCAATGCTTCTTGAATGCTTCTGTGATATTGAATGCTTCTGCATCACTGAATGCTTCCTGAATGCTTCTGTGATACTGAATGCTTCTGCATCACTGAATGCTTCTGCAATTATTTAATGCCTCTGCAACACTGAATGCTTCTGCCACATTGAATACTTCTTCAATACTGAATGCTTCTGCAAGGTTGAATGCTTCTGCAATGTTGAATGCTTCTCTAATTGTTTAATGCTTCTGCAACACTGAATCCTTCTGCAATATTTAATACTTCAGCAACTATTGAACGCTTCTGCAATTATTTAATGCTTCTGCAATATTTAATGCTGCTGCAATTATTGATTGCTGCTGCAGTTATTGAATGCTTGAATGCTTCTGCAATATTTAATGATTCTGCAACACTGGATGCTTCTTGAATGCTGCTGCAATTATTGAACGCTTCTGCAGTGTTTAATGCTTCTGCAACACTGGATGCTTCTTGAATGCTGCTGCAATTATTGAATGCTTCTGCAACACTGAATGGTTCTGCAACACTCAATGCTTCCGCGATATTCAATGCTCCTGCAGTTATTGAATGCTTCTGCAACAGTGAATGCTTTTGCGGTATTAAATGCTTCTGCAATTACTTAATGTTTCTGCAATTATTTCATACTTCTGCCACTATTGAATGCTTTCTTGAATGCTCCTGCGATATTTAACGCTTCTGCAGCATCGAATGCTCCTGCGATGTTGAACGCTTCTGCAGTATGAAATGCTCCTGCGATGTTGAACGCTTCTGCAGTATCGAGTGCTCCTGCGAGGTTGAACGCTTCTGCAATACTGAATGCTCCTGCGAGGTTTAACGCTCCTGCGATACTTCAGGGCGCGCAGCAGGTAGCACCACGAACGAAAGAGCCGGGAAAGCCTTGCAGACAGCGAAAGGGTTTTCATTTTCCTCCTTTTTTGTACCCAATCACAAAAGCGGCGGAGTGCGCCGGCGGCCGGGCCGAGACCTCACCTTCCGAGCGAGAACACACAGGCCAAAAACCCCCACAAAAGCACAGCTGCGGAGGGCAGAAACCTATCCCCCAGCCTGGGCTGCCGTTCGCAGGTAGGGCCCCGTGCAGACAGGGCTCGCCGAGACCGCCTGAGGAAGCTTTCTGCTCTGAGCAAAGGCTGTGAAGGATTCGGAGCGGGCTGGCGGCGGCAGCTCCGGGGCTGGCGTCCCGGCGGGAGCGGGCAGAGGGCAGCAGGCAGAGGGCAGCAGGGCGGGAGCGCTGCAGGAGCGCCCGCGGCCCAGCCCGTTGGCAGGCAGGGCCCCGTGCAGACAGGACTCGCCGAGACCGCCTGAGGAAGCTTTCCGCTCTGAGCAAAGGCTGTGAAGGATTCGGAGCGGGCTGGCGGCGGCAGCTCCGGGGCTGGCGTCCCGGCTGCCGTCTCGGCGGGAGCGGGCAGTGGGCAGAGGGCAGCAGGGCGGGAACGCTGCAGGAGTGCCCGCGGCGCGGCCCGTTCGTAGCGGGCAGCAGGCAGAGGGCAGCAGGGCGGGAGCGCTGCAGACTGGAACTCGGCGCGGCGCGTTGGCAGGCAGGGCCCCGTGCAGACAGGGCTCGCCGAGACCGCCTCAGGAAGCTTTCCGCTCTGAATAAAGGCTGTGGAGGATTCGGAGCGGGCTGGCGGCGGCAGCTCCGGGGCTGGCGTCCCGGCTGCCGTCTCGGCGGGAGCGGGCAGTGGGCAGAGGGCAGCAGGGCGGGAGCGCTGCAGACGCGCCCGCGGCGCGGCGCGGCCCGTTGGCAGGCAGGGCCCCGTGCAGACAGGGCTCGCCGAGACCGCCTCAGGAAGCTTTCCGCTCTGAATAAAGGCTGTGGAGGATTCGGAGCGGGCTGGCGGCGGCAGCTCCGGGGCTGCCGTCTCGGCGGGAGCGGGCAGAGGGCAGCAGGCAGCAGGGAGAGCAGGGCGGGAGCGCTGCAGGCGTGGCGCGGGGCAGGGCTGCCGGCCGCCATTTTACACACAGGCCTCCCTCCACCATCTTGCGAGCGCAGTGCGCTGGATGCTGCTGCTGCTGCTGCTGCTGCTCTGGGGCTGGGCAAAACTCCTGCAATGCCAGAGCCCCAGCAGCATGCGCAGGGGAGAAAGGAGTGGTGGAGAGTGAGCGTCTTTTGAGGCCGAAGGACCAGCAGATACTAAGCTTCCCCAGCTTTAGTGGAGCGGAGGAGTGAAGGGGCCGCGCTGCCGGTTGCGTTGTCTCCTTTCGAAGGAGATGGAGGTGTCGCAAAGCTTCCCCCCAGCAGGGCTGGAAAATCAACTTGAACTGCCACCCTTCCAGTCAACTCCTGCCTGTCCCACTTCCATCCGTGACAACCAAAGGCGCAGCCCCATGCACGGCCACCTCTCTGCACCCTGCTGTCCCTTCCTCTGATGCTTCCAGGCCCCTCCATCACCGTGCTCCCTGCTATGCCACATTGCCAGTATCCTCCATCACATCTCTTCTCAGTGCTCCCTGCTATGCCACATTGCCAGTATCCTCCATCACATCTCTTCTCAGTGCTCCCTGCTATGCCACATTGCCAGTATCCTCCATCACATCTCTTCTCAGTGCTCCCTGCTATGCCACATTGCCAGTATCCTCCATCACATCTCTTCTCAGTGCTCCCTGCTATGCCACATTGCCAGTATCCTCCATCACATCTCTTCTCAGTGCTCCCTGCTATGCCACATTGCCAATATCCTCCATCACATCTCTTCTCCATGCTCTCTGCTATGCCCCATTGATGGTATCCTCCATCACATCTCTTCTCCATGCTCCCTGCTATGCCCCATTGATGGTATCCTCCATCACATCTCTTCTCTGTGCTCACCTTGGGGGGTAGTACTTGATGATCTCACCAGATCACAGGCTCACAGGATGTCGGGGGGTGAAAGGGATCCAAAGATGTCATCGAGTCCAACCCCCCCGTGCCAGAGCAGGACCACACAATCTAGCTCAGGTCACACATCCAGACAGGCCTTGAAAATCTCCAGAGAAGGAGACTCCACAAACCCTCTTGTGGAGCCTGTGACCCTTCCAGTCAAGAAGTCCCCCTTGAGTTGAGGTGGAACCTCTTTGGGTCCCTTCCAACCCCTGACATCCTGCAATCCTGTGCCTGCCACACTGCTGCTCTCTGAACAGCTTTGCCTTGAACATGTCCACACATCTGCTGGCATCAGCTCCCAGCTCCCCACTCAAAGGCATCCCTTTGCCTGCTTGTAGCAGACCAAGCCCTTGTAGCAGACCAAGCCCTTGTAGCAGACCAAGGCTTGCTTGTAGCAGACCAAGCCCTTGTAGCAGACCAAGGCTTGCTTGCAGCAGACCAAGGCTTGCTTGTAGCAGACCAAAGCCCTTTGCTGCACAATGTTGAGAGTTGGGAGCTGTTTTTCAACCAAACCAAGGGACCTGCTGCTGCTGCTGCTGCAGCTCTGGTTTCCACAGGCAGGGCTTGGCACAACACCATCCCACACAGCCTGCTGCGGGGATGGAGGCTTCAGCTTCACAAAGGAATGGGATCTGGAGGCATCCAAACCTCTCTACTGCCCTGATCCCAGGCTCTTGTGGCCTTCCACAGGGAAGGAGAAAGACACTTTTTCTTCAACCATATTTATTAGCAATAACTGGAATAAACTGTGGCAGCCCAGGCTAGACTGAGCTCTGGCTGAACAGTAATTACTGTTAATTACTGACCTGCTCCCACACTCTGGAGCTCTTTTGTTTCTCAAGCCCCTAAGCTTTTACTTCAAGGGCACCAAAGCCTTTCTGGCATATCAATAGCTTCTGCTTTATCCACAACATTAACTGGATGCTGGAATTGTGTTTGGGTTGGTTGGTGGGTTGGGCTTTGGGGCTTTTTGTTTGGAGGTTGTTTTTTGGATTTTGTTTGGGATTTTTTGTTTGGTTTTTTTGTGGGGGTTTTGTTTGGGGATTTTTATTTCATTGTTTGGGTTTTTTTTGTTAGGTTTTGTTTATTTGGGTTTTGTTTGAGGGTTTTTATATAGTTTGGTTGGTTTGTTTGGTTTTTTTGGTTTTTTTGTTAGGTTTTGTTTATTTGGGTTTTGTTTGAGGGTTTTTATATAGTTTGGTTTGTGGTGTTTGTTTTGGGTGGTTGTTTTTTTTTTTTTGGGTTGGGTTTTGTTTATTTGGGTTTTGTTTGGGCTTTTGTTGTTTGGGGGTTTTGTGGTTTTTTGGGGGGTTTTGTTTGGGGTTTTTGGATTGTGTGTTTGGGCTTTTTATTTTGGTTGCTTGGGTTTGTTTGGGTTTGTTGGGGTTTTTTTTTGTCCGGATGTGACCTGTGTCATCTGTAAAGAGAGCAACTTCTTAAGTGACAAGATGACACACACCTCTGCAGGTATCTTTTTGCAGGCTGCTACAGATAATTCCTTTTTTTGGTTTTTGTTTGGTTGTTGTTAAAAGCAACCTGCTGCTGTGAGCAAGAAGGATTCTGATTGGTGTTAGAATAGATGGGCAGTGCCAATATGTGGGGAGAGGAGGGGCAGTGGATTTGGGGAGTTGCTACCAAGGCAAAAGGCTAAAAAGTATACCTGAAATTCCATACAATAACCCAGGACGATCAGGAAACACTCCTCCCTTCACCAGAGTACAAAGGATGTGCACAGATTATAGATCAACCTGCACATTAACTGAAGATTTAAGTCCCCTTTTCCCAAGCTATTTTGGGAATGTGCCCTGCTTTAGCCTAGCTAAGTTAACATCCAGACGAGACCTACTTTCAGTTAAAACTCCAAAGTGGGGGATGAACTATAAATAACAGTCACAATTATTGTGGTTCAACCAGTTTACTGCCTTCCAAATCCCAGCAGAGAAACACCCTGAACACCAAGGGAGCTACAGCTGGACCGCTGGGACCTCCCTTGAAGTGAGAAACTCCTGTAAGAGTGGGAGACCTGCTAAGACCCAGCCAAGGATCTTCCTCTGGTTTCTAAGAAATACTGCAGGCTATTAATTCTTCTTTAATTAAGAGCCTGCCTCCTGACTTGAGGGAGAAGAAAAGCAAATCATCCCTTACCAAGAAGGCCGTGTTGGTTCCCAGAAATAAAGGAGCTGAACAGCAAGTGATAAGGCTCTTTACAAGCAGGCAGCAAAGTTTACAAGGCAATTAATTACAGCCAGCCTCATGCCTCCAGCCTTAGCATTTAATATTTCACACGTGACTTCATTTTACAGGGAGGATCATCTTTGCTAACAGGGGGAAAAAAAAAAAAAAGACAACAACAAAACCCCAACCAACCCAAAACCCCCCAAAAAACCCAAACCAAAACAAAAAAACACCAAAAAAAAGTTAAAAACACACTAATAAAAAAAACCCCACACTTAAAAAAACCTCCAAAAGCACTTTATAAGCTCTCAAAAATTAAAAAATTACAAATAGCAGCTACACTTCCAGAAGATAAAAGGCAGGATGACAAAATACCCAACAAACAAAATCCAAGAGCCAAGAAGGGAGTTATTCTAACTGGGACCATCCTGTGCAAGGCTTTCTAAGTCAATCTGGCTTTGATGGAACTTGAATTTAACCAAGCAGGTAGAAGTAGGATTAGCGACCCACGGACCCTCCCACAAGCCAAGCTCCTCCTAGGCTCCAAGAAGTTCAAAACTGAGTCTTGAATCTAATCAAGCTTCACTCGGCAAGCTGAGCACCTGTGAAAATAACCCCGGGCAGGCTCAAGGACAAGGAGCATCTCCCCTTTACACCTCTAAACTCCAGGTTTCCAGTACTCACCTTATGCTTATGCCAGCTCTGAGGAGGTTGATGAACATCTCCAGAGCCTCTGGAACAGAGAAGGCTAATCCAGGGTCAATTTGGTGCCTGCAGACTTAGCCAGCAAGCCACTCCAGGAACCGGGAACACTACACCTGACAGCACAGATGGGTCGTAAAGAAAAAGGGGCGAGAAGCAAGTCCCTAGTTTGGGGCCAGTAGCAAGCCAGCTGCAAGTCAAGCTGCTCAGCTGGGACACCTCTGGCTCCTCAAGGTCCCTCTCTGGCAGAGCCAAGCCAACTGCCAGCCTGCTCTAAACATTCCAACTGCATAGCAACCTCGGAACCCCAGGGCAGCCCCACCGGACCTGCTGCAACAGCCACGGGGCTCGGCTGCAGGCAGCCATGCTGCACTCTGAAGGAAGCAGGATGCCTTCTCCAGAGCAGCATTTAGGTCTACCAGGAAAGGAGCAGCTCTTGGAGCCAGGGCTGCCAGGCACACCCACCCACCAAGTGGCACTGGCCACTGCTTTACTCCAAAGCACAGGACAGCAAAGCCACTGCAGGCAACCCAACTCACAGCTGTCTTCCTAAAGTCACCTTAGACACACACACACACACACACACACTGCACAGCTGTGCACACAAAGGGACGGTGACAAACCTAACACACCAGCTCAGCAGGGGTACCTTGTTGTTCAACAACTATTTCCTTTGAATATTTCATCTATAAATGTGAACGTTTACTATTGTTGGTTTTTAAATTATTATTATTATTATCGTAGAATCAGTCAGGGTTGGAAGGGACCACAAGGATCAGCCAGTTTCAACCCCCTTGCCATGCCCAGGGACACCCTACCCTAGATCAGGCTGCCCACAGCCTCTGCCAGCCTGGCCAAAAACACCTCCAGGGATCTGGCCCCAAACACCTCCCTGGGCAACCCATTCCAGGCTCTCACCACTCTCATGCTCAACAACTTCCTCCTCCCCTCCAATCTGAATCTCCCCCCCTCCAGCTTTGCTCCATTCCCCCCAGTCCTCTCACTACCTGACAGCCTAAAAAGTCCCTCCCCAGCTTTTTTGTAGGCCCCCTTCAGATACTGGAAGGCCACAAGAAGGTCCCCTGGGAGCCTCTTCTTCTCCAGAGTGCACAGCCCCAACTCTTTCAGGCTGCGCTCACAGCAGAGGTGCTGAACATCCTCATGGCTCTTCTCTGGACACACTCCAGCATGTCCACATCCCTCTTGTCCCAGGGGCTCCAAAACTGGATGCAGTACTCCAGGTGGGGTCTCACCAAGGTGGAGTAGAGGGAGAGAATCACCTCCCTGGCCCTGCTGCCTACACTTCTGCTGCAGCCCAGGCTCTGCTTGGCTTTCTGGGCTGCAAGTGCACACTGCTGCCTCATCTTGAGCTTCTCATCCCTCAGCATCCCCAAGTCCCTCTTCACAGGGCTGCTCTCCAGCCACTCACTGCCCAGCCTGGATTTGTATTACTACTACTATTATTATATAGTAATAATTATAATAAGGATAACGCTGATATAATGTTCTTAACCAGGTGTGAAATGCCTACGCGTGCTGCAAATAAACCCCAGCACCACCTTTGGATGCTCTCATTCAAGACTAGCAGGAGCTGTAAAAAAAAGAAAAACAACCAAACAAAACAAAACCACCAAATCACATTTCAACCTCCAGGCTAAACAAGCCCGGGGAGAGAAACAAAAGGAGGATGATGGCTGTTAGATCATCTGATGAAGAGGGGAGAGTATTTGATCAAAGAGGATAATAGGTGGACAACAGAGGACTGAGGACTTCAGGGGATCTATCCCTTGCCTTGAGGGGCTACAAAAAAACAAAGGCTTTTAAAGCTTAGCCATAGAGACCCGGAGACAGCTGGCAGGATAGCTGAGTGGATGACACTCACTGTGAAAACCGCAAATAAATTCAATTCCTCGGCTTTTGGAGTGCCCCTTATTTTATTCTGGAAGTCTGTTAAGGAGAGTGATTGGTGCTTGCCTGTCTCCCAAGGCAGGAGATTTTTCTGAGCGCATTGAGAAGGGTCAATCGGTGAAAAGAGCTGCTTTTTTTTTCCCCCCAAATTATTTCCTGCAGGCAAAAGTGGAAACGGGGAGGGGGGTGTGGGAAATTAAATCCTACTATTGCACTAACCCTACCTACGCGTGGTATGGATTTCTAACGTGATCTGCCTCAAAGCAGGAACTTAAACTGGAAGGTACCAAACGCAGCCAGGCTCTTGGTACTGTTTAGAACTGAATAATCACAATATAATTAGGGCAGCCCTGGGCAGGCTTCCAAGTGGCACAACAAACACTCTCAAGGTTACAGGGTTGCCGCTGCCTGATAACTGAACGTGTACTTAAAAAAAAAAAAAAAAAAACCAAACCCACAAAACATAACATCTATCATATACATTTCATTAAGCAATACTTGTCTGGACTGTTAATGGTCCCAACATCCTATTGAATACATTATGATTACTTGAAAGCTGCAAGGCTTAGTCACCTTGAAAAGATGCTGCTTTTTTTCTTTGCAAATCTTCAAATACTTTAAGGAAAAAAGAGAACGGCAANGGGGAAGGGAGAGGGGGAAGGGAGAGGGGGAAGGGAGAGGGGGAAGGGAAGGGAAGGGAAGGGAAGGGAAGGGAAGGGAAGGGTTCCCATGGAGCATACACACTTCTTCCACGTGCGACTGCAAACCTTGCCTGGGGGAGGTTGGGTGTCGATTACACTGACACAGCACCAAGCGCAGCAGCGGGGCCGCGGTGCTCCTGCAGCAGCTGAAGGATTGCACACTCAGCAGGGACCCTTGCCTAGATAGCCATCGGATCCCGGCTCGGAGGAGGCAGAGGGGAAACCACAGGCAGTGCAGCCACTGCTATTTGCCCCAGCACGGAGCTCTCCGACGCCGAAAGGCAGAGCACACAGCGAGCTAAATATATCCCGAGCTCTGCCGCAGCTCCCTGCGAAGCTATCTTGAATGACAAAGCTTCTTCCAGAAGTGCTGAGTTGTTTTTTATTTTTTTCCTCCACTACAAAGACTCCACATTCCACTTGCATAAGCAAGCAAAGCGAGCAGTTCATTCAGGATCGGGAGAGCTGGCTCCCAGCGCTCTGATCTTGGAGCCAGAGGCTGAAAATGCTTAGGATGTTCAGTGGGAAAAGGAAAAAAAAAAAAAAATTCAAACCCTAAGGGCACAGGGACAAAAGGAGTCAGAACCCGTCGGCTTGATTAAGGAGGCCATTGAGAACATCCAAAGGCAGCTTCCTTCCCCTCCCCGGCACAGAAAGGGAAGGACAATTGCAGTTGTCAGGGATCTGAAAGGAGATCATCTCCACTCAGCGCCCCACATCCATCACCGCTGGAGGACCCGGGCTGGCTCCCGGCAGCCGGGTGAGGAGCCCAGGGGCACACACCTACCCACAAGGGTTAATTTAACTCCCTGTGCCCCTTCGCCATGCCAGCCACAGCCTCTTGGCAGCTGGCAGAGCAGGGCACATCTCAGCTAAAGCGCACAGGCAGCATCCAACTTCTTGTCAAGAACTTGCAGAGGTAGGAGGGGAGGGGTTGGGGTGCACACACGCGATTTTGGCTTTAAATTAGTACAGAAACGGTGGTGTTTGTTTTTTTCTTTCTCCCTTCACCTTCTTTTAAGACCTAATGGATTAAACAGATGCAGCAGTGTGGAAATACAGGACCCCAATTCATTAACAAGCACGAAAAGGTGCACAGGCTCCCTTGTGGTTCCAGCTAACCTGGACCTCAGGAACAAAAAAGAGAGCTTGACCTGGCCCGAGGGTTTTATTCCGAGTGGCTGCTTAAAAGCTAGTTTTAACAGATTTAAGGCTCACCATTAAGCCTCAGTTTTGCAGTCAACACGTGGCATTCAAAGCTCCGTAGCTACAAGCAGAGGTTCCCCCCCCTGCAAGAGATGCAATCAACTCCTAGCATCCACGCATTAGCAGCTCCGAGTTACTCGGTCACATCTGCCTCACAATAAAGCCTGCAAGAACAGAAAGTTACAACACGACTTCTTCCCAAGGA
Organism: Psilopogon haemacephalus; assembly: GCA_013396835.1. Taxonomy (NCBI): domain Eukaryota; kingdom Metazoa; phylum Chordata; class Aves; order Piciformes; family Megalaimidae; genus Psilopogon; species Psilopogon haemacephalus. Next base: position 3,534 of record VWZI01013311.1, on the reverse strand, counting down.
GCCGAGTGTTCTGCACGCAGTGGATTTTCGACGTTGCTACACATTTGTTCATAGCCAGGGTCAAGGTTCCTGAGCAGTGAAGCGTTCAGCATCCCCATCTGTGAAGCACCCAGTGCTTGGCATGCCTGCTCCACCGATGAAACACTGTGCCAAGATGCACAAACCTCACCAGCAGAGCCTCAGAAGGGAATCTGAGATCATCCTTTCAAAGCTTTTTATTTATTTATTTATTTATTTTTAACCTTAGAAATCAAGGCCAAGAAAACCTAACTGCAGCCCAGACTGCTTCAGCCCACAGGCAAATATAAAGCAGGCTGCATGCTGAAAAGGAGAATTCAGCAGCAGTGCTGCCCAAGCAATGGTGTAGTAAGAGCCAGTGCAGATTTGGAAAGGTTCCCATCGACGTTTTGCTTCTTATTATATCCGCAAGCCACTCCCTGCTCCAAGAAAAGGAGGCCTCGGTGGTGTGACAGGCTTACAAAAGCCTCCTTGCAAGTTGCTAGATGAAGATTTTTCATTTAAGTCTTCTGGGGTTTTTTTTTTTGTTTTTTTTTTTTTTTCCCCTTCCATTTCAAGGATCCTTCACAGGATCTAAAAGCAGCTTTTACAAGCACATCAGCACCTGTTGAAAAAGCATCCTCAACCGGCATTTCAGCACAGGAGGTCTTTCCTTAGAAGCACGTTAAGATGCCACCTCTGTAGAACAGCACAGGCTGTGCTAGAAGCCTGCTATATATCTAATTAGGGCAATCCAGGCCATCCCCTCCCGCAGCGCTGCTCTTGCTTGCATTTATTTTCCTCAAAGGAAAGAGAAGGCAGAACAGAATCTTCCTCCATCCACTATCACCACCTCCCTGAGCTAGGGACAATGAAAGATTGAGAAGCAATTCTCCATCTTCAGATCTTGACAGGCTAATATAAGGCTGCCATTCTTGCTGAACTGTTGTCGGTGGCAGGAAGCAAGATACAGCAGATGCACACACATCTCCAGGTTGTGTGTGTCAGCAGCAGATGCAATTCTAACATAAGCTGCCAAAACCCACCCAAAAGCAGGTTCATAAGCAGCAAGGCCATGGCAGCAGAAGCTTCACTCCTGCTCACAGTCCCAAGTACTTTACCATGTAGCTATCACTGCAGCTGCCCCTGGTACCTGTTGTGGGTGACAGGAAGCAAGATACAGTGGATGCACCTCCAGGTCGTGTGTGTCAGCAGGAGATGTAATTCCAACATAAGCTGCCAAAACCCACCCAAAAAGCAGGTTCACTTTAGCAGGTTCATGAGCAGCAAGGCCATGGCAGCAGAAGCTTCACTCCTGCTCACAGCTACAGAGTAAAGTACTTGAGACTATCACTGCAGTGCCCCTGGTACCTGTTGTCAGTGACAGGAAGCAAGATACAGTGGATGCACACACACCTCCAGGTTGTGTGTGTCAGCAGGAGATGTAATTCCAACATAAGCTGCCAAAACACACCCAAAAGCAGGTTCACGAGCAGGAAGGCCATGGCAGCAGAAGCTTCACTCCTGCTCACAGTCCCAAGTACTTTACCATGTAGCTATCACTGTGGCTGGCCCCTGGTACCTGTTGTGGGTGACAGGAAGCAAGATACAGCAGATGCACACACACCTCCAGGTTGTGTGTGTCAGCAGGAGATGCAATTCCAACATAAGCTGCCAAAACCCAACCAAAAGCAGGTTCACAAGCTGCAAGGCCATGGCAGCAGAAGCTTCAGTCCAGGCCCTACACTCCTGCTCATGGTCCCAAGCGCTTTACCATGTAGCCATCACTGCAGCTACCACTGGTACCCTCATCTGCCCCTTGAAAGTAGTGGTGATAAGCCTGAGGAAACAGAGAGGTCAGTATAAAAATTCCTCAGGGCTGGGCTTAGCAACTCAGCAACCTGCTAATCATACCAGCAGGAGAGGTGAAACGTGGAAACAAAAGGTGGTATGGTGAGAAACCAGTTGCCAAGTTGGGGAGATTAAAACCAAACACCGTTGCCTTCCAAGGCTCTGCCTCTGAGGAAGTCAGGAGAGGAAAAGTTTGTTTTTTTCATGCAAATGCAAGTGTGGTTATTGCAGCCCAACTGCAGGCAGGGAGAGCTCACACTCAGACCTGCCACCCCCTGCAACTGGTCGGATGTGACCCTGTGGCACTCCAACACTTTTTTTTTTCCTCCCTTCTTCTCAAGCCGTGGGAAGAGTTTGGCTTCAGCTCACATAGGAAACGGGGGGAAGGCACAGATAAGGGCAACTGTTGCCCTCAAGAGCGCAGCAGGTGAAAACATCAATCCAACAGAAAGCGGAACAGGCTCTAATCTACCATCTCAGCCACACCAACCCCTCTCGGCTGAGGGCAGCAATAAATGCAGGCAGCAGCGGGCTGGGAGCACGCCTGCACACACCTGCAGCACAGATACCTTTGGCAGGGTTACAGAATCACCCAAGTGAGCTTTTGTTCCCATTTCCCCGCCCCCCCCGTTTTTATTCAGCGAAATAGCCACGCAGAGGAGGTGAAACGCTACTAAGTAGCCAAAGATGCTTAACTAAAGCCAACCACCCAGAAGAGATTAAATTATTGCTAAATGTAGCTTCTCGCTGTTGGAGCATTTTTTTTCCTTTTTTTTTTTTTTTTT